>BMAO01026242.1:0-382948 GCA_019973975.1 Trichonephila clavata | reverse complement strand
AAAACCAAAGTATTATCAACTGATTTTTTTATGTTCTTTAAAGTTATTCTTAGTGATTATTATGGGGTATTATTTATGAGTGTATATATATAATGAATCTGAAAAACATTTTGAACCCTAAAGTATGATACAAAGTAAATAACAAACTCACCAATTCAGAAAATATCGAAACATTACGCATTTTCTTCACAAGTACAACCTTGGTTTCTCAGATACGAATATCAGACTACGAATTCTGTGCAAGTGCAGTATCGCTCTGAGCTGTAATAGGACAGTTTTGGTCTTGGATGTGATTCAAATATTTTATAACTTCTCTTGATTGTACGATGCAACTTTGTATTCACAGTCTAATTAATTTCGCCCGTTAGGGAGCCATTTTAGTAACAGGTATTGATGGATGCAGGAAGGCAGATGAGCTTGGATATGCTATTCCTCTTTCAACGAGAACTTGGTTAGGAGTAGTGTATTTAGTTCTTTTTGTCAGAGAAATGATTTATATATGTCTATATTATTAAATTCAGATTAATAGTCTTTTATCCCGTTGTACTGGCAAAGGAAAAAATCAGATGATGGATTTAATGAGCTGCCTTAGAACTGTAGAACTAGCTAGGAAAAATAAAATTAAGAACAACGGAATGAGCGGAATAAAGACGTTTAATATCTTCACCTTCTGAAACGGACGTAAAAATATTTCATTTATAATATATTTTAATCATGGTGCAATAATTAACACTATAACATAAACACAAAGACGTATAATATTTTACTATGTTGGCGATCCCTGAACATATAAGAAACAATTTAAAAAATTTCTAGCAAATACCGAAAACCCAGTATTTAAACTTGAGAATAGCGGTATTTCGAAACTGTACAAATGGCTCAAAATACCGGTATTGCAATCCCTAATCGTGAGAAACACTTTCTGTACTAATTGCAACTTTAAAAATTAACCTAAATTTCATTATATAAAATCTACTCATTTTTCTAAAGATTAAATAAGGTGTTTATTAATAAATTATAAGATCAACTCTGTTGGCGCCAGTTGGCGAGAAGTCCTTTGTATAGATTTAGCTCCGAGCCAACTGTTTCAACCTTTTTATAATCAGTTCGAAAAGTAGAGCGATCCCATATGGTTGGGATCCGTTTGACTTATTAAAATTTGTTAAATTTACAGTCCATTTAATTATTTTAGTCAACATTTTCTTTTGCTTAATTTTTGTAGTTTATCTTTATGTTCAACGTTTCACATCTAAGCAGGTTTTCTCAATTGGTATCAGTTAATGAAGCTCGTGGTGAACTCTTTTTAAATTTCATCTTCGAGAAAAATGTTTCACAAACATAGGAGGATCCAAAAGCACTTACAACTCGCTGTACAAAATATCTTATTTTCGAAGAACTCTCAGATGTGTCAGAAATATCGTAAACTAACTTTTGATGTATACAAAAAAATCTGTTTCGTTTTATTGTCGCACCGTAACACAACTCCATTTGTAGATTTAAGGAACAATGGTCGCGTCAACCTGAAATGCGCATGAAAATATTTCAAACATTTTATCATATTTTGCAAATTTTAAGAAACGACTATTAAATTAATAAGTAATAAATTCATAATTAATGAATTTTATTTCATTAAAACATTTCAAGATATTGGTAGATTGGCTTTTTGGGAAGATATTCAATTGCGGAAAATATTGAGCAGTATTATTGCTAAGTTGGTACGCAAACAACATTAATTTATTATAAAAATCTATGATAAAATTACAAGCACTGTGTGTGTGTGATTATTAAATTATCATGGCCTTGAAAGTCTGCATTTAGCTAATTTTTTCTGTTATATCCACTAAAAACAGATCAAATAACCAATCATCCCTTAATTCAGGAATAGATCTTGCCGTTCGTAAACATATTGTTTCTTTTCATGAATTAAAACAATCTTTTTAAACATTTTTTTTCACGACGTAACTATCCAACATTGGTAAAATATAAGATATCACCATACAAGAAAATAATTCGCCAAAAAGTTCTTTGATTTGCCGATACTGAAAAACGTGTGAACAAGAGTAATTCACTTTCTTTAAAACTACATTCATAACATGATTTATAGAGTACTCGAGCACATAAATTTTGTTAACCTATAAAAAAAGGGGAAATATAAATAGAATTCGTAACACCTCTGCAATTTTTCTTATCCATGTGTAATTTTACATCTCTATAAGTATTTTTACTTACTCTATCTATTGTTAATCCTGAAAGGGTCACAAAATACAGCTATTTTTGGCTAAACAATTTTCAGTCGTCTTGAAATATCATCTCCTCTAGTTATAGTTTTCAAAATTAAAATATTTAACATTTATTCTGTCACTTGGAGCGAAACATTCACACCGTAAATAAATATCACAAGTTGAGTGTGTATAAGATCAAGAATATGCTTTGAATTGGTTAATTTTATCTCGCAAAGTTGCTACTATATAGTTTGACGATATAAAGTTTAGCATGAAAGACTGATATTCGAAAATAATTTGCTTTAGTTGGGAAAACATCATTTATAACTGTTTTCAAGTAATCCTTCACCACTTCAACATACAAAGCTGGTTTTCTTTACTTTCCAATCAACATCGCAGCATGGCTTTGACAATGGAAGATGATTGTAGTACTGAAAAATCAAACACTGTTTGCTCGGCTTTCAGATATAATTCAGCGCAGTTAACCCAAAACTTGCTACCTTTTATTGAAATTTACATGTCAATATATTTTGCCTCGTGACGCCTTTTACAACTGTGTTACTTAAATACAGTGGCTTGTCTCTCTGCAAATTAAACACATTGGCTTTGAATTCTGAATTGGAAAAGAAATGCCATGTTATCCGGGGTATACATGTATTTTTAACACAAAAAAATAAGATCAAAATTTATGGGTGCGCCTTATATGCCGGATATGAATATAATACCTTTAAAAATGTAAAAAAGATGAGCATTGAAAAATATTTGATTTCTACTCATCTGTAAACACTGTTTTTTATTTAAAGCAATGGCATACTCTATGAAATTTCCTAGTTGGATAAAATGGAAAGTTCGTCATATACGTCTTCCATTAAATCTTCGGACACATCATCGAATTCAGTTTACTTTTGAACATCACTGTTTTTCTGATTCGTAAATAAATAATCTTATCTTCATTTTTTAAATGGCTTTGAAATAATGACAGATTTAATTTCATTACATACTTATATATCTAACCATACTCTGTTTCTAGACTAACATGGCTTATTTGACCTCTTTTTGTACATGTTTTTTCACCTTATAACATCCCCATACTTCCTAACACCTCTTTTCTTGCTCTTAGGATTTTAATTCCAGAAGTATAACTCTGTTCAAAAGCCTGGTGTAATACTTCGAACACATAATATTAAAAGATAAGAACACTGTGTATGTATACTTCAGGTTTTCTCGTAAAAAACAAGGCGAGAGAGGGGGGGGGGTGCGTTACACAGCGAATATATCTAAAAATTAAAAAAAATGTATTTAAAGTATTGGTGCGTGTAATACACCGGAATAATACGGTAGTCTTTTTCCTAGCGATCATGAAATTTCCTGTTTTCATCGACATTTTTCTTCCCTTTGAATTAATCTCGAAATGTGATAAAAATATTTCAAATAAATGTTAGCAGGAGAATCCAAACGAATAATTTTGAACCTAACAGATTTAAGGCGGAATCGCTCCGAAAACACGAAGAAATTTTTGTTAGGAATGTTGGGACACGAACTCGCTACTCACAAGCATTCATCTATGTGTGTGTAAGTAGCTAACATCAATATTTTTTCTTTAATTTCCGATGCAACAAGTGAATGATGAACACAGTTGTATCGCCAAAAAAGATACCCCAGAAAAAAAGACAGCAATAGTAAATAGGGGACAGAAGAACAAACAAATCAAGGTGTTAAATTAAATAAAAGTTCTCTCGCCTCTCCTAGTAGCTGGGGTAAAGGAAGCTTCCATCGAGGCTGGGCAGTGAGGGAGGTGATCCGCATTCATCACCAGGTCGCCGCAGCATAGGGTATAAGCAGGGTTGCTGACTACCTTGAGTCAATATAAATGTGCGTAGTTGTGCATAGCTGTCATATGAAAAGCAGAGACAGCTCGGTATCTGCAATAGTCCGGAAGATGAAGGATCGTTGCGACGCCCATCTGGTGTAGTGGCTAGTGACGCTGACTGTTGTGCCTGGGTTCGATTCCTGGTAAAGGCACGTATGTTTGTAAATATATAGTGCCTCTCTCTTCTGCAGTATGGGGGTACTCTAAATAGCCGTCGAGCCACAAGTCAACTGCTCTAAACTACAGATAACGACAAGCGTACAACTAACGCTTTACCGTGATGAATTTCGTGGACCTCTATCAGATTACATCAGACAGGTGTGTGGCATTAGCAACAACAACAATGATCGTTGTATATTCCAAGGTTTTTCTCTAGTTCTCTCTTCCAGTTTGGTTTTGTATAGATTTCTCAGGACCACTTAGATAATTGATTAAACAGATTTGTAGCAAACTTCCTCTAAAGGGTTCTATTGAATGATACACCCTAATTTGGTTAACTTATTTGTAGCCTCATTGCCAGGGATACCGAATTCGGACGGGTCTAACCTCAATATAGCTTTAGTTCAATTGTAATATTTGATAAGGATGAGAACAAAAGCAATATTAGTCACATTTCCAAGTTATAATATATTTCTGGAAAGAGGGGAAATCAATTATTTCTTTAAAAGATAATACATGTGTAATTACTTTTATTATATTTTAAATTAATAAGTCGGGTTTTATTAATTTTATTTTTGGAAAATAACTTTTTCTTTTGCTAATTGGAAGATTTACAGTTCCAATCCTTTAATTTTAGATTGATAAATTTAAATTGGTCTTTTGCCAGAATATCAGTGAACATTTTGCTTGATTTAAATCTTTCATTGTATAAATTACAGAAATAAAAATCTCTATGACTATACTGAAATTTCTCCTTCATTTATTTAGAACCACTTTTTTTCCATTTGGATTTCATCTTTTATGAGAAATCTTAAAATTTCGTTTTGTTTTCCATCATATTCATGTATTTGAATTAATTTATTGAGTTCTCTCACACAAACATTTTGAAATTTTTATTTATAATTTAAAGAAAATATAAATTCTTTATACACGTTGAATAACTATATATAAAATTTATTTTTACGTATTTTTTACTAAATTTCATATTCAAAGAAAATTTTTTATTAAAGTGAATGTTTTTTAAAAGCATATCAGTATCTTCCCAAGTGTAGCTATATTAATTTATAATTTTCTTTTGAGGAGGGGGGATGTATTATACAATAGCTTCGTACTCTACTCACTTATAAAACTGAACTTAAGGAATCCGAGACTACCCTAAAATTGTGAATTTTGCCAAAAATTGACAATTTTTTATGATTTTATTTTATTTTATTTATTTTATTTTTTAATTTAATTAATTTTTAATTAAGATTTATAATGCCTCTCTAACTAGATTTATTATTATTATAAAAGAATTTTTTTCATTATCTTCCTCTTTTTCATTATAATTTTCGAATGAAATTCTATCTGTAACTGTACGATTTAAATATATTTTTATTTCTCAATTATTTACCCTCCCAATTTGGTCAATACTCAATTTCTATTTTGATCCTATATATAGAAATTCTATTGCTTTATCTTTAAATTGATCAACTATTTTTCATTTTTTTTCTTAGAATATTATATGGAGTTTTTTCCTGATAATTTCAAGTATCAAATAATCGATAACAGTTTCAACAGTCTTAAAAAATAATCATTCTTAATAAGTGCAAAAAAAAAATCCATATCCATGTGCAAAAATAAACTGCTATTTGTAAAAAATGCAAAGACATGAAGGAATCATCAGAATTAAATGAAATTTAATGTACAAACGACTTTTATTAGTACAAATAAATGACAAAATTTTCAAAGCAAAAAAATGATATTAAGATGTCCAAAATCAGTATTTGGTGTAGGCACCATGCGCTGCAATAAGTGTTGCTGTGCTACGTGGCATGGAGTCAAACAGATTTTGAATGTCTGCTCGTGGAAGAGAATACCACATTGCTTGTATGAGCACCGAAAGTTCGTCTTTTGAAGCTGCAGGACGCGTACCACGAGCGAGATGCCGATCAACCAAATCTCACACGTGTGCTCAATAGGTAACATATTCGGTGAATAAGCAGGCCAAGGAAGAAGTTGCATGTGTTGAACTGAACAGAAGTCTCGAACAGTTTTTGCAACAAGTGAGCGTGCATTATCCTGCTGAAAGATAGCTCCGGGGATGTCTTGAAGGAAGGAAACGACTTTGAGCTGTAGCACTTCACGTACGTACCTGTTGCGATTGAGATTACCCTCAATTCGTAGCAAATTGGATTGTCCATGATACAAAATTGCACCCAAACCATAACTCCGGGTGTTAGTCCCCTAGATCGTTCGATAATGCACTCTGGAAGGCAGCGTTCATCGGCATGGCGTCTAACACGAATGCAGCCATCATGGTACCACAAATTGAAGCGTGATTCATCTGAAAAGACAACGTGGTGCCAATCAGATTGCCAGGCTCTGGACTCATGAGCCCATTGCAGACGCAGCCGTCGATGGTTTGCCGTGAGGGGGATCCTGTATAAAGGCACCTTTGCATGCAATCCACGGTGCAGCAGACGTCGACGAATCGACGAAGCCGACATTAATACACCTGTAGCAGTAGGTCTTCACATGAAAGGTCCCTCACCGCCATGCGGAGCCATCATTCGTCGTTTACTGCCAGTTTTTCAAGTTATTCAGTGCTCGTCGGTCCACTGCTTCCAAACTTGCATCACTGTTGAACTGTTCCGCTGCCCACGAGCTCCTATTGCGCGCTAGGAAAATCCTCCTTGTCGAAGGCCGATAATCCTCCCCCGTTCAAATTCCTTAATTTGTTGGAATTACTCCTTTTTTAAACAAATAATATGACTATGTGTCACATTATAAATAATTATTAATATGTTACTCTTTTTTTGATTTGGAAAATAAATCCCTATTTAAGGAAAATAAATGGAAAAAATTCTATAAACATAAACATAAACATAAAAAAATAACATCAACTAATCCAAATTCAATCATTCTTTTAAATCTGTATTTTATAACAATTTTAAGTTAACTTTCAGTTTTTGATTCCAAATATTTAACTGAAATTCTCAAATAAAGTAATTTTATATTTTAATTATCTTAAAAGACTATTTATATAAGGGATAATCCATATTATCCATCATAAATGTTATATTTAATTTAGGTTTCAGAAAATAAATTATTTTGAAAATTAAATGTTAAAAGAATTTTTTTCCTTCATGTTATCTTTAATAAAATGTAGCAATTTAGATTTTGTAAATTTTAAATAATAAATATTCTAAGTCCGTAAGAGTCATGTAATTGTTCATGTGCTCAAATTATTGTAAGAAATATTTTTTAAAAAAAAACAATTTTTCAGATTTGTTTTCCATATAGACCTCTTTATAACAAGACAGTGTCAAAATCAAAGACCAAATTAACAAGATAACAATGTTTAAGTTGGTTTGAAGTACTACTTGATTTTGATAGAGACATAGTGAATATATAAAGCTGCTAATTATAATAATAATAATTGCTAAAATGTATTAATTAATTGAACGAATAGTATAAATATTTTAGTTTTTCTTGACATTCTGACTTCGTAGTGTATTTCACTCAATTCATCATCGCTGCTCACTCGCTGCTAGAGGGTGGCCTGTTTCACATTACTCCTCCATAGCAAATTCAAGCTACTTTTTTTAAAAATGATAACTCTAAAACTGATGATTTTGTTAATAAAGAAAGCTGCCCTTTGTTTAGAAAAGAGTAATTCCACTTTCACATCTATATTAAAACAAAATTCCAATTAATAGGAATTATATGATAATGTATTACACCTTATTTGCTTAAAACAAAAATATTATTGAGGCATTTCCTCAAAAAATTTCTTTAGAATAAGCAAATTTGATTGTTCTTCTATGTCAACGTTTTTCTTTTGATTTAATTTGAGTCTACTTGTTTCAAATGACATTAGCCACGAATGGGCAAGTTAAGTTATCTATGATCTTTCTTTTTCATCTTAATTTATAATAACATGGGAAGTTCGAATCTTTTAGTTTTATGAATGTACACTCAAGAGCCAAAACATTATGACAACCTGTCAATAATGAGTTGGCCCACCTTTGGCACGCAACACAGCTTCAGACCGCCTTGGCATGGATGCCACAAGTCCTTGGTAGATGGCCGGAGACAGATTGTACCAGATGTTTAAGCAACAGTCACGCAAATCCGAGATATTGCGAATTGGTGGTCTTTGAACTATGAGCTGCCGTCCCGTGACATCCCAAATGTGTTCTATCGGATTGAAATCCGGTGAGTTAGGCAGTCAGGACATTAACTGGAATTCAGCATTATGTTCCTGGAATCTCTCCAACACAATTTTAGCCTTGTGACACGGGGCGTTGTAATGTTGGAACATTCCATTTCCAGCTGGAAAAACAGAGGCCATGTAAGGGTGCAACTGGTCCGCAATGATGTTCAGATACCGTGCCGCATTCATGGTCTTCTCTACCACAGCCACGGGTCCCAGAGACGCCCAAAAAAACGTCCCCTAAAGCATAATATTGCCACCACCGGCCTGTGAATGACCTACTGTACATTGAGGGAGAAACTGTTCGCCTGGAAGACAGCGTATCCTGACACAGCCATCGGCGTGATGAATGACAAACCGGGATTCATCTGACCAGGCAACTCTCTCCCACTGAATCTATGGACCTGTCGCGATGTTCCCAGGCTCAGCGCAGGCGCAGTTGGCGATGACGCTTGGTCAGCAAAGGCACACGAGTGGGACGTATGCTGCGTAGCCCCATATCCAACAGTGTCCGCTGAACAGTGTGCTCCGATACTATTCTACTTGGCCCTGCATTGTATTAGGCTGTCATCTGAGCCACTGTCTGGCTCCGGTTTTGCTTCACCATGCGAGACAGTCTCCGACGACCTTTTTCTTCGATAGCGTGTGGACGTCCAACACCATGTCGTCTACTGCTGGTTTCACCGTCATTCATCCACTTTGCATAAGTACTAACAACTGTAGATCGCGAACAACCCACGTGTCGTGCAGTTTCGGAAATACTTGTTCCGAGTCTTCGAGCCATTACAATCTGCTTTCTATCAAAGTCGCTTAGATCCGCAGCCTTTCCCATCACACACAGAAGTAAGGGAAAGAATGATTGTTCAAAATCTCCAGCAGCAGTTAAATACCACTTCCACCTGATCACGTGCCCTCCACGTCATCCAGGCGAGTTTATTGTAAAATGTAGGGGTGGTCATAATGTTTTCGCTCTTGAGTTTACTTTGATGTTTTCTTGTTCCTTTACAACTTTTTATGCAACAAGTAGATTTATTTAGACCAGGGGTACTCAACCTTTTTTCCCGCCGGGTCACATTCGTATGGCTACTATTTCACGCGGGCCACAACATGAGGATTATTGGGGGGGGGGATGTTGTAAGATCAAGGGCATCTAAAATGCGAAAAATTGATCAAACTATTAAAACTCAAAAATTTGGATTTCCTTTTAAAACTATAAATAATAATATCTATCAAATTCAGTTAACAAGAAATAGGTTTTATGCATTTTTTACCCAGAGTAATTTCGATCACCTTTCATCAATGACTTCAATCCCTTTGCTTGCATTCTGCTGTCATAAAAACAAAGCTGTTGTGTACTTTGATAATTTTATTTTTACTTTTGGCAAGACAGATTTTATTTCAGATATTGATTTATCAATAACGGGACGGTTGCAAAGAGTTTTTACTAAATTCCAGATTGAAATCAGTATTATTTGCTTAAAATTAGTTCAGATTTGCTTGTGCATTTTGTTTCAAATTTATTCTAATACTTTTTGATTTTAATAAAAAAATATTCGAACAAATAACTGAATTTATCACAGAGTACATCGGAAGCATTTAAGAAACAGTCTAACAATTTCTTTATCAATTCATATATTTATCCTTAACAATTTCATATGTTTATCAATATATATAATGTAGCAAGTTTTATATGATGTCTTTGTTACCTCAGCATTTTGTGCCATTACCACCGACAAAACATTTTGTTGCTGTTGCAAAAGAAAGCCAATTTATTTCGTCTTGAAAGAGATCCCCAAGAAAAAGGAACAATAATTGAAAGATTTGTGGTCAGTGGTATAGTGGAAAGCAAAATTATATTTTTTTAAGTACAACATTTTTACGACTAATCAATTAAGTCGTTGATCCATGCTTGTTTTTCTCTGCAAAATAGTCAAGATCCCAATCTCTCGTCCGGGAAAAACGTATATTCTTTCGGTATTTTTCGCTTTAAAGATATGAGGGTTAATAAGAAATTAGTTTCACCCGTAAAATGGTCGTTACTTCATTGTTATTTGTCATCACCAACAGTTACAGCTACAAAAAGAAAACAAAAAAAATCTCCTAATTCATACCGATTCAACATCGATAAAAAGAATAAATATATTTGATTGCTGCAGTGATAGAAGTTTTCGCTAAATTTTTTAATGCATTATTCTTAAATAGTTGAATTTTTATTGCAACTGGCCATGACCGGGCCACTTAGAAAGGTCCGGGGGCCGCAGGTTGAGTATCGCTGATCTAGACGTTTCTTAATTTTGTAGCTAAAATCATTTTAAACCCATGAATATCCTCTTGCATACAGTGGAGGGTTAAGACAGTTTGATTGTACAGTACTTAATGGCTTCTTAATTTTATAACAAGAAGCGACCATTAAACAGCGCAAAATGCGATGACTCTTCAAGAAATAATATCTCACTATAAGCAGAACTGTTAGCTGTGAATTTACGTGCTGCCATCTATATGTTCTATTAAAAACCAGTATTTCATAACTATGAGTAATCAGCACTTGTAGCCACTTAATATGTAATTCTGATATAGAAATGACGAAAATTGTAAAAAATGTATTTTATAAAATAAATTATGGATAAAAATTTTTTCCACTGACATATATAGTTCATGACAAGATAAAGAACTATTACTATGGATCTTTGAAATCTGATTGTGATTTAATAAAAAAATATTTAATGCTACTATACAATATAAAAAATAAAGTAGAAAGTAACTAAAATGACTGCAAAGAAAATAAGCTAAAATTTTATAAATTATTCTGTTATGAATTCTAAAAAGTATTTAATAAATTATAGAATTAAATCCATATTTTTTTAATTAAAACAATGACGCAAATATATTTTTGAAAGCTAACTCAAATTGTTTACAAATAGGCGCTTATTTTTAATGTATTCATACATTGTTTTACTATTATAAATGTTTTTATTGTGTTTCTACTTCACTTAATTTGAATTCAGAAAAATGATTTAGTAAAGATAGATTGTGTATTCTGGAATTAAATTGGTGAAGATTGGCAGGACTGGTAGCAGGTCTTTGGATGTATCAGAACCATCATTCGACGAAGATAACACCTACCATTTTTTGATGTTATAAGGTTGAAAATAAAATGAGCTACATAAAATATTTTATTTTAAAAATTCAATCCATAGTGTTGCATTGTATATTTATACTATGTCATTATAAAGAAACTAAACAAGAATCATTGGTTTCATTTAACTATTTTATTTCTTTAAGTCAATATAAAATTAAATTTATTAAAACATTACTCTTTAAACTTCAGAATAGATATATTCACTCTATTTATGTTTAATTCATTTTATTTGATTTCTTTTTATCTTATATTCATCGCAATTTTTCTCATTGTCATCACTTTCACTTAATATTTAGTGACTAAATTTATAGAGGTGGAAAATTTTCATCTGCAAAAACAATAACGTAGCTTGAATATTTATACACCCAGGAATCACTAATATGAAAGAGAGAAAGAGTAAATTAAACGTGAAATTAAGAATTCCAATTTCTATTTGTAATTAAGATTTGCAAAGTTTTCTTGAGTATGAAAATAGTTTGTATCAATCATTACAACAAATCAATAAGTGAGAACTAAAATTAGGTAATTAATTTAGCGTTTAAGCGCAAAACTATAAGTACATCAAAGCTTCATTTAAAATTCCAAAGGTCTACTCTAGGCTTAAGTAAAATAAAGGCACTAGAATAAATATCGTAGTATAAGTGGGCACTAGCGCTAAGAACATTTTACTTTAAAAATACTCTCCCTAGTATAAAAGACAAACATAAAAAAAAGGTGAACTATAGTTCGAAATACTAAGAATTGGGGAAGAACGGTGGATGAAATCCCAAATTCATTTAAATATGATTTTAATTAGAACTTGGTTTCTCTTTTTCGTTATAACAAGAAAATGGAATGTAAGAAGTTAAATACAAATACTTTTGTACAATAGATGGCAGCACTATCTAAATTTTAGTGAATCCCGTTGGGTTCAGATCTTTCTAAAAACAAAAAGTAGAAAAATATCACATAAATAAATTCACGTCAGAAATTTGAAACCCAAACTGATTAAAATTATTCAGAATATTTAAAAAAAGAAGTATTTTGAAAAATCTATTAAAATGATTCTGATTGCAAATAAATATGAAATGAACGTCAGATTTAGGTATAAACAAATTTTATAACTAAATTTTATAATTTTAATGAAGGTAATTTTCTTCAACTTAAAATTAATTTATTTAGAACAATTTGCCTAAATCTTTTAAGCAAATGATTACAAAGCTAAGTTATTAGTTTTGAAAGATGGAGAAAGTTTATTCGAAAATATGGTCAGATTTTATTATTAAAATTTGTTCTTCTAATTTTTCAAAATATAGTAAGTTACATAAAAATGAATGTAAATAAACTAATGCATTACTTCTTTTTTTTGGAAAAATCAATGGAAACAATGTTTGAAAGAAACAAGTACCTCTAATGAATGTTTTTTTTTTTTCTAATGGGGCTGTGTATTGGTATTTCCTAATAAATGTTAATCACGATATAAAAATATTAGAGCAATGTAATGAAAATAAAATTCAACTAAAAAGCTGCATGTTGTAGCTTTTTTGAATAATTTTAACGCAAGTAGATTTTACACCTGAGATAATTATTCATAAAACTCTCAGAGATTTTTTTTAAAAAAAAGAACAGAATATTATGTATAACTTACTGCCTTTACGTTAGATGGCAGCATTATCAGAGTTCTTGTAATTTCTCTCATGTCGGCTCTTATTTATATCGCTTATTTATAAAAACATTTTTTAATGCTAAAATTCAATGCCCTTCACAAAAAATGGTAATTTTAAAGTGTTTGAAGCTAAGACTACGAGAAATGTTCTGAAAAAAAGAAAAAAGAATGTAGATAATTTATTTTTTATGTAAAAATAAATTATTTTATGGTATTCGCTAATCTTATCCATTCTTAAGGCCACTTGTAATTTGAGCAAGGATAAATTAAACTGTCATTTTTGCTAAACTCAAGACAGCTGAGTATGCAAAAAAAATATCACAAATGAGAAAGAAATAACTAGTTTCTACGGGAGTTTTAATTTCAAAAAATGTGTAACACTGTATGTTTTCGGATGACATATTTCTCTCTCTGCAGACATGTGGCCGTAACAACCGGGTGGTAATAGTCCCAAATTCATGGCTAGCGAGCCATGAGTTTGAGCCCTGATGTCACTGAAGACCCGACAGGTAGAGGGGTTAATGTACATTAAATCTGTCGATGCTCAAAGTCCTCCAGTTTGCGTAGTGTAGAAGTTGGGTGTGGTGCATATATATAAAACATATATATTCATACATAATGCGACTTCCTTTGCACTAATTTATTTTATAATAATTTATATGCTTTTTTAATATAGAATTGAATATTTATGAGCATTACGCTTATAGCAACTTTTAATAATAAAAAAAAAACATACATTTTTGGCTTAAAATACAATAATTTTTCCGAACAAAGATTACTTAAAGAATCATTGTTATTATTTAAAAAAAAGAATATTATTAATAATAAAGAAGATATAAAAAGTTCTACATATATAACAAATGATCAAATAATCATGAAAGCAACAAACTATGCTTTAAAATTTGTGGAGATTGCATATGTACAACTTGTACTATGATAATTGACCAATGAAGGAAAATTTTAAATTTACTTTCTGTAGAAACTATATTTATTTAATGACATGTAAATTATACCAATTTGAATATGTTAGTGACATTTCTAAAATAATATTAATATTAGGGTTAATAAGAATAGATCTGACACTAAAATTTCAATAGTATTAAAGACTTAAATCAGTGGCGTAACTTACATGCCCACACCCCCGCATTGCGGGAGGCTAAGAACTCTAGGGGGCCCAAAGTCTGACTGATGCCAAGTACGTACCCTTTGCAGCATCCAGCTTTGGGCGCAAAACCTGACTTTGCTGGGAGGCCCTAATATTCTCCGTTACGCCATTTAAACTAAGTAGAAATGGAGCCTATTTATTTGAATTAGAATTGACCCAAATAATAAAAAGGTATTATGATAGAAAAATTAACTTTATCAAATTTCGTAGTATTGTTTATTCTCATGAACTAAATGTAATACACTACGGTAGAAGCGTTTTACAAGTAATTAAACAAAATATTTTTGCTATAATAATTATAATGTGAATAAAATTAGTAGAAGAGTAGCTACAAGGGCTAGTAGTACAATAAAATGTAGAGCAAAAGAGATTAAGAAAAACAATATTACTGAAATTTGAAGAGATTTCGAAAAAAAAATAGTATTAAAGAAATCAATTATATTTTATGTTTGGTTTTAATGAAAAGGAAATATGCAATACATAAATGTTACTGTAAAAAGATAACTTTACAGAGAATAATATCATGGCTTACATATTATAAATGATCGTCACATTATTTAAGAAATAAACTGAAGAAAAATATCAGTATAATAAAAATTATCAAACATAATACTGTACTAAGTGTTATGTATGAATGTATTTCATATCAATATTACTTTTTTCAAACATTTATTAAAAACACCACACAAATATTATTTCCAATTAAAAATATTAAAATTTTGAAAATCCATAGTTAACTATAATAAAATTGTTGAGCTGAAAAATATACAGGATTATAAATGCAAAGAGTATAAAAATTTTATTAATGTACATCAACACCAACATGTTATTACTGGAGATTTCAATAGTATAAAAGATAAAAATTTAAAAGAGGTTATCAGTAAAAGTATTCTGGTAATAGAACTTATGATTTTCAAAGAAAATATGACTACCAAGCATCAATTATGTAAAAATATCACATGTCATTACTACGATAGATATTAAATCTAGTATGCTTCCGGAAGTCCTTGTGGCCGTTATAGCCGAGTGGGTATGGTCATGAACTCGTGGCTGTAGTGTACCACATCGCCTGGCACACATCTGTAAGCCCGATATTTTAAAAGGGCCAATGCACATTAAATATGTCGAGTCTTGATATTCTTCTGGTGGTGTGGTAGCCAAAAGAGGGGATGACAGCTCAGGTGTCGTCCTCGTCACTTGACAGAGTTTCAAAATCACAAAGGCTGTCACTAATAACCCTCGTATTGCGCTATAGTGCGAAAAAATTATAGCACTCACGGAGGAATGTGTAGAAATTAAGCACACAATCATGTGTAAAAATTTTATTTTATAACGAAAATAGTAACACTTTTAAGGACATTAAACAAAAGATTAAAGAGCCGCGAATTTTTTTTATTGTTTATGACATTAAAATACCTTAAAATTATGTAACAATTTGTAAATATTACAATAGTTTACTTCTAGATAAGTATTTAAAAATAATACTGCTTTTATCAAATCATCAATAAGTGATGGAAAAATTAATTCCTACATTTTAGTATTTTATGAATTATTATTGGCCTGCGTCCACATCACCATCGATCCGAAATAAAGATGTGCATCTCGTTCCCCCAAAGGCTGCCCATACCTTCACACCAGGTACAGGGTTTCTATGCCAATATTGAATATAAGCATGTGGCGAGTGATTTTCTCGGACCCTTCAGACACGTAAATGGTTATTTGTATATTGCACGCTGAACAGGGACTCGTCTGAAAAGACTGCAACATACCACACTTGTATCTAGTTTTAACACTCGGCGCACCAGAGCCGCCGTTGCTTTCTATGCTGCATTGTCAAAAGAAACCGAAGTAATGGCGCCATGCTGATTGTACAAGCTACTGCACACGTCGTCGCGGCAAACATACCCATTTCCTGACTAATGGTCAGTGATGTGACTGTACGGTTTTGCAGGGCCATACAAGATGTGAGAGCTCTCGGGCATTAGTTATGGTAGGCCCTGAAAATCCGCGGGCCGTTCAGTAGACCCTCAACAACCCATTGATTCCCTATTTGCATGACAGTGGATGAATTTCAATCAGGTGGACACTATCATAGAACGATGATCCACATTCTCGATAGGCAATGATCCTGCCTCTATCGAATTCCTACACTTGCTGGTTAATCCTTCTTTTTATTCTAGGCCCAACACGATATTCAAAGAAAAATCCAACCCTACAAAGCGCTTTCCGAATGAGAAATCCACCACAGAACTTTTCTTTTATGCAGTGTTTCAGATGTCGTTTCTTCCTCCTGTATAGTTTAAATGCGCTGAAATACTATTCATTTGCATTTTACAATCTCTTCATCTTTTCATGTGATTTTGACGTTTGTCAGATCCTTCCTTCCTGGTGTAGCAATTTTAATGGTCAGTAGTGTACTTGTATGCGTACATTTAGAACAGTAATTTATATACATCAATATATAGGAGCGTAATTCTAAACTATTTTCATCGTACCGATACATTAGTTAAACGCAAGTTAGATAAATTAAAAGATATTAACAGATTCCTCAGATGCTGTGCAGAACATAACTATATTTTTAAATGTTTGGAATTTTATGTATACCATAAACTTATTGAGCGTCTTTTGTAAATTTACATATTTTTTAATTAATTTTCCTTTTTTTGTTACGTTGTATACATTTTCACCTTAACGCTTGCTTACAATTACAGTTTGTTAGTGCTATAAATGTGAAGCAAATATACTTGTAATATAGTTTAGTACCAAATACACACTTTTCTTCTTAGAAGAAAGCACCTTCTATGAATACTGTTTCTTCTTGAATATCGACGACACTTTTTTTACTATTTTTTGATGAATAAATACTCTTTGGAATAACAATTTACGCCTTATTTTTATTCTCACTTTTTATAAATAAATCTTTTACTAATTATTTTAATACTCTTTTTATTTACTTCTTGTTATCGAAATTCTTTTGCTTCTTTTTTTAAAAATCTTATTTTAAAGAAGACAATGGATTGCGCTTTATTTGTTTACGTACATAATTTTCTTTCATTTTGATTTTAAGGAGAAATTATGTATTTATCCAATAAAGCAATAAGGGGGTTGGCATACCCCATAAAACTAGCATAACACCATAATTTATCTCAAGTCTGAATATAGGATTTGATTAGAGCAGTGTATCCATTTATTGTATGCTTCTTCATTTTGGGAATATCGTATAATCTGGACAATGGGTCGGCAAATTTACAGCTGTGGTGTGCTAAGCCAATCAACCAAAATAATTCAGGCTGCCTCTCTGTAGAAAATATTTGAAACAATTGGATTCCCGCGACGAAGCAAGCACAGTTAAGAATAGAGGTCAAAAATACAGTTTTAGAGTTTTATTATTTATTAATAATGCATAATTTAAATATAATTACCAACGTAAAACTAAACAATACACAGAATGTAACAACTTCTTCAACACAAATAAAACATTTAAAATTGTACAGATATTATGAATTATGTATCTTTTAAGAATATTTATTAAAATAAAAAACAAACAAGATAAAATATTAGTATTCCAGCAATATAATTAAATAAAAATTTCAAAGGGGAATCTTGTCCTTGCAAAATTGTACTTAATATAGCAATATCAGGGGATTTAGGATTTTCAATTTGACACATTTTATAAATGTTCAGTTGTTAAACAACTTCTTTGTGTTTAAAATATTTTTCCTACGAGGAAGAAATTTGTTCTCATATATATGGAGAACCAAAAGCGGTAAAGCAAAGCATATACGATTTTCTTCGAACAATTCATTCTCTCCGACAATGACATACAGCAATTTAAAATAGCTGTACATTTATCGATACAGTTATCTTAAAGATTTATTTATTTATTTTTTATTTATTTATTTTTTATACATTTTTATTTATTTATTTTCTTAGGTTTGGTAATCCAAACCTTACCAGCTCTTTAAATACATTCATGTTCATAAATTAAGGATAATTAAGAATCACATGGAAATAGAATTCTAGAGTAAAAATTTCCCACGTAGAATTATAACACACATCTTCAAGAATAAATTATAGGAAGCCACCAGATGACGCCGAAACTACGTCACAATGACCAGGGTGTAAGAGAGGAGTATATAAGAAATGGTGGCAATGAAATAAAAAATTGCTCACAAACTTTCTGTAAGCCACTGAGTGCCGTAACCGAATAGTTATGATACAGAAGACACACGTGGATGATTTTTTTATGTGGTAGAATTATCAGCCACCTGGAATGTGGGCGCACTCAGATGTAAGTAAGCGAGGAGATTTGAATTGCCCAAGTGTCCTCTTCAGGCTTTTAGCATTGATTCCAAGATGACGGGAAATGTCAGCAGGCGTTACAGTACAGATCACCCCCGAGTTACAATGTCAAATGAATACCATTTTTGGAAGTAACTGCTAGAAGAAGCAGACGGAGACAACATCCGACCTGTCTAATCAGCTATCTACAACCGTGGGGACGATAGTTTCAGGGCAAACTGTGTACAAACATTTGGGACATATTGGTCAATATGCTCACAAGCCTATCGGATGTGTTCCACTTACCGCAACTCACTGTCGCCAGTGGTTATCTTGGAGTAGAAAACATGCAATGTGAATGTGTGTGTGTGGACATCATCAGAATGAGCTTGTATGATGTTTTGCGACGTGTCCAGGTTTAGTTTGCTGTCTGATTCACGTTGGATTTTCATATGGAGAACATCAGGTACCCCTTACCACCAAAATAACATCATTACACTACACCATTATGGTGGTGCAGGATTGCTCATTCGGGGGAAATTATATTGAACTGCAGAACAGATATGCATGCACAAATAGGAACCATGACAGGTCAAATTTATCGGGATATTATTCTGAAACAACACGTACACTTGTTTAGGTGTGCCATAAGCTCAGGATTTGTGTTTATGGATGACAACACCCGTACTCACCAAGCAAACATCACAAACGAATGTCTTCAATCCGAAAATATCGTTCATGTAATGGCTAGCATTCTCATCTGACTTCAGCCAGATAGAGAATGTAAGGGTCATGCTTAACCGATGAGCTGCAGATCGTCAACCATTTCCTACATGTGTAACGGAACTTCAGAGAGCAACGCTTCTGAGTGGAGTATAATTTCCCCTAAGATCAACTTGATACTCAGCATACCTAGAAGTTTGTTGAGACTGTATTTCATCTCATAGGAGACATACAATCTTTATACCAACCATATAATACTAAGTTTTTGTAAAGGAGGTATTTCTTATAATCGTTGCAGGGTGTAAAAATTCGTAATTTTTATGAATGGTATCTTCATACATCATCTTTTTTGTTCCTTATCTTTTGTTTATTAAATGGACTTTAGGAAAAAGTCGCAGTTGTTTTGTTTCTGAACCTTTATTTACTGGAGCTGGCATTATCCTTAATTTATGGATATGAGTGTAAATGACTGATTGGAGGTAACTGTTACTTCAGCAACCTTTTTAATTCTAGCTCTTAGTAATCTTGCCCAATATGAAAATTAGAGTTCCGATCTTCCTCATTAAAAGCAACAGTTGCTTAGCTTAAATCTTAAATATGGCGTTATTTCAAACATACAAATAAATCTTTGCATTTTCCTTCCACAACTTTAATTAGATAAATAGGCTTTGGCCTTTTCAGTCAGCGACGAGAATTAAACAAATAAACTCTAGCCTTTTCCTTCGACGATGTTAGTCAAACAGGAGAATAAAATCTTAATGCAACCTTTAAATACAACTCTCTTCGGGTATCCTTTAATTTGCAGCTCCTTCTAAATACTTATTTGCCGTCTAATTATATTTTAGATATTTGCTATTGATACTGTTTCTCAGCTCCTTGTTCTGTAGAATTTTCTGTTTTGGTAACAGTCGAGATTTAAATACATGGACATGTGGAACACCCTTTTTCAAAAACTATTTTTAGTTTTAAATGCGTCATGTGTTAATGTACTTTAAAAATAAAGAACAATATTTGGTTCATTATACCTGTCAACAACTTAATATGATGTCTGATTAGAATCAAAATAATGAACAGTAAAATATCAATATTTTAATGCAAAAATATAAATTAACATGAGTTATTACAAAATGAATGATGAGCTGGTTATAATTGTACTGACGGATTTTAAAAATAGCTCATGAAAATCATACATCGAACTTGGTGAGCAGTTATTTTTAAAGTAAAGCCTTTCACTCAAAAGATGCAACTTTTTAACAAATATTTTTTTTAAATAAAAAATGAGGACTAAAATCTACCTGACTGAGCGTGTTTATCTAAATAAACAAATTATGGATTTTACAAATTCCTTGCACGATAAATATAAAGAAATAATTTTTAGATAAAATTGTTTTATTCATAACTTTTAAGTTTTCGGTGTACTTACTACTTAAAAGGAACATTGCTAAATCATGTGGCTCAAAACAATAGCACAAGGTTGTGTTGGCTTAAGAGATAATAGAATTCTTAGAATTATTCTCTGAAAAACAAGCAGGTGTTGTTTTCAATAAACGCCATTTTTTAAAAAAATGTACTTTAACTGTGTGTTGAGGGCTTGAGTCCTGGTAGTGGCCGCGGTAGCCTAATAGTAAAGGTCAAGGACTCGTGGCTGGTTTGTTATGAATTCGAGCCTAGGGGCACAGAAAACCCGTCGTGTAGAGGAAGCCGCTTGCATGTTAAATCAGTCCCTTTGGTGGGGTGTGGAAGCCATCTCAGGTGTCGTCATCGTCAGGGTCGTTTTCAACCTCTCCGGTGCCCTAGGCACTTCAAATTGTTTCGCCCCCTTATTTACAGAGCACCCTTTCTCCTTCAGTTCTTACTTTGCCAATTTTGCTTTGGGAGGAATTTTCCCGTTACTCTCTTACTGCTTTCCCTTTCTTTGTTTTTGATCTTTGGAGAGTTTTCCCCATATCTACCACCCATGGATCCGCCGTGTCCCGGACCGGCAACCACCAGACGTAAGAAAAGGATAGTGGCATGGTTTGGCAACTCTTGTTCAAGACTTTCCTTATTGCATTACGGACCACCTACCCACCTTTTTGTAAATTAGTATAGTAGATTAATGAAATTGTTTGCAATTACAGTGTATCATGCATTATTGTATGAACTGTTTTCATCTTGTTAATTATCATCTTTTTCATCGCTTATTGTTTTACTATCTTTAACTTTTAAACCTCCTTATTCTTTGTTGAGTCACTGTCATTGTACTAGTACAACAAAGGTTTTCTTCGAACTTTGATCATTGCAAAATCATCAATGACATCATTGTAATCAATATCCATTGTAATATCATTATCAGTGCATAGCAATGTCAGACTGTCAAGCTTTTCCTTTTCCATAGTAAATCTCATTTCAGTCTTTACCCTCTAAAATGCAGAAATGCTTCTATTATGATCCGCTATGTGGTGGTACACACGTTAGCTATAATTTTTAATTCTTTTCTTTTTTCTGCCCTCTAATTTTTTGAGCCCCAAATATGCGCCATTGGCCTAAGCGGAAATGCGACCCTGGTCTTCATCTCTGGACAAAGGTTCAAAATAATGAAGACTGTCCCCAATAGCCCTCGTTTTGCTTCGTGGTGCGACGTTGATATAAGTCTTACTCATTTACACCAACCATGATATTCCAAGTAATGATGATGGTGACACATTAATCGATGAATTTTTTTTTATTTTTGCTGCTTTTTCTTGGTGCTATGAATATCATTTTGGAATGTATTTTTTATTCGACTCTCAGCTAATTTTCTTACTTCCTTTTTTAACTTGAGAGCTTTACGTAAACAAGTCTTTTTCAGTTGTCTGTTGTGGTTTTTAGTATCCTATATTACTAATAGGCCGTATAACTCAAGCAAGACGCTTTATGAGAATCGGCCATATGTTTAGTATGTTGGAACTATATAAATGATTTCAAAGGTATTTTAACACTCTAAATAATTGAAACATTTTTAGAATAATTCATCATATGTTTTTTTAGCGTATACGTCAAGTAATACGTGACTAGTGGCCGGCGTTGTTGAGTCACAGATTCGAACCCTGTCGTGTTGAGGGACTGGTGCATATTAAATCTATCAAGGCTCAAACTCCTCATGCTGATATAGTGTGGAAATTTGGAGAGTGGGGAGCCACACACACACAGTTCAGATGTTATCTTCGTCACTTGACTGAGGCTCACAATTATGAAGTCCATGGCCCCACGCGTAACTTCAAAGGGCGGAGGAAATAAACATTCAATCAAACCAATAATAAATTAGTTAAGTTGAATATCTTTAGTGTGTCTTAGAAGTAGAAACAATTTAAATTTTTTCTAAAATTTCTTCCAGTAAATTTAAACTGCCCTGTATTTAGTCTGCAAAAATCATTATATTCTGATTTTTACAAAGCATTGGTAGGGAATACATTGGGTAGGGAATATCCAGTCTATAATTTTGTAGCTAAATGTAATTTCAAATAATGGCAGCTGATATGTAATTAGTAGTATTCTTTTTTGAAAAAGTTTAAGGTATTCTTTTGGGTATTCTATGATTTCTAGTATTAGTTTGAAGGTCAAATTACTATTGTGAAAATTTATATTTTTGTACGCAGGTCTGTCATTGGTAGGCTTTTTCTGACGAAGATTAATTTTAATTTGTGATACAGATTAAAACGACATTACAAAATATGTTCATAGTTTAGTCTTACACATTTATTTATCAATAAATGAATTGCATTAATTAACAGATTTTAGATCTGAGTAGCTTAAATTAATTAATAATGCTATATATACATAATATTTTATACAAAATTACTTTTAATATTATTACGTATATCCATTGCAAACTAATTGCTTACTATAAATCATATTTTTCTAGGGCTGTGGAGTCGAAATAGGAGTTGGACAGATTTTTGCGTATAAGGAGTCGGAACTGTGTGGAGTCGCTAAAAATACGTCGATTCCGACTCCAGTTTTTGTTAGACAGTTTGAATTTGAAATAAAATAAAAGGGAATTGAAAAAAATAATGATTAACTAAATTATTATTTTTATTTATTTATAATGAATTAGATTTTGAGAAATATTAGGATAATATCGAAAAGGTTAAGTAAGGCGAAGGAAAATAAAGAACCAGCCTTTAGATATAAAAATGAAAAAATACAACAAGATTTCTACACAGATTTCTACTTGAAGAAATAGAAGAATATGATCTCTCTTGCAAGACACCTCTTTTAAAATTTCTACGAATCGATCCTAAAAAGTTACAAGAAGTACAGTCCTATCACAGAAGCAGCTCTTTCTCTTATTCAAGTTATTATAGAAAGACTATTCTCAGCTCTGAAGTTTATCAAATCGGATCAAAGAAGGCCTTGACGAAGCTATCCTGTTTTTCAGAAATTACTAATGCTAGTTTTTCCATTGCATAGTAAATGTTAATTAATATAAATAATCTGCTATGCCATCATTTTTTTTTTCTGTATACCATCTTTTACTTCTGTGTTATATTTTAAAAAAAAAGCCATAATACATATAAGAGAGTCAAGAGTCGTTGAATTTAAAATTCCAGGAGTCAAGAGTCGGTCATTCTCCCTGCCGACTCCACAGTCATGTATTTTTCATGTGTGATCGACAAAAGAAAATTGCAAACAGTTGATAATTATTATAGCATATCAATCTAAATATATATACTATCGAAAATCTATAAAAAATACGTACAATTTTTTGTAAAAAAAAAAAAAGAGAAGAAAAAATTTGAATATTCCACGAAAATTAAAGAAGTAAATGCGAAAGTATATTTTATTTATTCGTTATTTCCGTTAATTACTTGTTTCAAAACCATGATTTTGAAAAATGAGTTTTCAAGATCAGCTCTTTATATTTCGGTCTTTAAAATTAAAATTAAAATTTTTTCAAGAATTTTACCCGAAGGTTAACAAGGCTAAGTGAGTTTTCTTTTTTTTTTAGTCATTTTACTTATGAATGCTTTTGAAGTCGAATAATTCCAGAATCTCTCACTAGATGGCAGGAAGTCTATTTGACGAGACGGAGAGAATGATGTATCTAAAATATTTACAAATTTCATGAATATTTATTTAGCTGATTTAGGGCATTTAGATTGTCACTTCATACATGAGAACTTTATCTTTTTAGTTATTTAAAACTGATTATTTCAATTTAGGCGTGTGTGACTTCTTCCGGCATTTATTTACCGTGTTGAGCCGCAATACCTTCGTGGAAGTTTATAAAAACTTAATTTTGAATACAGTTGGCTAATGATTCAGTAATTTATTGTTAAGTATTTAAGTCTGTGTATGAAAGTTTTTTCGGCTAGTAAAACATGATTGAAAAAGAAAGTTTCTTTTTCTAGAAAGTTCCTTTTATAGGTTATTTATTTCGCTACGTTTCAAACTATATTAAAAACTTATACAAATAATTTGACTGAAATTTGTTAACAATTTAGTATTATTATTGCTTTTTATGTTTGTTAATTGTTTTTATGCATATGAATCAGGGTTACCGATCAAATTTTTAAATGCTTGTTACTGCCTCTAAGAATGCTGGAATTTCTCATTTTAAGGAGAAAAAATCCAGATAATTTAAATCTGCAGCACGGAAAATAAACTTGTGAATAATATTTTTATAACATCCAAGTAATATGCATAAAATTAGTATAGTTCCTAACAGGATTGCTTGTAAAAATAAACGTAGGGAGTTTTGTTTATAGATGACAAGGCTGAAGAAATCACCAATAATATATATTTAAATCAAAACAGCATAGCAAAAATCATATTAAACGCTTTTCATCCTCTATAATTTCAAAACAAAACGTTTTAGGTTTTTTCTACTAGCTTACTTCTGTTGCCATTCCCTAACAGAGAAACTTACCTCTCATGGAGTTTGATCGTGACGCAACAATTAGGTTCTTACTGTTTTTTTTTATTTAATAAAGTTTTTGGTGTGTTACAATATTCTCTATGCTGAAATATTTAAATCAGTGCAAAAAAAAAAAAAAAAAAAAAAATTAAGATACGGATGATTTGTGGTAGACAAAATTTAAGTAAAACTTCCTACATTGAACTGATTAAAAATTCTTCTCACGGTGGACAATTACAAGTTTACTTGGTTCTTACAGCACACATTTCAACTAAAATTACAAGGAATATCATCAATTACTGAACAAGAAAATTTGTTAAAAATTTAAAACGCCAGATCAGATAATGCAAAAGAAGCGAACAGCCTAACATGTATAAAAAATCTTGATGATTGATATAATCTTAGTAATAATTAGAAAGAAAAAAGATTTTACCTATATATTTTACTGTCAACTTTTTCTAACAAAAAAAGTAATAATAAACATCTTTTCGATGTTAAAAATACTGAGAATGGAAGGAAACAAAATTTTTCGTACGTATGGAATGCACCTCCCTCATTAATTTCAAAGATGTGGATACTAGAAGCAACTTCTTTTAAAAATATGTTGTAAATCTCACTGTCTTTTATCTAACGTTACACATATTTATTTATATACTATTCATACTGGCTAATAATATCTCTATTGAATTTGAATCTATCTACTATGTATTTTCTAAGCACTGTTTATTTATTTTGTTTTTTTAATACATTTTTTTTTAAATAGAAGACAATAATTCTCATCAAAGAAAAAATAGCATTAAAAATACCAAAAGAGGTGTGAATCAGGGATGTCTTTAGACTTCTTGAAGCCTTGAGGCCCTGGAAACCTACTCAAAAGTAGGCCCTGGGCCCTTACACAATTGTAGGATCCACCAATAACCCTTAAAAGTAGACAGTACATAGCATACGTTGTCAAATACTCGTACAGACAATATAACCGAACAAATGAGAATGAATTACAATCGCACAAACCGAGTCGACCGCTACTTCCTTTCGACTGAATGAGTAATGTTGGTATATGGTGGTAGGCCTAGGCCTGTACGTGGACGACTGTCATCACATGTATACATCACATGACAACGTACGAAATTCCTCGTTTTTCAGAGAATACAACCGTTATTAGCCTTTAACCGTTGAAATTATTCGAATTATGATGTTATTAAGGCTAAGTCGAGAACCAGACGAAGGCCCCATTGTAGTCGAGGCCCTAAGCCCGGGCTCAGTTCGCCCATGCCTTAAGACGTCCCTGGTGTGAATGCTCAACCCAATACTATTTCTCAATTGATCGTTGTCGGTATTGAAAAATTCATAAGATGTTCTTAACAAATATTATCTAGTTGTGTCATAAGTTCTGATGCAAAAATGGGAAATTACCGGGTGTAACTCAAACGCATTAGATGATTTTAGATTTCGTAGTTGGAGATTATCTGTGGTATTTTGCAAAAACTGTAGTCTTTTACGCGTGTTATTCTAAATTAGTGAGAGCCTTAACACTTGAACAGAAGCGAGCGATATATACTTTTCTGCATCAAAGAAAGAAGAGACCGTCGGAAATATTTAGGACACTTAAACAGTTAAACATCAAAAGGTTATTCGTTTATTGAACAATTAAGCAATTTTATGAGACCAACACATTTCAGATCGTACTGTAAGCGGTTGTCTACGCTACGTGAGAACACCAGTTCTTGTAAAAGCAGTCAAGGAGAGAATACGTTCAAAACCTTGTCGAAAGAAGATTCTTCTTGTTAAACAGATGAACATGTCAAAAAGAATAATGTGTCATATAGTAAACGAAGACTAAAAGGTTATGAAAGAATAGCTGACCGTTTTCTTAGAAAATAATTAATCCGCCAGATACCTTAAAGCAAAAGTACTGTTTTGAATGCATACTCATAAAGGTCACAGACAAATTCTGTTAGCCAACAAGAAAATTTTTTGTGTTGAAGATTCTTTTAACTCACAGAATGACCGTATATACACAAGGAAGGTCTAAGAAACTAAAAAGAAGAAAAACGCACATAGATTACGCACCCTCCGGCTTCCTTGTTGGTTTGGTGGGTTATCAGGTATGGAAGCCATCTCAGAGTTTCCTTTTTGCGAGAGAAAAGTAAAAACCATGGTAATGGTTATTAAGACACTATTTTAGAACCACTATTGAAGTCTTTGAACGTAAGCATTTTCAATGGAAATCATTACACTTTTCAACAAGACTCTGCTCCTGCGATTCGCCGACTTAGCGTGTTAGAAACAGAATATGCCAGACTTCATAGAACCTTCCAGCCGTCGGTATTTAATTCCACTTTACTATAAATTGAGCTATGTATTGGAGACGAAGGTCTGCAATAAACGCCATCTCAATTTGAACAGTCTTAAACGTTTTTGAAGGAAAGCAAAGATATAAAAATTCCCATCGTGATCGATAGATGATCCACCAAAAGACTCAAGTATATGAAGTTAATCAATTTGAATAAAAGGTGCGTAATGCTATTAAATTTTAATTTATTACTTAAAACTTTAAAAAGATTTAGCTTTAAACATCATTATAAAGTTTTCTTTGAGTTTCTTTATAACTGTATCAGAACTCATAGCACCACTAGATGAATAGTCTAATAGTTTTCAATAAACATTTTTAATTTTCTTGTCTTTAAATTCTACTAGGGAATATACGTATCTTTTTTTTACTTCATTTCTGTCATATGCATAATTTAAATTTTAATAAAATGGTACAGATTGATTTCTAAGTCGTATTTATTAGATCAGTTTGTGCATCATTTGCACAAACTGATACTAGCAATAATTGGACAGGATCAGAATTCAAAACGACATTTCTCAAGGCTTTGAAGCCAAAAAATACATCAATATGTCTGAGTTTACTTGTTGATTTTCAGAATTCCGTCTGTTTCTAATAATTGTTTGGAAGATAGTTTAATTAGTTCTATAATTTAAAAAATATAGTTGTTTGTATATATAATGAGAAAACGGCAAGTTCAATATAAAATTGTGTGTGTCAATTTAAATATTATGACCTCAATTTTTTCTCTTATGTAGTGGGTACCATTCTTAAGTGATAAAAGCGCAGATTGTTTTAGGTAACATCTCTTAAATGAAGGCTATATGCAGGGCATATCAGTAATATATTTATATATATTATAAACACAATTGTTGTGGGATTTTGAAACCAAAGGAAAGTTGAGCACCTGCATTTTAAAAAAGATAGAGCTTTCCTGAGCAATGAGTCCGAAAATTTAAGAGATTAAATCAAGTATCAATTTTAACATGTTATTTATATTCTAGAACAAAAGACTTATTGTATTTCATCTTCTGTTATTTTGCATATGATTAAAAAAATAGTTATAATTTCTGAGACTTATAGTGAATATTATCAATTCTTATGGTACTGGGTATTCTGTACTTTTCTTTTAACAAAACATTTAAAGACATAAATGACTTTTAATAGTAAGCTGAAAGTCAATTATGGCAAAATGGTAGTTTTTTAAAAGTATTAAATAGTTGCCATATTAAAAGAACATAAATTTCCAAGTAATAGCTATTTTAAAATTCTAATTGCTTGATTTACCCTTTTTCAAAATCTGAAAATATTAGATATTAAATATATATTCTCTTAATTTTGACTGATTTTTCCTCGTAGGAAGTGATATAAAAAGTTAAATCCTGAAATTTTGAGAGAAACAGTTTTTATTTTCTGACATAAATTTCTTATTTTTTGAAAAAAGGGAAATATCCAATAATATTTATGGCTGATAACAATTCAGAGTGTTTGTTTGAGGAAGAAACTATAAGCCATTTAGTGAGCTAGAAATAGGAAAAGCGTAATGTATAGAATTATAAAACGCGCTTTAGTTCATATTTGTTATCCTCCATGATATAAATTCTCATATTTTACAAAGCGTGCAATCTATTATAGAGTTTAATGTGAAAGCTCTCACATAAATAGTACATTTTTTTTCACTTACTTTAATCAAGAATAAAAACTCTAAAAATACCTTATATTCATTCAGTTTTTCAAATATGGATTATATTTCAGGACTGAAGATGTCAGTGAAAGTGTTTAATGTGTTAAAAGCACAACTTTAAATACTTTTCCTCATTTTATTTAAGAAAAAAAAGCATTTAAAAACCAGGAAATAATTTTTATAAGGTACTATTCTAATAAATCGATTCAAATTTGATTCTTGAAAAACAATAATGAAAAAGTAAAATTTTTTAAATAGTTAATTAAAAAACAAAATAATAGTAACAATAATTTTTCTATGCGTATATATTAAAGCATGAATATTTTCCCTTTCTTAGAATAAATTGGAAAAAAGTTCAGCAAGAAATTCGTCTTTTAGGGAATTGATCTTTTGGCATAACAAATATTTGAGTCTGGTTAAAGATTATCTTATTAATAGTTTTCCTTTCTTATGTAAATTGGAAAACGTTAGTCAAAAAACTTATACTTTGTCTTAATTAATACTTTTTGACTTCAAATAGTTAAATGTATTTATTTATACCTAAATTATACAGAAAAGTCCTGAAACTCATACTTTTTATACAAGGAAAACCATATTTATGAATTAACTAGATATCAAATTACTAAATTAAATTATTTCTTACCCCTAAAAACTTCGATCCCAATTTATTAAATGAATCTGGTCTTCTGTTTTGTTTTTCAAATAGTTAAAGAATTGAATCTTGATTCATTATTATCTATAATTCGTATCCTTAAGCAATTCACATCTAATTCATAATTATTTTCTAAATGGCTTACTTTTTTAAAAAATTTGTAATGTAAAAACTATAACAAAAATAATGAAATAAATTTTATGGTTTGAAAATAAATTAATTTGAAAAATAACGCATTAAATAAATTAATTGTTTATAGTAATTAATACGTAGATGGCCTTTAAGACGAGACTCAAAAAATGAATGACTTTAATGACCAATCAATACAAAGAAAAAACATCGTTTCATTTAAAAATAATTAGTATATAAATAACTACATAACATATGAATTTAGTTAAAAATAATATGAAGTTCTATTCTAGTTAAAAATAATATGTAGTTACATTATAATAACAGTTTCATATATAAGCTTCATTAGTTAAAATTCCGTTCTGATAAACTTCAGACATAGGAATGGCAATTAATTCCAAGCCTAAAAACCTTTCAAAACTTAGATTCTTCATTGGTCCCATCAAGAAAAATGACTGACATGATTTGTTCGAGGAACGAATATTGAAGATATATTTCAAGTACTCAGAACTTTTACTTTCATCACCATTGAAGCATCTATAATTAGACCAGTCCAATGAGGTGATAATCTTCAGCAGAATTCCAGGAAACAAATTAGGAGCAGATGAAAATATATTCGAACCAGTGGACGTGAAAGTGGACTCAAATCAATTATGCATCAGGGTTTGCTTTAATTTGGTCCAGCCTTGACAAGTACAGTCATTTATCTGTCTGCTATTTGACACTTTTTGGTAGGGTCTATGCGCTTCACATAATAGATGTATTTTTCATGGAAATCATTTTTTGCAATACTTAACAACTCTTATGTTGTCTGCATATAAAGAAGTAAAAGACATCATCTGTAGAAATTAATATCTTAATAGCCTATGGACTAAAAACTAAAATTTGGATATTTTTGCGTAATTGTATTCTGATTGTCCTCTTGTTCGTTTTCTGGACATCCCCCCCTTGTTATATATACTGTGTTAAATATGACACAATGCAATATCTCTATTCACTTCGTTTTTGTTATATATACTTTAATATATTTTGTATTCGCGTTCATTAAACGCTGATCCTTTTGGATTATTGATAAATGTATACGCTTCATTATTTTGTGATACTTAACGTGCTTAATGGTATAATATAATCATTTATTTATTCAGCCACAGCTGTTATTTTTTAGTTAGGATGGAATACTTAAGCTAGTTTTAAAAAATGATAATAATTATGAAGTTCTCTCTCCTTTTCAGCAAATGAATGAATGAATGGAGATAAATTTTTTTCACACTAAAATATTCAATACTCTTGCATAAAACTTTTCAGCAGTATTTTTCCGAGAAATTAGTCGGCGCATTTTTTGAATAACTTATTGCAGTGGTTCCTATATAAGCCAGTAACAGCCTCCGGACAGAGGTGTTCACTTTTGTCTAGTGGTCATGTTGCTTGGCTGAGGATCCATAGGTCGCGGGTTCTAATCTCCGACACTCATCAATGTAAAATGTTCGTGTAAATGTACGAAATTGTTGAGTGGTCCGTTTAGAGTGAGTGAGGAATATAAAGCTGCATGAGGGTTACTGGCGACGGACCTCATCGGCCGTGTCATGAGTTCGAGCCTAGTACTACTGAAGAACAGCCGTGTAGGGCGGCGATGGTCGTTAAATACGTTGAAGCTCAAACGTCATCCCGTTGGTGTGGAGGGGATATTAGGAGAGGGTGGTGCCAGCTCAAGTGCCATCCTCGTCACTTGACCGTGGTTTAAAATTACGAGGTCCATCAGCTTTTGACTCAAAAGCTTTTGAGTAGCTGAATAGTGCGACGTTAATATTCATTCACGGGACAGACCTCTTAATTCTGAACTTTGATCAAGTGATGAGGACTACACCTGAGCTGGCACAACCTTTCTCCTAACTTCCACATCACAATAACAGGAAGATGTTTGAGCCTCGATGGATTTAACTTACATCGCCCCCCGGTTCATTGCAGGTCTTCAGGCTGGAACTCCTGACACTCTTGCCACGAGTCCGTTACCCTGACCACTAAGCTACGGTGTCCACGTGGTTCGAAATGAATGACGCGAAACCGTTTGTTATAAACCTTCATGATATGTATTGATAACAAAACGTGTACTTTTCTTCTAAATGCCTCGTCTTTATTCTTAAAATAATTCCCTGATGGTTAATGACCAGGCATTTGTGATAAATAATAAGTAATCTTTGAAATAACAAATCCTTAATATAAAGGATTTAAAAAAAAGAAAAATCTGTATAAGAAAGGTTAAATTTTCCAAAAAAAAATATTCCTGAAAATTTGCGCTGGAATCGTAGAAAAATGTTGCATAACATAAAAGGTTACATTGATATGATGATAAAATGAAATATTCAAACAGCATTTTCATTTGAAAATTCAGAATCAAAAACCTCCATAAGCAAACCTAGTTCTTCAGGGATTTAATAAGAATTTCTAAGCGTTTGTTTTAATGTAATAATTAGCGTAGAAGTAAGAGTCTAAAACTCTTCCTGTTGAAACGACATGATAATAAAAAAATACACTTCAGAAAAAAAAACCTTCTGGGCAGTTTCCAATAATTTTATTATTAATTTGATTGAGATGATTGTTCATGTGAAAAGCAAAATAATAAAATGTTTATTTAAATGCTTCTTGTTGCTGAAAAATAATAGAACATCAAATAAAATCAAGCAGATTTTCTTATAATTTTAACAGTAGTATATTGTAAGAATTTTGTAGTTGTTTTGGTTTCACTTCAAAAAATAAGCCAAATAAAATATTCAAAAATGTATTACATTCTAAGTAAGCTTTCTTTAATTAATATTCGCCAAGAAATTGGCATGTGGCTTTAACACGATGTTAATTTGGCAAACTGGAAAATACATTCTTAAGAGAAAGGCTGAAGATTACGTAGCGGCATCCTAATCCTTTTACCGACGTTATCCTTATGTTTATTTAACTAATTCTAATTATGAGAATTTTGTCTACGGAAATCAACATTCACATTTGTTCGTAAAATTATGATTTCCTTAAGTTTAGTTAAAAAGCAACTTTTCCGTAGAACAAAAATCAAGGCAAAGGAAGTAATACAGTTTTCTGACGAAAGCGGGACAACTTAAAATTGGCACACACATGTTCAATTTTCTTTAAGGGAGAATTATCAGTTTTAAAGAAAGTCTCATAATTTATAATTATAAAAAAAGCATTTTTAAAAATAATTCATCTACCATTTTGGTCCTAAAAGCATGGGATAGTTTAAATGCTGATTCAAGGACTTTTAAGATTTTTTAGTGAGTTTTCCGGTAACGCCAACCAAAATATTTTATATAAAATAACTGAAGAATCATCTAATTACAACAGAAAAAAAGTGGAGGTCTTCCAATAGCAAACAAAATTATTTTGTTTATAGGAATACATAATGAGATGGTTATAAGCTGCAACAAGAGAACTGAGGTTATTTTTCTTTATTTTCGTAATCAATGGTGATCAAGTTTGGTTTTGTAAAAGAGTATACTAAATTTCATCGCGATTCGAATATTTTCCTCTGTCTTTAAATCATTATTATATATAAAAAATATAGCGAATACATTTTCCTTTATAATAAAAATTTTTACTAAAAATTATGTCATTCCTCAAAAATAATTTAAATAGAAGCAGAGGGAAATAGTTTTTAAAATGTAACAAAAATTTCAACTCCCTAGTATATAATCCCCTACCTTAGAGTGATTTTCCACTGTTCGTTTATTTTTATTTTATTTTTTTATTAAATCTTAAATTTCATTTAAAATCTTAAAAATACGAAAAGATTTTTCTAAAAATTATCTTTTATTGACTTTTTATTTTATTTTATAACCCTTATATTATTTAAAAAAGATGGTTTAAAAATAGTTTTTGAAATTATTTAGTTTATCGCAATTTCCATCTATTAATAATACTAAAAAATAAAGTAATTATAAGAAATTAGACGAGAATAATAAAGGAGATATATTTGAAGTATATATTCTGATATTTTATCTCTCTTTCTATATATATTCCCAAGCTGAAAAGATGTGGAAAGTTTTTATGTAATCATTTGTATATTCATTCAGAGACCACACACTTAAATATTATAAAAAATCTATGCTTTTTTTCCCCTTAAAGCTCGTATTGAATTTTACTTAAATAATATTCAAAAAATGATTTTTTTTTCTAATTTTTTATTTTCACGCAATGAACCTGTCATATGGAAGCAATAATGTTTAAAAATTTTATGCAGAAGGGAAATTTTACAAGATAATTTATCTTTTACACTTTGTAAAAAATAAGATCTGCGTACGATAATTCTCCATTTTTTCTTTTAAATATCTACTCTGATTTTATTATAATCTTTTTTACTTCACATGTTTTTGTGATGCTTTTAAATAAATTGTAAGATAAAGTAAATAAAAAACCACGAAAGCTATTTTTGTTCTGAGTGGAGAAAGACAATTTATGTCTTTCATTTCCATATTTTTTGCCAAAGAAATAAAACCTCAAAGGAAAAAAAAAATATCGAACCAATTGTATAAATACACTTTCATATCTTTACTATAATTTATCTTAAACCTCGGCACTCTTAATAAAGAATCTACCGAATCTTTGACAATCTTTCATTTCTAAAGTGAAAAAGAAATCCATTCTGATACTGTATACTGGGAAATTGATGTTAATGCACAAATTCCAAAATAAAGAAGTAGAATCGACAGATGCAGCTATAAATTTTTCCGCCTTTGTAAATCAGAGCATCGGTGGGATATCAGCGGAGATTTCCTTGATCTACAGATCCCGAGTCTCCCTGGTAGGGTACAGCGTAGAACGCCACCGAGACGAAAGGCAGTTTCTTTTCGTGTCTAGTTATTACACCTTAGACTTCAATGCATTACTTCGTTGCACAAGTCCCGTATCTTCTCCCTTTACTTTCCTTCTCTTCTCCGTCTTCTTTCTTTCTTTTTTTTCCCCTTCTTCTTCCCCCTGTATTTTCTGTTTGCTTTTATTTTATCCCAAGAGTGGAGAAGGCGAAAGAGATAGAGCCCGGAAAGTCAAATATAATTTCACCATTGTACTCTTCCTCGCGAGTACAGTCCATTACTGAGTGTCTGACAACAGTTTCGCTTTGCAAGGGCTGGGTAATGACTGCAGAAATATCGCTTCGCCCGCCTAGTAACAATCTTATCAAAAATTTAAGCCCCTGGCGTCAGGATCGGCTAGGGCCTCCACGTACCACAGACACACCATCAGCGCTCTAATAGAGTTCGTAGAGCAACGCTCGCCTGTTTCGACATCCCCCCTCCTACATACTTCCCCAGATCTCGGTTCTATCCCTGGCTTTAACTTCATTATTTCGGATTCTATACCAATCTCCTCGGGAAAGGAGGCGACACAATTCTCTGGAGAGAAGGTACCACCGCTGCAAATGCCAACAAATTACGATCGTAGGATTCCTACAGGTCTTCCCTTCGCTCGCTCACCAACCCAGGGAGGAATGGAACCCCATTTACCCCAACTGGCTGCTCACTACCGACCGACGTGGGTTCCTTTTTTTTCTCCCCCCCCCCTCTTCATTCCACCCCGCTTTCTAAGGTATGATATCCGGACCCCCTAACTTAATTTCGATAAAACGTATTACATACAAAGAACGTTCGCGTTTTCCGTTCTGATGTAAAAATTCTGAGGTATGGTTTTTGATGAAACGGATTCCTTTCTGGAAGGAAATGTGGTTAGTTTGCCCTAGTAGAGAAATCGGAATTGAGTCTGTAATCGTTTGTTTGGGTCTAAGCGCCAATCTATTAATGTATGAAATAGATGACGATAGTTCTAGGAAATATTTATGGAAAAATGAATCTTATATTAGATTTCATTAATCCATGCAGCTGCTTCTTTTTTATTACTTCTTTTTCATAAAATAAAAAGAATGTAGAGGTTTTTTCCTTAAGAAATAACCATTGAACCGAATATTTTTTTAAAAAATAAATAAAATGGTACAAATTCTTTTTTTTTTCTGAAAAAGTAGTCAAATTTCATCAGATATATTACTTAGTCTGTGACAATTAATTTAAATAAATATAAATTAGTCCTGTGTAAATTTAAAACAATGAACGTAAATTTTTACAAAGTAGTTTAAACCATTAGAAAAATGAATGGTGAGATGAATTTCAGCATTTTTCTTTGAAATGCTTCTATGCATAGAATATTTACATTTTCCATACTAGTTCATTTTTTAATGGAATGATTTAAGTTTTTGATATAAAATGTCATTTATTAATTCAGAAATTTAATTAATTCAGAAAATAATTAGGAAATGATTCTGTAATTCATTTTTAGCTAGTTGTCAATATTAATATTTAGGAAAAAAATTATTTATAAAATTTATTTTTATCTTTATATGTATTCTCATGCGAAGTTATTTTTTCGTTCTTAGAAATAAAAAAAAAAGAACTATTTATATAAAATAAATATCTGGATATCATTCATCAATCAAAATTATTTATAAATAAATATTTACTGAAAAATTATTTTAATATTTAATTCTGTTAACTTATTATTATTAAGAACACTTCTGTTGAGAATGAAATTTCAGTTTTTAAAACAATTATATACACATTTAATACTTGTCTGCAAAGAAAAAAAATGGGAATTAAAGGGAAGAGATATAACAGAAAGAAGAAACTGATTTTTTAATAAAATATTTTACAAATAAATGTTTTTTATTTTACTCCATAGTTAATTATTCTGTGGCATAGTTTTTGACAAAGTGAACTCTTTTTATAAGAAAAAATGTGAAAATGAAAATAATTCTATTATTTTTATGTTGAAATAGTGGATTAGCATACTATTATACTTTCTTTTGCATAACACTCCTTACTGCTTATATCTATTCATTGATATTGTTGTTATTAGCTTAATATAGAAAAACATTCATGAAAAGATACATTTAAAACTCAATTTTCCTGATAGCTTATGGACTTTATTCTGATTTCCGTATATTTATACAAAATAAAAATGAAGATTTATAAGGAAATTTTGTAAGAGACTTAACATACGTTTTGGAAAAACAAACAGGGGCTTGAGATATATTTTATAGAAGCCTTATTTGGAGTGATAAGACAAGAGCAGCATTTCCAAGGTTAATGTGAGGTTAAAAAATCTCAAAACTTATAGTTACCAAAGAATCAATAATGATGCTTGATATCGTTTTATAGTTTCATAGAAAAATATATTCTGCTTCGAAAATTTTTAGGGTTGTAACAATGGGCTAGCCGTGAAGTCTCTCCTCTCTAACTCGGGGTTGCTCTATCCAAACAAATTGGCACCTTGCGGTCGAACAACTCTTCTCCGCAAACCAATGTCGTTATAATAATAAGTATACTGAGCAAAATAGAGAATAGTTATTATAGGGACAATATGGTCATGATAGTACTTCCAGAATTGTAGGCACTTATTCCTGAGTTACAGTCGCTTATTCCTGAATTGCCTTCGCTATTAGAAGCTAGTAGATTTCTCATTTGTTGCAAAGCTAAGTACTCTTTATTCATTGCTAGTTTATTGTCTTGCCTACACATCGCGCAATCAAGTTGAACGGTAGATTAATAAAAGTGAATTATTTTGAATATCTATTGGTCATTATTTCGTGTCCGAATTAATAGCATCTCAATCACTACTGCGTTCGGATTCCCCCGAGTATTTGATTAAGGAGTGTGACTTCCACCTCGACCAACATTAGGGGAAGGTACCATGACAAAGTGTCCAACTCTGTTTAAGAGAACATTTTCTAACAAAATGAGCATGTTTATTTAATTCATCTACTAAAAAATTGACATGTAAGAAATTTAAGTATAAATGTTAATGGGTATAGTACATATATATAAATAAGAGATTATATTGTAATTGGAATATTTATTGGTGTTTAAAGAAAGCCACTGGGAATTATAATAAATATAAATGAAAGAGAAAAAATACTTATTGTATGAAGTAGTAGTAATTTGGATCAAAACTAAATTTTGTAAATATATATATCATCATTGTGGACTTAATAACTTTTAAAAAGTGCCTTCTTCTAGTTTTCTTATAAATGAATAGTTAACCATCTCACTTTCAGTGAATTTTGACATTTTTAGTTTAGATTAAATGAATGGTAAATTCTATTAATTTGGAAATTGAAATTTCTAATCAACTTCTCAATAAATAAGAAAAATCTATCTGAAGTTCGATTACACACTTTTCTCGTAACATTATTTAAAATTATTCCGAAATTGTGAAACATTAGAACTAAATATGGAAATTTTGAAAAATAACTGAGAAAGTCTCTAAAAGTAAAAGTTTATTGAGAGCTTTTAGATTTTCTACTTTATTTTCTTCAATGAGAACTTAAGAATGTCTTTAATTAATCATATAACTCACATTATAAAAAGAAAAATTCCCAATTCGAATTTGTTTTGCAACTTGTGCTTCCCTGAGGAATTATGTACCTCTTATCAGCGTGCTATTTTTTTTTTCTGTTTTGAGAAAAATATTAATGCTCTTGACATTTTTAAATGAGATTTTTGTTCAGAGAATTTACTCTGATTTTTAAGAAAAACGTAGTAAAGACCTGCATATTAAATGGGTTTCAACCAGAAAATCTTCTAGATTTTGTTAAATATTTTTAATGACGTGCTCTTTCTTTTTTCTCATCTTATTTGTAGTTTTTTCTTTTGAAGACTAAAATAATTTCTTAAAGGATTTATTTTTATTCTTAAGTGTATTATTCTCTGTACATAATATTAATTAAGATTTGGGATTTATTTACTAATTTTGCATGAGGAAAACGCCGTGAAAAAAATATAAAAATAGTAAAGTACTAAAGAGTAAGTTGTGTTCGTGATTTCTACATGTATATCTATGTATAGTATATTAAAAAATGCACTGAAATTTTTTTAAACAGAAAATCACTCGACATTTAATGAAAATTAAATAAAAATAATTGAATAATTTTTTTTTTTTGTAAAGTAATGGATTTTACAATCCATTAAAAAAATCTGGTTGCATAATATTTTCAAGGCCAGTTCGCATATAAGCAATAACTAGTGCATTTGAAGTTTTTAAAAAAAAACCTTGTATAGAAGCAATATTAATTTTTAAATACATTTCTTTATTTCTAAGCTGTCGCTTTGTCAATTTAATCATTTGACAAGATCAATCGTTCTTTGGGTACTTTTAGCAAGAGAATATTTGAGTTACAGAGATGCATTCAATCCCTTTTTTACATGGATTATTACTTGATTTTAGCATTGCCTCGTTACTAGTATTTTATTTTACTTTAATAATGTAAAACTTCACCGTGAAGAGAAAGCTCAATTGCTCCGAATTAATTGTTCTATATTATTTTATCTAGCATCTAATATTTAAATTTCTTCATTTCTTGGTTTGTTGTTTTGACAAATATAGAGCGTAACAAAACATTTTTGAGACAAAAAGACCATATTGAATACAAAAATAGAAAAAATGAATTAAGTTCTCGAGAAATAATTGTATTAATGAAAATAAATGCGGAGGAACAAACAAAATTAGCTTCGTATTTTTTTTTTATAGATTTAATCCCTTAAACGGTCACACTTTTTTTTCTCAAAAGCTTCAAGAAAAGGCACATTTTTTATTGCATATAACTAAGAATAATACTTAATAAAATGAAAAAAATTGAAGAGAGTTTTATTTTAATTTTTAATTTTAAAGTTTTCATACAATTTTTTATTTTATCGAATTGGAACACAAAACCCCTGAGGGTTTGCTTTTTATAGGTACACACAGCAGGCTATGAAGACTGATCCCCATATCTTAAAAGAATTTCTCTCAAACTTGCCAAAAATTGTCATGTTTGTAACTACTTTTTAAACGGTTGAAGGTTTTGTGTGTATGCACACACACACATGCACACAATTTGAAGCAAGGTATAATAATAAGTCTTGCATTGCAATAGGGACAGAGAGAATATCGGCTTTTTTGGATTATCTTTCCATTTTCATTTCTTCTGAAACAACAAACTGCACATTGTCTTGTCGATCCTTGTTCTTGCTTGAAAGTTTTCAGGAATCTAAATTCCTGACTTCAATGGAAAATTCCAGCCTTCCCCACAAAGAAAATCCCGGATGAGAAGCATTTCAGTACCATGGACAGACTGTATCTCTTAAAAATACTATCAATAATAATCTCAGTATAAGAACTAAAAATACCTGCAAAGCAAAGATAAAAAGAAGAAAATATCAATGCCCGTACGCTTTACGGGCAAGCCAGTTAAGAATCTATGTAGTTTACGCGAGCAACCCCTTTATCAATAAAGAGGCAGATGTTCTGCAAATAATATCTTAAAGTATTACATATTTGTTAAAGACGTGGAAGCTTTTTTCATTACTAGTTTTAAATCAAAAACTTAAAAATCATTTTTTCTTCCGAAAAAAATTAACAATATTTCAAGAATAGTATAATGAATAATATTATTCTAAAAATTATATATATATATATGTTGAATATCTCATTTAAAATTTAAATATGGGGTTTCAATTCTTGAAAAGTTTTATATTGAAATTTTGAAGTTATATATAGACGTAGAGCATCCCTGCTCTCGATAAAAAAATTCCACATATGAATAAACATCGCTCGATCGTAAATAAATAATTGAGATGAAAGAATTAAATCGATTTAAAAAGCATAAAACTACAAAATAAAAATATGTTGAAATTCAGATTACTTAAACTTCAAAATTTGCTTTAAGAACACTCTTGCAGTGTCTGATATAATCCAGATATCAGTAAGTCTTTATCACTTTTTATATCCATTAATCTTTCATGATATTCATCAGAAAAAAAACAACACAAAGTTTTTTTTCCAAAACTTCACTCCTCAAAATCTTAAGGATAGAAAAAGGGTAATTGAATAGCTCAATCAAAATTTCATCAACATTTGTTTCACCCTAAACAAGGTTTATACTAGCCAATCAAGGTTGAGGGGAGCAACTTCTAAGCAATTCCCTCTACTTTTCCAAAATGGCAGTTTTTATAGTGAAGTTTAAAAACCCTCTGAATGATATGGGGAAGGGGATGGAAGAACATCGAAATCGTTAAATATTCATTTAATCGTACCGGGAGGGACGGGAACTCGCAAGAGGGACGATCTTTTTTTTCCAGCATTATTCTTTCCTAAATTCTACAAGGATGAATTATGCTACCCTAGGGGGAGGGAGGAAGCTGTACTGGGCGTGGTCATAATACTGAGAGTGCCTATTGTATCGTGATACATTACATTTTCCCCTAGAGTATTTCACTCTTTCACATATAGCTCCTTTTGAGTTCAAAGATTTTCCTTATTTGAGAATCCATAAGCAATGATTAAAAGAGTTCTGTGTTCAAATAAGGTTAGAATTGAGAGGCTGATTGAGAAGGTGGGCTTAAGAATTTTGTTTGAAAAGTCCAGCTTATGTCTGGGCGTTAGTAACCTTTCGAATTAAAACATTTGATTGATGTGAATACTCTTAGTCATAAAGAATCTTTGGGAGGATCGCTCTTGCTTTTATCGCGTCGTTTCATATGATTTTATTCCGCTCAATCTATTCTATTTCTTTTAGCCAGCTCAAGTTAATTTCCCGAAGTTTTTAGGTAAGTATGTGAGAAATTAAATGGATTATATCGACAAGTATCCTATCTAAGTAAGGCTAGAATGAGATCACAAGAGCGACTAGAAGAGAGATTAATTGAGTTAAAGTAGAGATTAATTGAGTGTAGAGGAAGTAGATTAATTCATTTATATAGTCGCTGACGCTGATAGTGATGCGTTGAATCTGAATTTAGAGTTAGGTATCCATTTCAAGGTAACTAAAATTTGCATGTCATTTTTCCTAATTGTATTACGTTGTGTATTCTGTTTTCCTTAAGGTATCCGACTACCCTAAAATAGTGAATTTTGCCAAAAATTGACAAACTTTTTTAATGATTTTATTTTATAGGCCATTTTATTAGCTTTATAAAAAATACTAAGTTTATTATTTTCCGTTACTAGAACAAAAACTACAAGTGTTTTAGTAAAAGCAGATGCACTACTTTAAGCAAGATGTCATTGATTAAATTGCGTTTCACCCGAAATGTGTTTTTTCGAAAATGCTTAAACGGGGACAGCGATTGCTTAAAAAATTTTGAAAATAATTAACTGAAATTTTTTGTGCATGTTTTGTATAATAGTAGAAGTGTTTTAACCTTCAGATTCATCGATCACTGTTTTATTACAAAATTTACAGTCCCTTATGTTATAATAATTACTGTTATTTTAAGCAATTTCATATAATAACTAAGATAAAGTGCTCTATTTTTAGTAAAAATTAAAATATCTCTTATCCTGAGGGTCATTTCAAAATTGCAACACACCAAAATTGAAAATTAAAAATTTGTTCATAAATTTCCTGTACAGAATTGGTCCTGTTTACGTATTTTTTTGCAAATTTTTGCCACGTTTTACCCATTTTAGTAATAATTTATTTTCTCATCTTAATTTTAGCATATTTTTCTTAAAATGTACTAAATAAATCTAAAAACCACAAAAAAAAATCCCATGCATCCATTTTATTTAAAAAAAAAAGTTGTCGCGAGTAGTCGGATACCTTAAGTAGAAAATTCCTCTAAAGAATAGAGTAAAACACGTTTAAAAATGAAAGAACTATTGAATTCTTACTCTAATTTTGTAGAATTCTCTAGCAGGATTCTTGAACTCTTTCTTTGAGAGAAATTGATGAGAATCTCCCTAATGAGACTCTATACTTAAATGATCAAATTCTTATTCGTAGCTGAAAAAAGCACAAGGAATAGAATAAGTTGAGGAATGTAATAAAATATAAATTATTGAATGATTCAGAGAAAAGGGAATGGAAGGGTTTTTGTTGAAAAGAATGTGTTAAAAGCTGTTTTCGTCTAATGTTTAAGTATAGAACCTCAAAACAGAACATGTGTTCAATTAGAAAAGTACTCTAAAATTACTATTGTACTTTGACTTCTTTATCTTATAATGAGTAGCATATTGTTCTGACTTATTCATTTTAATATGAGTTGATCTCTTTTTTTCTGGTATAAAATTTACTGAACATTACATATTCAGAGCAATAATGCTCAACTTACTTTACATGTTAAAGCGGCAAATCATTTATTTATGGACTATTTTGAAATTTTAAGAACACTCCAATAAACAGATGCATACATTAAAACGTTACAAGTTTTGATGAAAATTGTAAATTTTTTGTCAGAAATTACGTTTCTGGGCTTAGTTTAGTCTCTTTTAAATTTGGTGAAGATAGCCTCAACTGTTTTTAGGCTGTCATTTGTTGCAAGCCTTGGCATGCAAAATTCGAATTCACTAATAATTCCTTTGAAATAAACACACTTTTTTCATTTAAAATAAGTTCTAATAATAATAAAAAGGCTTTAACTTTCTTCTCCTGTATTAAAGTATCAAATGCTTTTTTTTTTTTTTGCTTTGCATATTATTGTGCATTTGTTGGATGTTTTTTAATTTAATTGAAATTCATGGATATCTATGTGTTAATAATTATATATACTGATATAATTTATAATAAATGTTGAAATTTTTCAAATATTATTATATTGGTGAATGGCAAGCATCCAATAAAGTAATCCAGTTTTTCCTGTATGTATTAGTTTGTACGAAGTCACAAGAACTGAACTAAAAAAGTCAATCCTATTTTTTTCTTTAAAAACTGCTAAGGTCTAGTAAATGTTATAATTTAACATAATATCGATTTCTTCAAATTCATCAAAGAGTTTATTAACCAAGATTGGTATTGTTAAATACAAATATTGATGAAAATAAATCTTTCTTTGATGCTTTTACAGTGTTTCTTACAATAATGCTGTCTTACCTTGATCAGTATTTCTGAAATCTCTTTGCAGCTTAAATGTTAAATATATTCAATTGTTTTCAAGGCAAATAAAATTCAATTTAAGTAATTAAAATTTGATTTAATTACTTAAATTCTTTCAAGCTAGAGATGATTTTTGTATTCGCCTAGAAGCTATTGATGAATCTTAAATTTATCAATATGATCCAGAGATCAGAGATATGAGAAAAGAGTGAAAGCACGGGAATTCATCTTCCTTAAAGAAGAATAAGGAGCAGAAGTCTAGGGATAGTCATACTGTTTTTTAGGATTGTTGAAGAATCGTCTTAACATACTACCCAGAGAGTTAGATCATCCCTAGTGTCTATTAATGCACAGTCCTAAGCAAATAGCGTGATGCTTTGACAAAGAAACGGCACGGTATGATCCCCAAAAGCAACAGTCTTCTTGCTGTCAAAGCATCTGATTGCTGATATAGAGGTTTAGTTGAGAAATCAAAGCAAAGTTACTTTGAAATTTTGCCATATCCGCCCTATTCTCCCGATTTGGTACTATACTGAAAACAAAAGAAACAGTAAGAGAAATGTATAACTCTGGCTGATAACTATGTAGACAAGTTTTCAGAATAACACTCCTCATATGTATATAAATATAATCACATATGTATATATAATCAAAAAGTATGTGGAAACAAAAATAAAAACACTTATTGGGAAATTGAATGCCACATTACGATTTGTTGACTAAAAGTAAAATTAATTAGTGAATAGGCATGGATGCTTTCATTTTAATGACAACCTGAATATGTCACAATCCCGTAAAAGAAAATCTGGATGTCAAAATGAGAACTTGTGTTTCTCCCGATTTCAGTACCCTATAATGTCCAAATTTCCCCCCCAGAAATCTATGTTCAAAAAGCATTCTTTTCAATAGAAAGAATGGAAATAAAAACAATGTATACTATTTATTAAAATTTTTTAATTAAACGTGAAAAGTTAAAGCCGAATAAAAATTAAGAAATTGTTGGTATTATTTTTTTTTTAAAAAAAGGTGTTTTTGATCCTTTTGCACAAACACAATAAATGTTTTAAATTTAGAGGTTTCACATAATCAGCTACCTCAGTAAGATTGTAAATTATTCATTTGCTTACTTTACCGATGGAAGCAAAATTAATAACCGTGTTGGTTTTGCATTTGTAATTTTTCATAATGGTATTCAAATTGAACTTCACCAATTCAGAGTTTGTGATGAATGTATTGTTTCTATTGCAAACTTTTAAGTATCGACCATATTATAAAATGGATCATGCGGCCTAAAGGCATTTCTAAATATTTGATTTGTGTTCGGATTCCCTTATTCCTAAGAAACTCTACAAAATATTTGGTCTTGTAATAATGTTCTCTTGGAAATTCAAAAAAACCTTAAAATTCTTAAGGACACACATATCCTAGTGTCTTTTTCTTTTGTTTTTGTGGCCACATTAGAATTTTTATAAATGATTTCTCGGCAAAGTCCGAAACCAAGCAAGAGACATATCAGCTAGTATTCCAAAATCATTTTACGAGTGTTAAACAAAAATTAATTATATTTTTTGCTCTACAATTTTATTAAACAATGATAGGTGTACAACAGGTACATTGTTTTTCTATAGAGTCCCTACCTTGAGCAATGCACTTGGTCCAACGAGCCACAAGCTTCCATGGTAGAAGGTTTTCAACTGGTCAGAAGCCACTTTTGCACCCTTTCCCAGACGTCCATGTCTGAGGCAGAACTGTGAAATGTTTAAAGAAGATGCGACCTCATCTGTGGTATAACTCGCCAATCTGCTGTAACCAACCATCTCTTGAGCTTGCTGAATGTTATCGTCAGTGGTCTAGGTTGACGGTCACTCTATTTTTGTGTTATGCTCTTTCGGCCATTTTTAAATACTTCTATCCACAAAAAGACATTCTTACAAAATAAAGCACTTTCCTGGTATTTCTATAAAAGGCTCCAGTGAATTTCAACAACTTTCGTACCCTCTGACCACAAAATTTTGATCATTCTTCGTTGCTTCTTTTTGATGCAATCTGATAGCGGAGCTGATATGCTTATGTTGTAGCAGCTAGACTACAACTCTCTGACACGGCTTATTTCACTGCCTTGGTTTTGTAACTTAATTGTTTAATTTTGTAATGTATTTGTTTGCCTTTGTAGGTTATTTTTTGTTTTGTTTTTGTTTTTTCATTTGTTTTGTTTTTGTTTTTTCGTTCTTTTGTAACTTTTGTTTTGTCATTTATCCTTTATTTTATTTATCTCATTTTGCTTATTTTACTTACATTTATAAGCCGAGTGTGATACTTGTGGTGTACGGGAATTATTTTATCTGTCTTCAATAAAAAAAATTGTAAGTTTAATTTTCTCTTTTTTTCTCACATTCCTAACTTCCTATTTGGAGCAATAGCGTTATGACACTCGTAAAATAAATAATTATAAAATAATTTACAAAAAATAGAGAAATATCTTCATTGATCAAAACTTTAACTGCGATACGTAAGTGAAACATATATATATATATTTATTTGAAATATGTCCTTACCATTTTACTTATCTAAGCGAAAAGTAACTTTTTCACGAAATAACAATCAAAACGGAAAAGAAAAAAAAATTCGCCCACCCTAATGCCTTTCCATTACGATGGGATATACAAATGATTAATTTTTGGCGACCGTGACTAATTAGGTAAAATTCCAGTGCATTACAATGAAGAATTCACATCATGTATAGAACAGAGTACTTTCCAATGCTAAGGTATGATTTGCACGCGAATGTGGTTCTGTCGACACACGTGGATTGTGCCAATGCCTTGCTGACAGATATACAAACAGTAAGAGCAAATGTCCCCATTTAAAAGAAGACGTGTAATTGGACTAAAACAATGGTCCTTAAACTTTGTCAACTCATGGAACCCTTAGAACTATAAGGTATTTTAGGGTATAACCTCATTCCACACGCACATTCTTAGAAGAATATTTCTTAAAGTAGATCATCATATATACAGGGTGTTTCATAAATGATGGGAGTAACTTTAAGGGGTGATAGTACACATCAAGACGAGTAATAGTAAATAGGAAACCAAGTGTCCCAAACGTCTTCCGAAGGAGAAAGGAGCCATCAAAGTTTAGGGTCCTAAATTTCAAATGATGATAAAAAACGGGAAAATGGATCGATTCATTTGCGGTTTTCACTAAAAGCATTCTTTAAATTAGTATTTTCATTAAAAAAAGTTTTAAAGACAAAGTTAAAAAAATGCCGTTAGAGGGCGCTCTAGACTTTGGAGTACCGAACAACTACCTTTTACCAGTATTTTTTTTATTTTGTTAAATGTTTACAAAAGCTTAGATTTTAACTTGAATTTTGAGCGCAAAATTGAAACCATCGGGAGCGGTTAAGTGGCGCAAATGTAACCGCGTTTAGGGAGGAAAAATTGAAATGCTCGTATGTAATGATCAAAATAAAAAACGATAAAGCAAACTTTAAGAGGCGATAGTACAACACCAAAACAAGTAACATTCATCAAAGAAATCATACTCGTAATTTTAACCCGAAGGTGATAGAGGGCGCTGAAACAGATTTCGTTTTAAGAGACAAAAAGGAAACAAAGAACATTTACGTTATAAAAAAAAGTTTAATTAGAAATGATTACAATATCTGTTCGAAACACTGACCATTAGAGGCGATGCATGCGGTACAACGGCGAAGAAGGGATTCACGAACCCTCTGAAACACGCCAGGAGTATCGCGCACCTCTCCTGCAGCTGCCGAAAGTCTGGCGACGAGTTCTTCTGCAGTTTCGATAGGAGTCTCATACATAAGACTCTTCAAGTGTCCCCACAAAAAGAAATCCAGGCATGAAAGATCGGGCGATCGCGCTGGCCAAGGGACAGGACCACTTCGCCCAATCCATTGATTTGGAAAGGTTGCGTTTAGATAATTTCGCACCTCTGGCGCAAAATGAGCTGGTGCTCCATCCTGCTGGAACCACATTACTCGCCGGATACGAGGGGAACATCTGTTATCATTTCCGGCAGCACCTGTTGCAGAAAGGTAAGATATTTTTTTCCATCCAGGCGTTCTGGCAGAAGATAAGGTCCAAGTAGATGGTCACCAATTATTCCTGCCCAAACATTTATGGAAAATCGTCGCTGATATGCATGTGTAGAAGACGCATGTGGATTTACATCTGCCCATTGGTGGGAATTGTGGGTGTTAAATGTACCGTCACGTGTAAATGTACATTCATCTGTAAAAAGCACAGTTGCACCAAAATCGGGATTTAGGGTGTGCTTCTGCAGATACCAGCGAGCAAAATCCATTCGACGAGGAAAATCCCTTTCAGTCAGTTCCTGGACTCGTTGGACATGAAAAGGATGCATACTTTCATCCTTTAGTACTCGCCATGTCGTGGAGGGTGATACTTCAATTTGACTAGCCACTGCTCGCGTGCTTGTATTTGGATGATCAGTCACCATATCCAGAATTTTTTCTTCCACGGCTACCGTTCTGTTAGACTTCGCACAGCCTGCATTTGAACGTGCACCAAAAAAGGATCCTGTCTCACACAACTGTCTGTGCAAGCGCACAAATGTTTTATCATTGGGCAACCGCCTGTTGGGAAACTTTTTTCCGTATAATCGTCGCGCCTCTGCACTATTCCCATTTGCAGTTCCGTAGATGAAGTGCATATCAGCCTTTTCTTGATTAGTGAAGGGCAACATCTTTCGTTACGTTTGTTCCGTGATTTACACTTGCACACTCGGGTCAATGGCTTTTATCTTAATAACAATTTGCATATGCGTTCTTCTTCTTCCCCATATCACAATTTCATGTTCTTCTTCCAGAATCTTGCAGCTAAAACGCTTGCATGGATAAAATTTGAAGATGCTCTAGCACGTTTGCGTTTGAATTCAAATCATGCATTTTCTAATCGAAGTTGATTGTTTTTATGTTGTACTATCGCCTCTTAAAGTTTGCTTTATCGTTTTTTATTTTGATCATTACATACGAGCATTTCAATTTTTCCTCCCTAAACGCGGTTACATTTGCGCCACTTAACCGCTCCCGATGGTTTCAATTTTGCGCTCAAAATTCAAGTTAAAATCTAAGCTTTTGTAAACATTTAACAAAATAAAAAAAATACTGGTAAAAGGTAGTTGTTCGGTACTCCAAAGTCTAGAGCGCCCTCTAACGGCATTTTTTTAACTTTGTCTTTAAAACTTTTTTTAATGAAAATACTAATTTAAAGAATGATTTTAGTGAAAACCGCAAATGAATCGATCCATTTTCCCGTTTTTTATCATCATTTGAAATTTAGGACCCTAAACTTTGATGGCTCCTTTCTCCTTCGGAAGACGTTTGGGACACTTGGTTTCCTATTTACTATTACTCGTCTTGATGTGTACTATCACCTCTTAAAGTTACTCCCATCATTTATGAAACACCCTGTATATATGTGTGTATGTGTACAGGTACTTTTTGTACAGATAATTAAAAAACATTATTATACGTATTATTAGGAATTTTTAATATAAAATTAATGTAATTTATTCATTAAAAAGTATTAATTCAGGTGTCATCTACCTTTGCATTATATTTAGTGGTTAGAATGTGCTTGCTTTTTTTTCCCACTCAAAATGTTGAATTTTTGCTCTTTTGAAGTTATTGGTAGTCTGCCTGCATTTGACTTCTTGCTATATTTTGTTTTTGTTGCCACATAAATTGTAAAATATTTTTCACTTAAATGCATTCTTCCTAATGGCAGTAAAATGTTTATAGCTACATGAGAAACTTTGGTGTATTCTGTATGAATATGCAACCCAAAATTTAGGAATTTTAAAACCAAGCATCAATTTTTTCCCTTTAACTTTTATACTATGTACATTCTGTCCTTGAAGAGATATATTTACTGCATTTAGAACGTCAAAAATGTCTAATGAATAGAGCAACCGTATATTGTACGTAAATAGGGCAACCACAACAACATTTCATCACATAATTTTGGTAAAGGTCATGACTTCGCTCGTTTGAAAATAATCTGACACATCATCTTTTAACTTAAGAATGTAAAAACAGGGTTTTATATGGTCATTGAATAACTCTTAGCATAATAAGCAAACAATTTCGAATTTAATAATCTTGATTTTATAAAATTTATAATTTTCATACCACCATTTAAAAAGCATTTTCAAGCCTTCGCTATTAGTTTTAATATAAGAGAGTAGCAGTGAATACAGCAATGAGTATATTTAACATGAGGTTCAATGAAAATAATTCGTGATATTACTCCTCTGTTGGAGCCCATTAGCAATTTTTTCTCCATCTATATAAATATGCGAATATAAATTCCAAAGTTGTTTGTATTCATTCCTGTAATACTCAAATATTTTCCACACTTCGTTCTTTCTGGTAGATATTAATATAGTAGCATATCTTCTTGGAATGTAGAATTCAAAGCATTACTAACCAAGACTATCAAAACGGCCAAACTAGCAATATTTGTTGTTTTTTCCAACTGCATGGTAAATTGATAGGGAGAAAATTCTAATTGAAATATTAATTCTTCACAAATATGTGCCTTACTTCAATTCATCGCACGGCGGTAACATCAAAAATATGTCAAGTTATCATATTTGTTACCAAATTTGCAAGATATTACATCCTTAATACAGGTTTTATTAATTTTTCGCCTATACCTCACCTTCTTTAGTGATCGATAACTGATACGAAAAGAAGCCTCAAGAGAAATTTTGGTATTGGAAGGAATTTGGGGTGAATTGAATAGGCATATGGAATTTCATGGGGTGATGAGATTCCACATGCATTTGTAATTTACGAGGAATTAAGCTACTATTTATAACAAGTGTTTCACAATCAACATACGTCTACTGTTCTCATCTTCGTCCCCCATCCACTTGAAACCAAATGCTAAATAGTCGTCGTTATATTTCACCTTCTTTTTATTGCCTCACAAATATTCAGATTAACGAACTCTGATGGAAATATTTCAAAGCATTTACTATCGATAATTACTATTCAGTGTCATTTGTGTCATTTACCCTCGTAGACATGACCCCTGTTGATATATTTTTAATTCATCGTTTCTTAACACTCATCCATCATAAAAATCTAGCTAATTAAACTCAAAATATTTTTAAAAATTATTAAAAAAACTTTAACCAAAACAGCATAGAGTGCATGAACCAGAGCTGATAATAAAGATTCCAACTTTCATTTTTATATTTAGCGCAAATACTTCAAAACTAATTTTACAAGAAATAAAAAAATGTATTGCGGAATAAATATTTGTATTAGTAACAACTTTAAAAATATTCAGAACCGTTTCCATAAACGAAAGTATTCAAAAAATCTAGAGCACAAGACACTGTTGATGTTAAGACCGTGTACGATAGAATTTACTTAAATAAATATGCAAATTAACAGATTGAAAACTCTAACATATTGAAGCAATATTAATTAAACATTTAGCAATTATAAAGTTGCCAATTTATTATTAAACCCAAAGCAAAGTTTTCATAAAAAATATAACTATGTTTTATTTCAATTTCAAACATAGCTATTTTTTGTAATTAGAATTATTTTATTTTATAATAAATAATCACTGAACGTACTCTAAAGCTCATTTATAATCCGCATTTTAAATGAACTACAACCAATATTTATAAGCGACTCAAGAATTTTTTTTCAGTGGGAAAGAAGGTAAATAATTTTTTTCAATAACAATGCTAATTGAAAGAAGTAATAGCATCAGGGGAAATTTCTTTAAAAAAAGGCTGTCTAGCTCCGCAATATTTTTTCAAGTTTCCCCTCAATGGGACGTACGTTTTGAAACACAGTTTCAGATACTCATGGTCATGCAAGCTCTACAGAAAATAAAAATTTATAATTTTGTTTTCGAATTCTCATTTTGATTCGGAGAAGCCCTAGGCTTGACTTACGAAACCCCGAGGCTCTATGAACACAGTTTAAAGAACTCTAACAAATGGAGTGAGGGAGAGTGAGAGTTAAATTAACTTAACTCTATAAAGCTGCACAAAGGCTATTGGTGATGGACCTCGTAATTTTCAACCATGGTCAAGTGACGAGTACGAAACCTGAGTTGGCACCGCTATCCAAACATCTACACCTCACCAACAGGAGGACGTTTGATCCACGACATATTTAACGTGTAACGCCACCTCCTCATGGAGAGTCTTCAGCGGCACTAGGTTTGAACTCATGACACGCCAGCCACGAGTCTAAACGAACGGAATCAAAGACATTGAATTGTAGGATAGCTCCACATTTGGATCGGAGAGATTCTGTCATTCGATGGTGCAGGCCAGAATGAGAGAATGATGGCCGTAAGAACGGCAAGACGGTAGCAATAGACCGCGAGCTACAACATAATGGGAGGACTAAGTAATCATCCGATCGGTCTTACAACCCCTGAAGCATTTTTGTCAACGTTCCGACAAGAAACCGGGACACCAGTGACTGCATTAATCATCAGCCAGCAAGCAACTCAGGAGGAACCGAAGACAAAGATCACTGAGATTATTAGGTTGAATGCCCTTCGACATTTCAGGTGCGTCTGCAATGGTGCTGAGCGCATTCGACCTGGAATGTCTAGGTTTGGAGTAGAATTGTTTTCAGTGATGAGTCCCGCTTCAAATAGGGTTCCAATGGCCAACGAAGGCGTGTCTATTTTCTCTTTGTGCGTAGCAAGTATATATATATATATATATATATATACAGGGTGGTCCAAGATGCATTGTACAAACTTTAAAGGTAGATACAGGACATTGTAACAATCATTTATTGTATAGGAATGTATGGGCACAAGTGACGCTGTAAGCAAATGCAAACAGGATTCTGTTTGCATTTGCATCCTGTTGCAACAAATGCAAACAGGAGAAATAAAAAAAATGAGAAATGGTGTTATCGGTTAGTTTCGTTCCAGTTAAAGGGTGTAGTAGATGTCTTGCCACCATTCAACATGATGCATCTCAGTAGGGAAAAGCGCCATTTACAATTGTGCTGACGTCTACGATGGAAGACTGTACGTATGCCTAAAATCCAGACATGCATTACATGTACGGTTGTGCAAGTGGTAACGGCAGAACTGCACTACGAGTGTATCTCGTGCAGTTTACTGATCAACAAATGCCAAATCACAGAATTTTTCAGTGGTTATATACATCATCAACTTCGTGAAACACGTTCGTTCCACGTCAACAGATATAATGCTGGTCAACGAAGAACTGAACGCAGTCCAAACTTGGAAAGGAAAAAAGCATCTTGAACGTTGTGGCTGATAGACCACATTCAAGTACAAGAGCTGTTTCTCATCACTAAACACTGGAATGTGAGTCATCAGACCGTTTGTAGAATGTTAAACGAAAATCACTTACCCCTCTTCCATTTGCAGCGAGTACAAGCTTTGAATCCAACAGACTATCTTCTCCGACTGCTAATGGATGTTACAGCAATGTGCACTGCAGCTGGACTTCATATCTCATGTGCTGAACAGTTATGAACAGTTATTGTAAACATTACACTTGTCAACGGCGCTTTCAATAAGCACATTGTCTTTCCTTTCGTCTGTGATTTTTTTTGTGTGCCTCCCGCGTCACTTGCGCCCATATATTTCTATACAATAAATGATTTACACAATGTCTAGTACATAACATTAAAGTTTGTACCATGAATTCGGGACCACCCTGTGTATATATATATGTATGTACTTCAGGCCACACAAAATGCAACATCAAGAAGGAACAAAGATATCACAGCGAAATTTATTTGGTGGATAACTTGTTGTGCAAAGATCAAACTATTAAAATTACAGCCTCTTCTGACGTGTGGATGATGACAAAATCAGTAGTTAGTGTAGCCGCAATAGTTGGCTATAACCACTGCTACATGCCTCAGTATAAAATTAAAGAGGTTTTGGATGCATCCTTGGGGTACATCAGTCCATGCGGCTTCCACATATTGCCAAAGTTGGCCTGCTGTAGAAGCGGATGGTGTATCCCGGGCCAGTCATTGTGCAAACATGGACCATCACCAAGCATTTTCGATTGGTGAAAGATAGGGAGAACAAGCCGGCCATGGAAGCAATGCAATCTGATGTGTAAAGAACAACTCTTGAATATTGCATATGTACCACGTGTGGTCACGCATTATCCTGTTGGAATACGGCTGATGGCTAGCGCTGAATGTATGGGAGGACCACGAGCTCCATCACTTTAAATATGTAGTGCTGATTGTTCTCAGTGCACCGGCAATGTGTACTAGAGGGGTGCGACAGTGAAATCCAATACAACCCCAAAGCATGATATCGGGTGCAGGACCAGTGTGGTGATTTATAATGCAACAGTTCAGCAGCCTCTCACCACGGCTTCTCCAAACTCGAATCCGACCATCGTGATATTGCTGGCAGAAGCGGTATTTGTCAGTTAATACAATATCGTTCCATTCCGTTGTCCATGGCCGCCGTTCATCGCACCATTGACGGCACAAACGCATGTACTTCCAGTCAAGGGTAAACGAAGCAAGGGACACTTTGCGGACATCCCACTCTGCTGCAAACGGTGTCAAATGGTACGGGCGGACACCTAATGGTGCGCACATATTGAATCTGTTCTGCTATGGTTTGTGTGTGGCTGCGCGATCCATCACAATCATGCGTGTAATCCGCCTGTCATCACGAGAGGTGGGTACTATCGGCCCTTCTGGTTCGTCTTTTCCACTTGCATCCAACGATGACAGATCCGCATCACAGTTGCTTGGTTTCGTTCAACATGTAGACCGATTTCTCGGAAGGATAATCCTCAATCGCTGTTAGCTACTATTCTTCCTCGGTCGAATTCAAAAACTTAGTCCAAAGATTCTAGGTGTCTTCCACGAGGTATAGGTAAACAGCTTAATCTAGAAAAGCACGAAAAAACAATTGCCGTTCTTCAAATTGCCAATCTTTTCTCCCCTTATATAGCACTTGCGGGTAGAGCAACGGTCGCCCGTGATGTGCTTCTGAGGTTATAATGCTAATGATTTGCATATTTCATCGCCACCAACGCATGATGTAAATTTCACATGGTCTGCATGTTTCCTTCAGGGTGTTGCTAGCAGTATATATATATATATATACATCAATAAAGCAGTGGCTTAAAGGAGAATATTAGGACCCTCCTGCAAAGTCAGATTTTTTGGGTTTAATACTTTATAATATAGTTAACTACGCACTTGGCGTCAGTCAGGCTTTGAGTCCCCTAGAATCCTGGGCCTCCAGCGATGCGGTGGTTGCTGGAGTGTACGTTGCGCCACTGCAGTTAAGTAAATATAAAGCTAATAAATTATCCTACAAAATAAAAAAATGGAAACATTATGGAACCGAAAACAGAACAGCAAACTAATATATAAGTATATATATATAAATCGATTGACCAAAATGGAAAACTATTATGTTTCCTTAAGTTAGGGTGTTTGAGTAGGGTTAAGCTTGCTTTATGGGATACCAATCTTTTTTTTTCAGCAAAAAATTTAAGTATAGTGGTGCAAATGTACAATCCTGAACTGGATGACCTATTTAATTCTAGAAACATTGCAGATAATATAACATCATAATAGTGCACGCAGACATATATAAGAAATATGTTATAGGAAAAATATAACAAAATTTAAGAACCCTGTTACATTCATTTTTGTAGGGAAATCATATTGTATTCAATAATGAATATTGTAAATAATTTAAAAGCTTACCCAAAAGTAATCGAGCTAGCAATTTTGCTTAGCTAAATTTTACCTAACTTTTTACAAAAAAATTAATAGTAATTCACCTTATTATCTATTTTATTACTATGATAATGTTGTCTTTTTTTTGGGGGGGGATATATTAATTTTAAATTTAATATTAACATTTATCCGCAGTATTTACAATTAATACATACAAATCATCTTTCTATAAAGCTGAAATTCTGACTTACATTTGCATTTATTGGAAAATGAATTATTCAGAAATAGTAATGATAAAAGAAATGGTTTTGAATTTAATATGAACTGATTATTATACTGACTAAGCTATGTATTTATCTCAATTTGTTGATATATGATATTAAATTATTCAGGAACGTAATGAAATTTCAACTATGCTAAAAATTGATATAATGAATAATACAAAAACTTACTTCAGATATTGTTTAGATCATGAATATTTGCTTGATTTTCTAAATAGATGTATAATAAAGCATTTTAAGTGTTACTTAAATTAAATTTTATGAATTATATTACTTATAATACTTAAACATAAAACTCACAAATCATCCATGCATGTTTACGTGTTTTATTTACAACATTTTAACAAAACCACCTCATGATATTAATATTGTGAAGTCAATTTGGGGTTTTATTGTAAAACTCCTGAAACACATAAAGTTTGGCTTTGCAGAAACACGTTATCATATTGGATTCTTCATCATAACACGCTATCATATTCACGTTACCAATAATTCTACCTTATATATTCTTTTTATTTATTTAAATATTTGTCGTATTATATTACATGTACTGTGTGTGTGTTGCTCAAATTCTAGAAATAATTATTTATATTATAAGATGACTCACAAATTTTCTTAGTATAAATAAAGACATTGATTGCCAGCATTATGAAACAGAAATAATACTTGCGTTTTCGAAATTTAGTATTTAATTACTTTTATTTAATTTAAGAACTGCTTCAAAAAATCAGTTTTTAAGGAGAATTGTTAGTTTGACCCGTAACTTAAAAGAAAATAATTATGAAAAAAAAGGGGAAACAACACAACACACACATTATCTTAATCGTAATGAACAATTTCTCAAGATTGAATATTTAGGAATTCCAGGACTAGACTAACTCAATATGGATGATATCTTTGAAAAACATTTATTACTTTACATTGCGCAAAAATTATGCTTCTGAATACTTTGATTCCACTTATACCTATCCTCACAAAAAAGGAATTCGAAGAACCAAAAATTTAATTATATTTCTTTACTTTTTCTAACAAAAGAAGAAACCCTTTAAATATATATTTCGAATATTAAAACTTCTTACGCGTGGAACTAAATGCTCCATTCGCTTACTATTTTTTAATAATTTATTGGGGGAAAAAGCTCTCTTCTTGAAGTGACAATATATTTCTCTCTTCGTTATCTCAAATAATTATTTTATGAATATTTCAATTTCAGAGTTTGAACTGTGTTTTAAAAAGTTACACTCAGTGATTCAATAATGTTTATTAGCATTCTTTTATGCAGGCATTACTATTCAAATAACTTCACTTTTAATGTCTAACAAAACAAAGAAAGAAATTCATTGAATTTGTATCCTTATCAATGCAATCATTCTTTTATACCTTTTTAATCTTGTTAAGCTGCATGTCTTTCAAATTCTTTATTTAGAGCTTGCTTTAATTTTTAAATGAAACGAGATTGCTAGTCTCAGCATGAATAAGTAATTACGAGCGATCTCAATTTAATTTGGCGATATTTTCCATTTCTTCAAAGGAGAAACGAACATCTTGAATTTAAATTCCAATTCTACGCGACAAATTTATGATTTCGGAGAAGAAATGTAAACACGCCAATTGAGAATAACTTACAAATGTTTTGTGAAGTGCTACGCCCGAGTAGCACATTTAATCGAAAATTTATTTTCTCTTGAATCTGCTGTCTTATTTATCTATTTTTATTATTTATTTCTTTTTACGGATATCTTTGAAAAGTTTTGACTAAGTTATCGCGCATTTATTTGCCTTAAATTGTGTCTAATTCAAATACAAATTGTATTACTGAAACTACAGTGTTATACCATTAAACAAAAATCAACGATGTATTTATCTTTTTTGATGTCATAGTCACGTGTACATCAAACGGGTTAATGTTTATTTAATCAATTATTAATCTTAAGATTGGCTTCTGTTATTGGTTAGTATATTCATAGAAACGATAAAAGTATTGAACGTTATAATTATTATTCAAATAAGAGAGAGAGAGAGAGAGAGAGAGAAGGAATTGAAATGTTGCAACAACAAAATTTTTGCTCAAACTTTGACTACATAACAATATAACAATACTATGATTATAATCAGTAGCGCACGCAAGAATTTTTCAGGAGTCCAGGGTCGAAAGTACACTATTCGCACATCATGCTCCAATACGCCGCCCAACATATTATTTTGATATTGTTGATTTTCGAGGGAAAAGACAGTAAAAAATTAATTATTGAATGAACAATTGACATTAATTAATAAAATGAATTCTTAATAAAAACACTTAATTAAATCTTACGTACTATATATTCATACGATTATAATCAATAAAAAAAAATCAAGGGTCTGTGGGGGGTCTGGATCCGAGGATCCCCCCCCCCCGTGTACGCAACTGATTATAATTATAGAAAAATCAATTAAAATTTTCTGCAGAGCATTGTAGATAAAATTAGTAATTTCTCTGTGTGAAACATTTTTGCTCTGAAACGGGAAAATTTATAAAATTATTAGTCAATATCCACCCCACCCCGTTTCGCTGGGTATTTCATGATGTTTGACTGTATATTGTTTTTCAAAGTTTTTGATATTTAAATCCTAGCACTAAGTTTTCAATGGCATTCTTAAAGGCCTCGTCTCTTGATTTAAAAACGACAGGACTTGAATTTCTCAAACAGAAGTATATTTATCTTTTATTCACCCCTAACTGCTCTTGCGAGTCGATTTTCGCAAAACCCCTTCTTAGCGGATCTCAAATCATCAAAAAGAAATTTGACTACCTAGTTTCAAGTCTGTAGATGTAATAATTAAAAAAACGGGAATTTTGTCTATAATGTACCTTCCCCGTCCTTGGGAGTCGATTTCCGATAAGACCCGTTCTTTTTTAGTGAATAACTTATCAACAAAAGACGCATGCCTACCAATTTTCATGTATGTAGGTCAGCGTTTCTCAAGCTGTGGGGTGCCCCTCTCCCCAGGGAGGTGTGATAAACCTATGGGGGGGGCGAGCATATCAAAAAGTCCAAAATAAAAGATTTAAGAAATGGCAAATTTACTGTTACACATTTGCATACTTTTTAAAATACACATTTACACATGTAATATACGTATAAATGTATCAGTACTGTCTAATGCAGTGATTCCCAAAGTGGTCTATGACGACCTGCAAGGGATCTACGCCAGCGAAAAATTAATTTGGGGGTCCATGAGGTGTGAAAAGGGGTCTATAATAGCGGCTCTGATTAAACCAGAGGTCCTGACTTTAATTTTCTTTAAAAAATATGATCAAATGGAAACCAGATTTTACCAATTTAACATTTAGTTACTAAACTTAGCGAGGATAATTTGTGGTTACTAGGTGACAGCATAAATTTTACTAAGACACAAGGAACATTTCAGCATTAATTTCCAGAATTAAATTAAAGAAGTATAATATTGGACGCCGTGAATTTTCTCAATTTGTCACAGACAGTCCGTCAGGACATTTTAACCTAAGTTTCAATATTTAAATAACATTTACTCAGATTTTAAAACTAGGTTTGAGATTGGTTTTTTATAGCAATACCACAGAGAAGGCAATGAATTCATATAGTCACATTGGAAAAAAATGTCATATTACAATAGGAACTGATCAGAAAAGGCCCTAACGATCTTAAAATAAAGTTTAGAAATGGATGTCAGCAATTTTGGCTTTTAAAAGACATTCCCGTTATTTGTCGCAAATTATGGAATATTATGAGAAAGTTTTTAATTGCTTTTCCTAGAGAAGGAGTTTCAGTGAGTTTGCCAATCTCAAAAACAAAAAAGAAGGGGGGGGGGAGTTGTGACTGGACACTTACTAACAAAGGAGATTTAGGATTAAACCTGACTAGATTGTGATATTAAGCATTGAAAATTTGTTATTGAAGCACCAGAATCATCTCTCTCATTAAAAACGTTTGTTGCTCTGTTGTTTTATGTATTAAATTAATTTATTTTTATTTTAATTTAATTCATTAACACGCTATATTTCACTAGAGTTAAAAGTTTAAAAAATTCAGTATTAAGTAAGCAGGGGTCTACCCGAAACCGAAAAACATGGCAAGGGGTCTATGATACAAAAAAGTTTGGGAACCTCTGGTCTAATGCAACGGCTTTTAAACTTTCGATCACCAAGCCTCCTCCTTTATATATCAGGGTGACATCACGAACCCCCAAGATTTTGAACATCCCTTTTTGACTTAATATTCTTGATCAAAATACAAGTTCTTATAGAGTCTCCTTTATGGGGACTATTTAGTAATCTATTCTATAGTATGGCACATCTTTCAATTTCTCCACGAGGCTTTTCGGAGTCTGTAAAAGAAAGAAAGCTCAAAGTTACAAGAGAGACTCCGCCCCCCCCCCGGGGGGCTCGTGGACTACAGTTTAAGAACCGTTGGTCTAATGTATTTAATACTTAATCTAGCAAGACTAAGTTAAGAACAAATTTGGGGAGTGAGGTGCTACATCAGGTGTCGTCCGCGTCATTTAGCCGAGGTTAAAATTTATGAGGTCCTCGAGCAGCTTCAAAATGGGACTTTAGTAAAAATCAAATCAGCAAGAAAAATGTATTTTCATTTTGTTTATTTATTTTTAATCTTCCGTATTCCTAATTTAATGAAGTTTTTTTTAAAAAAAAAACCTCCTTAAGTTTCACAATTGTTGACTCATTAAAGGTCAACAAATTTCATTAGCTTTTTTTGAAACTTTTCAGAGAGGCTTTTATTGAAGATGAGTTAAAAATAAAGCAATATCCGATTCATTGGTACATATTGATATCCTATTGACGAGAAAAAGAATTTGTGGTTATCAGCTGATAACTGATGTCGATAATGGTCCATATACTCTTTATTTCTATTTAACACACTAATTTAAAGGAAAAAACATTCAGACTATTTTACAGTTATCTCATTTCTTCCTTTTAAAACTGATTACTAGAAATCTTTTTATAGGAATCTTTCTTTTTGAACAACTGAGGAAATTACCAAACAACAATAAAGAGTCATCTATATTGATGAAAAAGAATTATTATCATCCCTTACATCGAAAATAACAGGTAATATTTTTATATAAACCATTGAATTCATAAGAGTTTACCTATATCAAATATTTCAACTTTTATTTTACTTTATTTAAAAATTAACACTCTAGCTTTTTTTAACTTTATGTTTGTGTATTTATTTAAAAAACTAAATTTTGCTTTATTAATATTTTTCAGCATACCATTTTTTGTCGAGAAATATTAAAGTTAGAGAGATTTCATATTTTTTTGTTAGAATATAAATAGTACCATTACTATACCATTACCATTACCATAGTTAGAATATAAATAATTCCCTTCCAACTGAAATCGAGGTAAATAACCATTAAACATCCCCCAGATTTAATAACAAATCATTAATAATGGGCTGAAAAACACAATACATAATAGTTCACTTACACTGATGACGTGTGTGATACTTTGGTTCCATACGTAAACCTAAACTTAGATAAGTATCTTATCAGTATCTCCCATTTCAAAGATCAGATAAGAAAAGCATATTTTGAGCTCTAATGAATGGAAATATTAAGCCAATAACAACAATGTATTAGATTTCCTATACAGCCCATGCTAACTGACCCTTTTTCATAGGGGTCTTCATCGATTAACTTAACGGTAGCGGAAAATAACAACTTGCTGCTGCACGTGCTGTTCACGCTTCGCACGTGTCCAGCGGGGATCCCACTAGTGAGCCAAAAATGTCCTGTCAATCAGAAACCAGTCCCTGATAGGTCTGATACTTAGAACGAACCTTCGCTTTATGACAAGCACCTCACGTTGTTTCGCTAAAAGTATCTAGATGGGGATGGGGATATATACCTCTTACACTTGCCTGATAGCTAGGCTTTATTTGATTGTTGCTACGTTGATTGTCTTTTTTGTGAATTCTCGTTGATGAATGGTACGAGCTGCAGAGAAAGCGTGGCAATTGTGGAAAAGGTATAGTTTTGATTTCTTCTTTTGATGAGTGGTGCCTTTGTGTTTAGATGAGGAAACTCTGACTTTATGTAATTAATGCTGGTTTCAGTAGTTTATTGGTAGTGGAAATGTGCCCCAAAACTGATATTTTTAATCATTAAATGAGAAAAAGATAGCATTAGATGTATTTAAACAATTCTTATTGAATTCATATATTTTAATTTCCATGCGAAATGTATTTATATAAACATATATAATTTACTTTTTTTAAACCTAATATTTTTAAATTTTAAGTATAAATTACATTTTTAAGTGTTATGAAGGATAGTGAAGTACATTATGAATTTAAAAGCCATTCCAAAAACGAAATTTTCATTAGGAGGATATTTAGGAAAAATATTGTACATTACATTTCCAAAATAGCCATGTTTCTTTAAATAAAAACTTTTTTTAATGCATAATTCACGAAATTTTTTTACTAAGTTAAACTTATTATGGTTGTAAGTTTACTACTCGGTTTCATTAAATCATTGATAATAACAAGAATAAAAAAAATGTTTAATCTATAATGATTCAGAATTGGCTTATTTATAACAATAATTATTTATAAATTAGAAAAATTAAGTGCAGAGTCCGTTTATATGTTACACACGCACATGTTATTCTTCTAAATTAATCATATAGAATGTGTGAGAAAATAAAGTGAAAATCATTGCTTTTCGCTTTTTTTTATATATAATAATGCTATGTAACCAATAAAAATCAAATATAAATTTATTCGTTGTTTATACAATTTGAATCATATAATGTTAATTGACATATTTCAGATTTCACCTAGTATCTCTTATTTTGAATTGTTTCTGTCAATAAACAATGACTTTTACGAAGTTTCTGAAATGCGATTTGTGTTTTATCACGGAGAAAATGAGTAAGAATTGTATAAAAATACAAATAAAACACAAAATAGTAATAGGGACATCAAACGAGATCAAAAGAGTAAAAATATATATTCCTGGCTGAAGTTAAAATAAGCTTAAATATTCTAGGAGAAAGTTTACGCCTTTTGTATTAGTTGTTACTTTATTTCACAACCAGTTTCATGGAAATAAAACTTTTAAGGGGTAACTACATTTTAGCACTTCAATGCAATATTTATCAGTTAGGGATTCTTTGCTTATTCAACTTATATCATAAAATCTTCTCTTATTGTCTTGATCAAATGTACTATAAATAGAAAAGATCCAAATTACTTATTGGTATGTATGAGCGCTTTTATACAAATAGTATATAATGCTTATTTCAAGAAGATTTACGCATCAGAATAAGATTTCTTTTAAATAGTTTGGAGAAAAAATATTTTTGTTCACCCCTTTTAAATAAATATAACGCATATAAGAATAATTAAAATTTAAAAAACATGTGATATTTATTTTGAAATTTAACTTTGGTGTGTTTTAGTTCACACAGATAAACCTTTTTTTTATAAAAATTCTCACATGAGAAACAATTAGCAAACATCTACAGCACTAAGACATTTTTTTTTAAATGTAGAATTTGGAGTTCATTCCTTTTTTTATTTATAAGCTTCCTATATTAGTTTCAGTAATATTTCTGCTATAGATCCATTCCTTCAATGGGTGTTGTTATAATGTCAGATATTTCGATATCCCACCTGTGGTTACTAAATAGAAAAATAAGAAATTTCACTTTAAAATAAACATTTAATATAATTATTTCCTGTTTTGAAGCCCAGTAGCTGAGTGGTTGCGTATCGCGCTTCCACGTCACAGATCCGAGGCTCAAACCCCGGGCAGAGCAGGGTCGACTCAGACTTTCATCCCTTCAGTGGGTCGATAAATGAGTACCAAGCTTGCTTGGGAACTAAACATTGGGGGCTTCGCATCAAGCTGAAAGGAACCTGAACGGAACATCTGCTCGTGCATTTCAGTGCCCAAGGTCATGAAAACTGAAATGGGCACAGTAGATTTTGGCCCTAATGGGCTACTGCGCAACTGAGTTTAATATTTCCTGTTTTACATATAGTTGAACAAATAATGTTTTAGAATATAAATAAAGCACATTATTCTAAATATAAAACTTTAATCTAAAAAAATGGGATTTTTTTCTCTCGTATTTTAAGTAACACATGATGTTGAGCATGCTCAATTTCATGTCCAAATGAAATGTTCTAGAAATCTGGCACTAAACCGTCCTTAAAGGGCGATCCCCTTCCTTAAAAATTTTCATGAATAGGCATTCATCAGCTTTTTCTCCATCTTATATCGGCGAACAACAGAGGACTCTTGTTTTCAAAGCTGAACACAGTAAAGGCAAATGTGTTTCTGATGAGCGCACTTGTATGAAAATCTGTTTTTAGATTTAAAAATTCTTCTGCTTACATTGTGAATATGTATTCAAAGGATAAAATTATGAAGGCCTTATTTATATTAGTAATACGTTCAAACAGTTTCAAATTTATTTGTAAGCTGTATAACTACAGTAGTTGAATCAGTGTCGTTATTTTTCTAATATTGCATTTTTTTGCGTGTAAGAATTGATTTCTTTTAATTTTGCAAGCAACTTTTTTCCGGTTTTACAAAGAATTATTTTTTTATTGATTTTCACTTTTTCAAACTAATCCTTTTATTTCTAATATTAGGTTGGTTTTTTTTTTAAAAAAAAAATTGCATTCTGTAGAACAAGTGAAGTGAAAAAGACTCAGTTTTGTCTCTTGAAGAAACATCTGTCGAGGTTCAATGTCCTCTTGTTGTTGTGGTTTAGTAGAAAGGAGAGGGTGGTGCCAGCTGAGGAGTCATCCTTGTCACTTGACCGAGATACAAAATTACGAAATCCGTCGGCAACAGCCCTTGTGTTGCTGTATAGTGCGACTTTAATAAAGCTCTAACTCTTAAAGAAGCAGTGTAGAGTGAATTATTATTCTAATATTTTCATCTCTTTAATTTAATTTCGTATTATTTTATTTACAAATATAGTATCAAGTACCTTATTGATGCCTTATACCTTGATACCTTATTTTACAAATATAGTATCAAGTTTTTTAATTGAAAAAAATGCGTCATTTTGTGTGAAGAAATGGCAAAATATCTATCTTTAACATATATAATCAAATTATTAAATAAATATTTTTTTTAAATGGGCGGTATTTTGGCACAGAAGCTTTTGTAGACACAGCCAGTCCCCAAGTATGAGTGCCATTTCATTGATGACACCATCTAGTGGTGACTCCCGCTACTAAATTTTTGACATTTGGATTTATTAAATTCAGATTCTCGTCGGATGCTAAGAACTGCCATGGTTTAATTTTTCCGAGAGTATCAGAGACAAATTGATACTCAAGGAATTTTTTTATTGCCGCATAATCAAATGAAATGCGTGCTTAAGATTTTCATATCCAGAAAATCTATCTTCTCCAACCGAGATCGAACCCGCAAACTTGGTCTTACGTGGCGGACACGTTCTTAAGTACATATTAAGTAAGTATTCGTAAGAGTAAGTATTATATATATATATACAAATTTGATATCAAAATGATGTTACACTTTTTATGAGCTTAATAATGCATGCATTTTAATCAGAAAGGCCAAGAGCTCATTTCCTTGATGTACATTCTTTCAAAATCTGAGTACCTTTTTTTCTTAATTATTTTGAATTGAATTATATATTTTGTATAGACATTATATATTATTTATTTTTGTAATGACTTCTTATTAAATAATGATATATTCGTCATTTAAATATAATCATTTACTTGTTAAGCTGTGACAAAAAAAAATGTTGTAAATTATGCTTATTGCAATTAGTGCGCATGTACCGATTTCTTTGCAATCATGTTACGCACAGATTTCTTTTAAAAAGGCAAGAATTATATAAATTTAAATTTCTAGTTATATTTTGTATAAATTGTGTTAATTCTAAATATAGTCCAGGGGTGGCCAACCCGAATGACCTTGCGGGCCATTTCGAAAAATCACTATAAATCCCGTGGGTCGCATATAAAAATATATACCTTTATATTAGATTTGGACTCATTACAAACATTTATTGGAGTGAAAATTAGTATTATTGTTTTCATAATTTTTCATGTATACTAACACAGGTAATTTAATAATAATAATGCAATGGTCAAATATGCCTAGCTCTAGCAATAAGTAGCGCAATAAAGTTATAGGAATCAAGCGTGATGCTGAGTGGGTGGTGGGGTCGCTGCAATGCAATATTGCTAATTTCTAAGTATATATTAAACAGAAGCAATGTAATAAAATAGAAACAGTTATGGGCCATATTTGTTACAAAACACTGAACTAAAAACAAAAATATTGCACAAAATAATCGTATTTTGAAAAGTTGTAATAAATCTCGCGGACCATAAATTATTCAAGGTGGACCGCGGGTTGGCTACCCCTGATATAGTCTATGAAAAAAATCCCCGTCACACTTCATTTCTGAGATGTATATTGCTACAAACATTTTACATTAATGCGGGCTTAAAAAACACATATACTATTTATATATTTCAAAAGTAAGTTTGCTAAATGGTTTGATTAAATGTTGTAAGTTTAGATAGATATTTGTATTCTGTATTCATAGTACCTAAACTAATTAAAAATGCTCCCTTTCGACTTTATTTGTCTTGTAGAAAAGCTGTTAATCTTGCTGAAACTAGTATCTTAAGAATCATCTTCCTCTTAGCCTTTTTATGATTTACTTCCTTTATAAAAAAAACTTTTACTTAAAAAAAGGAAACACGAAAAAACTTAATTTAAGATCAAATTCTTTAAAAAAAACGAGATAAAAAATTTCCACTGATGCTCAGAATGGGATGGCTTTTAATTTCTTTCACTATCTTCCTTAGTCACATAAATAAAGATAAAGAAAAAACTTGTAATTTCTGATAAAAAAAAAGGCCCAAGCATTAAAAGCAAAGAGCTATCGCAAATAGCTAATAAAACATATTACTCTGCTCGAAAATTTTCCTGACAGATAACTTAAGGGAATAAAAAGATTAATGCTTTTTTTTAATTCTTTTTATCTGAGATCATGTTTAGAGATGTCAAGTTCAGATATGGCGTATAAAGGAACATAAAAATGAAACGAAATATAATTATTAACAAGTAGGACATGCAAAATTGAAGCGAGATTTGATTGGTTACCGGAGGCAAAGATAAATGGAAGTATGATGAGGATGGCCCTTTCGCTATTCGCGCATGTGCAATTCAGGCGGTACGATCGATAGCAAAAGTTTCAATTCTGTAGACCAGATGGCGCTGTAGCATGAAGTAAATGCATTTCAGAGAAACTGTAAGGCACGAGGAAAAAGAAATACGAATTTCAAAACAACAATTGAGCAAAAGACAGACAAAATCTTAAATGGAAGGTTTAGATCAGAAATGTGCAAGCCAAAAAAGTAGTGAATCAGTTATACAAAAAGGAAAAACCTGCATTTTTCATTATTGTGCATTGTTTCTACATTTCTCGAATTTTTAGCTAAATGTTTGAAAACGTCATTGTATTAATAAACAGTTTTTAATACTTTTCATTGCAAAATTGATTTAAAAAAACCTGTTATTCAATTGAACTCAAATAAAAAAATGATATATTCCCAAATGTTTTTTCCCGTAATGAATAATATTATTCGGAAATTCCTATTTTCATACAAAAGAAATTAGTTATAACAATATGGTAAAACTGTTATAATTTTTAGAACTCCTTTATCAATGAATATAAATTTGCTTAAAGACGTGCACTTTGCTTGCTGTAATCTTTATTAACATTCTTATAGTATAGATTTGATTCATTACTCTGTTTATTTAAACTCTTGCTATATCGATTTCAGGAGAAATGAAGTATATAAAAATGTTCTTCTATGAAGCAACATTTCTTTACTTTCTTTTTCTTTCTCTTTTGAAATTAAAATACAAAATAATACAAGTTAAAATATATATATATATATATATTTATACTCTTTCCGATTTCAGTTATTTAATATTTCAATAAATATTCTTGAATGTTTAACCTATCCATTTTTAATTTAATTTTCAAAAATATGGGAAGTAAAAAGTATATATTTTAAGGCAAAGAAACATTTTTCCCTTCATTTATTCTTCTATTTAATATTTTAAATTATTAATATTATTCTCTTTCTAACAGTTTAGTATTATAGTGATGATAAACATTTATGCTCTTATCACTTTCATGATTTCTAAAAAAATATCAGCTCGCTTGGAGTGGCAGAAAGTTATTCAAGCTATAAGATATAATACATTTATTTCCAGGTATTCCCTATCATGAGCTAAATATCAAAATCTTGATCTTTGAACAAATTATAAAAACATTTTAATTATTTATACATTAAAAATACCAGTATCAAAATTAAAGTAATTACTTTTACTCAAACAAAAACTAATGGTTGTTATACGCAATTATAAATTCAACCTGACAAAAATACAAAAGTTGCTTCTTTTTTTTAGAAGGAAAACATAGCACTTGTGTGTGGAATGTTTACAACCTCATCAAGTTAATGCTACTGTCCAGACTGGTACTTTATGTTACATACTCTTACCACGCAATTTACTCGAAGTGTACATTTCGTTCGTTTGTCATTCGTATCAACCTAATTCTGTCAAAGAATGACCTTTTTCGTAAATTACGTTGAAGAACCATTCCAGTTTCGGCCATCTGTGACATCTTCATATGATTACGATAATCAAAAAAGTAAGATTTCTTGTGTTAAGGTAAGGTTTCTTGTGTTCTTTATTTGAAAATTAATTACAGGGTCAGAAAAAAAGATGTTATGTTAATAAAGAAAAACTTTTTCTTGTTTAAAATTACAAGAATATTAGAACATTTTCTAATAAGTTTAAGCGTAACTCTTATTTGTTTTTATATTTTCCTCTTAGAAACGACCGAAGGAAGATCCCAAAAAATTCCAAATTGACATTGCTTCAAGCGATTCGACACTTCGAATTTTGATTCAAAAGAAACTTTTCATATTGAGGAATGGAGAATACTCAATAGCTATCAAATGTTTAATAGAGTGGTCACCGCGAAATCTTCACGTGGCATGGGGTGCAGGTTCTGAGAACGAGCTTTCATCACCCTCATTTGAATGTGACTAAAATTACAAATCATGCCCATTAAGCCTTATATAGTTGAAAAATGGCGTTAATTCAAATAAAAACTTTAACAAACGATTGCAATACAAAAGTATGTGATATTATAATATGCTGTTAGCCTAACACGGTATCGAAAAACAGGTGAACCGGAATATGCATCATAAAAATACTCTTTAGAAATTACCAGGCAGATTAGACAAGCCAGATAATTTTAGCAGACAAAGTTTAAAATCTTTCTAAAATATCACCAGTCAGTAAAAAGTCAAATTCATGACTTTTATTTGAGACATTGATTTGATACTTTTCTTTTCGTGCATGCTAATAGTTAAAATAAAAATAAGATTAAAACCGTAGATAAATATAATATTTGATTTAAATAGAACTACAATTCTAATAAATTAATTCTCTACGTGTGATTATTTAATTGATAATGAAATTAAAAAAGAAATATAAGTCCACTTTTATTTTAATAAATAAATATACACTTTAAACAAGAAAATGTATTATGTAAAAGATAAATTGTGATTCCTTTTAATTCTAGAACCGTTATTAATTACTGTACAATGGTCAAATGAGCGAGAGAGAGAAACGTTGAATTGTACAGCTGCACGAGGGCAATTGACGAAGGACCTCGGAGTTTTGAACCTGAGCTAGCTGCGCCTCGCCTAACTTCCACACCACGCCAACAGGAGGACAATTGAATCTCGATAGATTTGACGTGCAGAGGCCCTCTTTACACGTTGGTTCTTCAGCTGTACAAGGGTCGAACTCAAGACAAGCAGGCCACGAGTCAGTGACCTTAATCTCTAAACTACCGCGGCCACATTACAAAGAACAAAAGATGGTATATGAGAGTTGTGGGTAAGTTTTAAAAAGGTTCATATCTGTATTGTTTTTATCTCTTTTCTATATCTAAAACAATGTGATTTCTTAAAAAATTTCCCTTCCTCTTCAAATAAAGATGAAAGAAAATTAAATTTGAAGAAAAAATTACGCACTAAGCAGATTATAAAAATAATTAGTCCTTACTTTTATTAGTAATCCACAATAGGTGTAATCTTAACACGTATGCATATTCATTTCTGGTACTTTTGTATCAGAAAAGTAAAATATCAAATTAACAGGGATAACTGATATTTATACAAAACAAAAGTTATCCAAACTAGTTTAAAAAGACTGATTTGATGCATATTTTTTTCTCTTTGCTTAAAAATAGATACTAAGGGCTTATCATTCACAGTTTATCTCAGTTAAAGGTTTCATTAGCTTAAATCTGTTAAAAATTCTTGATTTTATTTTTAGGTGTTCATTATTATAAAGAATTAGCATGGATGTACTAAGTTATTCATTTAAAATTCCGATTTGTCATGAATGATGGAAAAAAATTCCAAACAAATAATTGAATTTTGCTTTTGTATGCACAGTTGCGATTTAATGCGGTAAGCGAATGGACTGGATTTAAAAAAGCCTCATCCTTCTAAATATCCTTAGGACTCACTGCTTCCCGTTAGCAGCAGGACACGTGCCTTGATTGAATAAAGCCAGTCCTCTCCCCATTATCAGAGGTTGGTACTATCTCTGTTGGGATTTGGTGCAAAAGGAAATCGAACAATAAGTGGTACGAGAAACACCCAATAATGAAATAACAAAGCTCAATCTCCTACTATTGCACCTGGTCTACTCTTGATGAATGCTTGTGTAAGACTTTCGGTTTCTGTCTCTTAACACGAATCATATCTGAGGTACTTCCTTTATTGGAAGTTCTGTGATTTGTTAAATTGATATTCCTATTGCAAAACGAAACATTTTCATTAAAGTGAGTTGCAAAAAAAAAAAGATTTCAGAAATTTTTCGATTTTGCTTTTATTTTTTACATAATTTCTATTTAGTCCGCAGTTAAATGGTGGAAAATATGATCAGTGGCAACAATTTAAATCATAAAATTATTTCTTAAGGTATTAAACTTAAAGCACTGAAATTGGGAATTTTGCCAAAAATTGACATATTATTTTATGATTTTATTTTATAGGCCATCTTATTAGCTTTATAAAAATACCAATTTTATTATTTTCCGTTCCCTTGAACAAAAACTACGAGTGCTTTAGTTAATGCATATGCCATTACTTTAAGCAAGATGTCATGCTTTAAAACACGTTTTACACGAAATGTGTTTTTTTTTAAATGCTCAAACGGGGCCAGCGATTACTAAAAAAGTTTTGAAAATAATTAAATGAAATTTTTTGTGTACTTCTGTATAATAGTAGAAGTGTTTTCACCTTCAAAATTATCAATCACTGTTTTATTACAAAATTTTCAGTCCCTTAGGTTAATAAAATCACTGTTTTTTTTAAGCAATTTCATATAATCACTAAGATAAAAAGCTATAGTTTTTGTAAAAATTAAAATATTTTTTTATCTTGAAGAGCATTTCAAAAATGAATAACATAGCAATACATCAAAATTGAAAAACTGAAAATTTGTTTATAAATTTTTGGTACAGAATGGGCCGCGTTTATGTTATTTTTTGTAAATTTTTACCAATTTTTTCCCCATTTTAGTAACAATAATTTCTTTCGCTCTTCTTAATTTTAGCATATTTTTCTTTACATGTACTAATCAAATCTAAAAACAACAACAACAACAAAAATCCCCATATCTCCATTTTTAAAAAAAAAGTTCGCAAGTTGTCAGATACCTTAAATAACATGTGTCTAAAGTTTCTCTTTTAGAAACTTCAAAATATATAGTAATAGAGCTCAAACTAGGAACGATATTTTGGGAAGAAAGATGTCCCATATTTTTCTCACACACACACACACATTACGCGCGTTTTATCTTTATAAAGAGCAAAATATAAATGAAATAACAAGGAAATAAAGAGCAAAATGCTTTAATATATTATTCCTTTCTATTTGAATCAAGGAATTTTTTGCTATATAAAAGGTGTTCCATATTTGGTTTTCGAGACTTAAATGCCAATTGGTTTTTAAAATTTATTTATTAAAAAGAAAAACTCTCTCTGTGTGGTTATATTGAATTTTTAAATTTTGAAGGCACAATATGATAAAATTTACAATTACCTGTATTGTAAATAGACTATAACTATTCAAACTGAAATTAGTATTGAATTTCTTTTAGCTAAAAATATTGTGAGTTTAGTATCTGGCCTTTCCATTAGATGGTCTACTAAAATAAATAAAAAGAAAAAAAGAAAACAAGTGTATGGATTTTAGAAATATTACTGATAAGAGCAACGATATAATAATACTTAGCATTTTTTTTTCATTTTGGGATTTTTGTACAACAGTACAGTGTTAATCATTAGGTATCCTAAATCCTCTTGTTTTATAGTGACAAGCAATCGTATTGGGAGTAATCTTTTCAATTTTTATTTTAAAATTTATCTATGGTATTTATTTTCATTGTGGATCAGTATTAACCATTATTTCAAAGCAATAATTAGCTGCTATGTTATAACGATTCTCTCTTTCAATTGTTTTCTTGTTTTGACAAGATACGAGGATTGATCAGAAAAAAGGTTAAAAGTCGAATAAAGAAATATTTATTAACAATAGACAGAAAATACAGAAAGGAGTTAAGAGGTATACGTTTATCACATTTCGACATAATCACCAAGTCTATTTAGGCATTTAACAGAACATAGAACAACTTGTTTAACCCGTCTTGGTAGAAATCAGGTCCATGTTCATTCAGCCGGTCTCGGTGGATGTTTTCACAGCACTATCTTGGAATATCACAGTACATCAGAAACGATATGATACACGCTACCATAGATCAGCCCCAGCTCTGACGAGATTTCACTCAGAGTTACCCATCGTTATTTTGAATCATTTCTTCAATTCGTGCCGTGTTGATTTCTGTCGTTGAAGAACTTGCCCGGCCGCTCCCTATCATATTGCAGTTTTCGACATCCTGTCTGCCTGACTGAAAAAAGTTACACCATTTCGCTACATGTTTTCTGCTCAGTGGTTCTTCACCATAAACTTCTACGATTTGACTTCTTTGCCCATAAAAATCAAATACCAGCTCGCACTTCCAAATGAGACCAATTTTCTAAGCTCTTGCCATTTCAATCGTCCTGAACCATCTGAGAACTTTCACTACCTACCCGCAAACTAGCTGAATGACAAGTAACTTCATTTGTCTCCAATCCGGGGAAAAATTTCTCCACAATATGGAGTTTTCAAATGCTGCGGCTTGTAAGCTTTTTTTCTGATCATCCCTCGTATTTTACAAGTATTCAAATTCAGATATTTGGAGAAAAAATAGGCTTTTTACTCTTATTTAATATCCCGTTGCAGTGAAAACGGGATTTAGATTATTGAATTCTGAACTTTGAACCCGTTTTAGTGACGTCATTTGAATTCTCTCGCATCTCATTCACCTAAATTTATTTTGTACTTTATTATTTCATATGGCATGGGTCTTTGGAGAATGCGATTTGCCTTTTCAAGTAACATTTTTTTTAAAAATTAAGTATTTCCTTACATAATATTGAATCGTTATTTTATAACATATGAACAATTGAAAAATGTTATGTCAGTAAACGTATGAAATCTCAGATAAACAAAGGAAGTAGTTTAATTTCAATTTCAATGACTTACGCATATTTATTGTGTTAAAATAGAAAGTTCTGTTCAATATTTATATTAGCAAAGTGACCGCGAAATAAAAGGTAAGTACTTTATATGCTTAATAATTGTTAACCAAAAAAATAAGTATAGCATGAAAACACATGTATTTTCTCTATTTTTCTTGAAACATCTGCTATATCGATAGCATAGCTTCTTTTTTCTATTGAACAATAAATATATTTGCTAATAATAGAAGCCAAAAGGATTGACCAGACGCTAGATGTTTTGCAATACATCTCCAATCCGAGTAGGCCTCTGGTTATCTCCAATCCATTTTTAATAACGCCCTTATCAGCAACGGGGCAAATATTTAATGCTCTACATCTATTTTTTCCGCGACATATTATTTCACAAAATAACTATGGTAAATGCATTTTTTTGGTATGTCTATTATATTTTTAGTTATTAACATAATTCAATAACATTGTATTAGATTATCCAAGTAACTACAATTTTAGTATTTTGAATTTGATACGATTATAGCAATTTGGATGTCATAAACTGGTTTACTTGTTTCAGTTAAATAATATGCTGAATTACTTAGAAGAAACTTTGAAAAACTGAGCAATTATTTATTAAATGAAGGATTTAAGAAATTCACTAGATCTGATATTGGAGGATTTTAAACATTATAAATGCATGATTTGTCTTTATAATAATAAGTATAGCTTAAAAATTTAAAATGAGAGAAATATACTTAGATTATGGGAAAACAGTTGAGGTAAAAACAAGTGTTCGTGTTAAACTTTCTTCATTCATGTTACATAATGCACGTACCAGAGTTCAAAGATTTATATGTTTAAGTTATGCTCTTCCTTTACTCACAAAGACATTTCGATGTCTCTCGGCCTTAGTAGCCAAGTGGTTATGGTCACAAACTTGTGGTTGGAGTGTCATGAGTTCAAGTCCTGGTACCACTGAAGTAGAGGGGCTGATCCACGTTAACCCCCCCCCCACCGCTGTGTAGAGGGGCTGATCCACGTTAAATCTGTTGTAGTGCTAGGTCTTCACGATGGTGTGTAAGTTTTGCCAGCTCAGATGTTGTCCTCCTCACTAAACCATGAATCAAAATCACAGGGTCCGTCACCAATAGCCCTTGCGTTCCTTTACAGTGGGGCGTTGATAAGCACTCCCACTCACCCTCGAACATTTATTTGGTATTATAAGAGATTATAAGCAAATTGAGATATTTGTATTAACTCATTTCATTACTATGATAGATATCAAATGTGGTACACTTCTGGAGTCACTTGTGGCCGCGGTAACTTAGCGGCAGGTATGCCGCACGTTCAAGTCTTGATGCCATTCAGGACCCACCATGTAGAGGGGCTGTTGTATGTTAAATCTGTCGTGATGCTCAATCTCCTCCTGTTGCTGAGGTAATTAGAGATCACTTGTCCTTGTCACTTGAAAGCAAAAGAAAAAATTAATCTAGTTCTCGAATAGGTGTCGATATTTATAGAAAAAAATGTTGAATCGAAGCAAAGCTGTTTCCTTGATTTTTGAATGCGATACATTTAATATACAAATTATGTAGCTCACTGCCCCCACCCAGTATGATGGTTATAACATCGGTTTGTAATCGTGTGGGCTCGGGGTCGAATCCCGAATAAGGCATGGATTTATCTTCGGGAAAAAAAGTCGGACTTTTTCGCCTGAAATGGATTCCCTTCTCGATTGGAAAGCAGTGCACCCCATCTGTTCTATGCTGGGATCATCGTTTGAATAATAAAAGTCTATATATCCTTCTGTGTTTGTATTGTATGTTTTTGTTAATCCATCTCTTGTCTTTCGTATGTGTCCCAGGTTGAAACACACGACAACAACAATAACATGTAACTTATTAAAATCAAACCATTTTTTTAAAAATCAAAACGATTTATTATTCAACACACTTCTGCTTTTATTTCAATCTTTAACATCTCCGTGATAGACAACCAGAAAGAAAAGACGGGACCCAACACAAATAAGTAAACAGGGCTTTGTCTAGCTCACGAAAGGCAACGTTTACTCCTTTCGTTACTTATTTAAGCGTTTGCTTGAATAAGTAAGAAGAATGTGGATTACACACACACACAGCCACAGAAGCGGCTTAGTCGCATGTAGTCATGACTAACTGCAAAAGTATGTCGAAATTTTTCCCTATCAGATATAAGTGGATAGCTATATGGCCATTAAATGAATGTAAAATCCTTTTAAATTGTTAGGATGTGACTCAAATGTACAATTGACGGATGAAATAAATTTGTTGATGTGAATTTTAAATGATAACTTTAAACACAGGCATTATACAGGATTAAACCCAATTAAAGTAGTAAAATGATATTTAAAACATATAATGAAACTAAACGATATGAAGTTGCATGGTATATACACACACATAAACAAATATATTGTGTACTGAAATGATTTCATGCTAAATTTTTTTATATAGAATCGATGGAGAAAAGCTTTAGATTTGACAAAAAAATTCAGTGTCTTGTGATACAAAATACACAACATGGAGGAATCAAAACACTTCACTCACTATTTATTGGCTGAAATCTTATTTATTTATTGGAGAATTGTTCAAAATAAAAAGCATCTGAAGACATGTTAGCTAGCTGCAAAATAGATTTATGAAATTTCTGTTTTGATATTTTCTAAAATAAAAAGGTAGTCAGCGGTGTTATATATATTTCTTTAACTGAGAACATTTATAAAACCCGTACACCACAAAGTATCACAAAAGTAAGCGTGAATCACACATCACAAAGGAATTTTTTTTAAAGACACGAGGATTACAACACAAGTATCCATGCCTTCGCCGGGGTTCGAACCCAGCCCCTACGGTATCGCAGTCAGTATCACTAACCACTATACCGGATGGGCGACAGATGTTATATATTAAATGAAAAATACCAGTCTCCTAGCACTTAAACTGGATGAGCAAGAAATTGATCCAACTCTGGGAAATGATTTAAAAAGTAATATTTAATTTTTCTTTAAAAAAATCTGAGTTGCAGTAGAAAAAATATAATTAATTGCGATAACTTTGATCAAGATTCAAAAGTTTTTTTTAAAATTATTCTATTATTTGTATTTCAATTTAATGCTTTTGTTTTACATTGCTTAATGAAATCAATTCAAAATTATGTTTGTAAAACTATTCCTATATTACTTTTATCGTTACAACGGGATCAGGAAAATTTAGGAAAGCTAATATTAGAAATCTATTTCTCTTTCTGCGGTTACTGAGCACTAGAGGAAATAAAATTGTTTCCATTTAAACTTGTCACACACAGTATATAACTAACTCCGTATTGCGAATTTTAGTCACTAGAACTTTATATTTCTCTTTATATTCGTTATTTTGTACCCAAGAGTTAATAATCATTTCTTAAGAAAATTATTATAACTATTTTATTACATCATATAATCATAGCGGAGAATCCGAATGAAATTTTCGAACAATTTTAGAAAGGACTTATTAGTGTTTATCTACAGAAAACTTACTTCTTTTTATAATTCCTTCAACTTTTTTAGTTGATGAATAATTACTGATATTTTCTCATCAGAGTTTCTTTATTAAATTCTTTATTTAATCTCATCTTATTTATAAAATTAAAAATTCAAATGAATGCATTTTCATGAATGTACTACCAAACTCCTTTTAATTATTTAAATATTTGGTTTTTTAAAAGAGTTAAACGAAGAATTTGTCTTAACTGGATTCATTTTAGATCCTTTAAACATCTCTCGTTAGTATAAAGCATTAATGAAAAGCTTCTAGTAGAAATATATTTCCGGTTTTTGTAGTGAGTTTTTAATAACGTCACACTCTGAAGCTAAGCAAGAACTATTGGAGACGGACCTAGTAATTTTGAACCGTGGTCAAGTAACGAAGATGACACCTGAGCAAGTAGATCACTCTCCTAACCTCCACACCAAGTCAATGTGAGTATTTACCAGTTTATTGTAAGATACTATGATAAACATTTCATTTAAAACATTAAATTTTTTTTATTCCTCCAATTTTGTATCTTGTTACAGCAATATAAAAGTATCATAGCTACACCTTGTTTGTCACATGTGAAGAAGTACATCCAATTTTAATAAGACTAACAAACTACTTCTTGATAACTTGTTTCTGAAATTCTACCATCTGGATAAAATTAAGAAAAAACGGTAAAAATAATTAATAAGTTGTATGAATTTCAGACTAGAAAGTACGCATGCTTACGAATGCATAAGATTTTGCAAAAAAAGAAACTTCTAAAATAAACAATGAAAAAATGAATATTTACATTGAGTTTTAATACTTATATATGTATGTATGAATCCAATTGTTATTGTTGCTGTTTTTAAATTTAATTTTTTTTAAATTATATTTTATTGTTTCAATTAATTTAATTACAGCTAATTTTTACCAATAGCATTTTAAACACTTTTTGGATAGCAAGTATTTGAGGTAAATATATCTATATGATAAAATAGAAAATACTTTCCATTCTTTGATTTAATTAATGTTATCTTAAGAGCAAAAGCAAATGTAATGTATATTCACCTTACATCGATATTATAGTTTATTTTTTAGAGGAAACTTTACTTATGTATGCTTGTTTCTTTATATTTTTATTATGAAAATATTTGATACTCTTACGTTAAAAGAAAAGAAAGACTTATTAAATTTTAGAATGGTGGAAAAGGATTTCTCTGCTTATATGTATTCTTTTGTTACAGCATATCGTTCTTAAGTGAGTCGGATTTAAGTGCGAATATTTTCCATATCTTTCCATGCTAGTTGTTCTTGTATATTCATCGAGTTTCATTATAAAAATTCACCCCCACAAAATTGGTTCTTATAGATATATGCATTTATTCGAAACGCACTACCGTTGTCACGTAGTTAACAAAAAACCGTTTTATTTTTGCTACTTTCCGAAAAAAACCTCTTTTATCAAATTCAAAAAGAAAAAAAAATGTCTTCGATAGCTATGTGGTCCAAGACGCTCCGAAGTCCTAAGAGGATTGACCATCTTCTTGTGCTTGACTTCGTGGACGGCAAAAGGGATTGGCTCGGTGAATATTGCATGCGCCGAAAAGAACCCAAGCACGTGGCGGCTTGAAAAATGTTCAATTACTGATGTAATAGCCATATTTACCTCGAGCCTTGGTTAAGGGGCGTGCCTAGGCAACAGCTGCTCTGCGGGATGATCCACATCACCCCAGGGTCAGATTAAGAAGCAGGGGACGGACAGGGACCTGTTGTCTTTTGTTGTCCTCTCCCTACAGCAAAAGTCATCCCACGCCTCGTCTCGAGGGGATCTGGCCCAATGCCCTTCGGCGAGACGAGGATAAATGAAAGATTGATTCTGCCTGCGCATGACGAGGATCAAAAGGGTCACTCAGGAGCAGTGTCACTAAACTCTACTCGGAGCTCATGAAAAAATTAATGTTCTTCAGGGCTATTGACGAGAATCGTTGTGTGCTGATCTGGTCCGCCAAGGGGAGAAGGATGAGAGAACAGAGCGGGATGTGCCTAAATCCATACCTGTAATTCAAATGATAGATAGGGAAGGAATGGTAGTTCGGAGAGCAGTTGCAATTCCAATTATGAAATCAAATAGTGTTCCCGTTTGAAAATTGGATTAGGTGGTAGGGGTTTTAGTATGGGAGGGGGGGGGAGGTAGAGAATTTTACAACTTTCAAACTGTTCAAATCTGATTTTCTATCATTATAGGGATGTTTTTTGTTGGTGTAAAAGTTCATAATTAAAAAACATTATATAGATTTAAAGGTCTCCGGAAATACAACTGCATATATGAAACATAACATATCAAGAATTACATATCTTCATTATTAATGAAATCATAAAGTTCACATGCGTAGTTAAACATAGAATTTGTGGATTTCATAATCATATTACTGTAATTAAACCCAATGTAAAAAAGGACTTAAATCACTGCAAATAATTATTAATAAGACGCACACACTCAACAGTTTAACTTTATAAATATTCATAAAATTTATTGCATTCGTGTGTTGAGTAGAAGTTTTAAGTGTCGTCTTTTACTTTTTAAGAGAAGAAATGTAAGATCTTCTAGTTCACAAATCAAGTATATTTCACTTTAATTTTCTAAATTTAGTAAAATACTACTTGATTTAATTGAATTCGTTCATTTTTCCAGATAACTGAATTTAATTTGATATTTTTTGGTTGTGTGAACTTACTGATAGACAGTTCTGTAACTGATCATTCGATCACACACAATATTTTCCATAAAAACTTCTTATCACGAATTAGTAAACTTAAAAATTGAATAATTTAAGAAAAAAATTAGAAGAAAAATATAGTTTACAAATTTTAAGCTCAAAATTTTCAAATTTGTGTATTGCAAACTAGAATAATGTTCCGTTTAACTGCTTTTTCATGCACCAGAAACCAATAAATTAATTTTTAATTATAAAAGCTTCTGTAAAAAAAACTTGCTAACTGCTAAGTAATATGATGCAGTTATATCATTTGAAACAAGAAGCAATTACGGGTGTCCAACGGTTCTATTTATATAATTCATTAGACTTTTACAAAAGTAACAGGATCAGGGTTGTATTAAATTAAAAAACAATTTAAAAATTGCTATTGTGCATGAACAATTTGATCTTTCAACTAGAACAGCGATACTCAACCAACGGCCCACCGGGCTTTTTTAAGTGACCCGGTCATAGCCCATTGCTCTGAGAAATGCATTTATTTATGAAAATTTGGTGGGAAATTCTTTGTTCAAAAATCAAATATATCAATTTTGTTTTTTGCTGTCGATGTCGTACGGGTGGGAATTGATGCATATATATTTTTCTGATTAGTGATAATAGTGATTAGTGACCATTTTATGAGTGGAACTAATTTTTAACTATCTTTCATATCTTGCAAGCGAAAAACATTCGAAAAAAATAAATTTTTTTTAAAGATGATTGGGGAAGTTGACAATTTTGTAGTGAAAAACAAGCATGGTTCAGTAATTATTTGATTTGTCACGAAAATATTTAAAAAATACAAATAAACAGGAATCGTTCAATGACACTTTTCCTTGAAGATCTCTTTCAAGAAATGATAAATAGGCTTTCTTTAATAATCTTTACAACAGCAAAAAGTGTTTTCTCAGTGATAATGTCACAGTGATAACAATGGCACCCTATGAAATTTGTTAAATCATTGGTAATCATATGAAACCGTTTACTGATGCAGAAATTGTGAAAGAGTGTTTCTTAAATGCTTCCAATTTAGAAAAATTCAGTGACAAAAATAAGAAAATAATAATTAAAAAAAAGTAAAATTAAGTTTTAATATTTTGATCAATTTTCACATTTTAAATTTTCTATGTTACCTTGGTCTTAAAGCATTTCTCTCCCCCCCCCCTTATTAATCCTGGTGTTGCGGCCTGCGTGAAATAACCATGATATGTATGCGGCCCGGCAGAAAAAAAATGAGTACCCCTGAGCTAGAAAGATGAAATTAAGGGCATATAGAGAGTACAGCAATATTTATTTATTTTGTATAAAGTAGTACAACTAGGTGTTGTATCTTGTTTTAAATTTTTGTTAAAAAAATAATTTAAGAAAAGTAGGAAAATTTCATTAATCAGCTAAATCAATAATTCCTATTTCTTTTATTTTTGTATAAAACAAAAATAACAAATTATTATTAATTAGGAATTGATTAGAGTGGGTATGTTGAAGCATCGAAAGCAATAAAAGAGAATATTACTTTTCTTTCTTATAACAATTTGATTGTTTACAAAGGAATTTTTAATCATCGTATTTATTTTTCATTAAAAAACAATTATAAAGAAAAAAGATGAATGTGAATTATATTTTGTATGCCTTAAGAGTTTTATTTATGAAAAATAATCATTATCTTTACAAGTTTTTGTTAGTATCCTGAATGAAGGCATTCTAACCATGTTTTGGGGGTCGAATGAAACCGAACCCATCTCCATATTTTCGCTAACTTATAAATGTGAAACATTGATGTGTGTGTTAAATTAAAAAAGAGCACCTCACAACAAAAGCTATTTCAAAAGTTTTGAACCAGAACATTTAATCAAAAATCTAATACATCAAAATCGATTCTATTCCCTTAATATATGAACAGAAATATTTTAAATTAAGGAAAAACTATTAATTGTTTCTCTCTGAAATTATTGATACATATTCAGGACTCTTGCTTTTATTTATTCAAACATAACCATATAATTTTAGATTTAATATGTAATTTAACTTGTTTTTAACTAAAAATATTTTTGACACATTTTTCAGTATTATACATTATTAAATTTTTCTATATTTAGAATTTCTATAAAATATATTTTTAAAACATATTTTTATATGTCTTTCAAATTTAGCTCATTTTACATATACTAAAGAAGCTCTATGTGATCCATATATTTATTAAGCTCTCATCTTTAATATTTAAAATTCAATCGATTTAGGGACTATAATTAAAGTGCGCTTTATTAGAAGACACCCACAAACACATTCTTAAATTTTAATTCATAAATATTTTAAGAGGAAATTTACTGCGTTTCAATTAGATTTAAATTACGCTCTTCATTTTCAGAATAATATTGCACTTAAGATATTGCTGCAACAGATTATTCTCCTCTTGTTTAGTTACAATTTTATTCATTTATGATTTTTTTTTAGTTGCAGTTCAGAATTTTTGAATGAATAATTAAAACTTGTGATATAGATATTACCATGTAGTAATTAAGCTAAATGGTACTACATATAATATTTATAATCATTTCATTTTAAAATACTAGCTATTATGGTTCCTTTTAATATATTTTATTAGTAAATTTTATACTGTTATCGAATAAAACTTTATAAATGAAACAAAATGTAGAAGTTTATACTATAATTTCATTGAAATATGGATATAACTGCCCCCTTTAGAATTTATTAACGAGCGTGTTTTTTAAAATAATGTCATAATCTATGTTTGATTTTAAAAAATGTTCACAATTCATTAACTTCAAGTATAAACTTATTTTTAAATTTTTTCTTCATATATTGAATGTATATTTTATTTTAAATCTAATACCTTTTAGACGCAGATTTACTTTTTATTTTCAGAAATGTATTTTTTCTAAAAGTGGATTAAAATTGCAATTAATCATATAATATTTTGTATATGAAAATAACTTTTAATTTATATTGTTATATTTTGAATTTGTTTTTTCAGTGTGTTAACTGTTCTATAAAGTCTGAAACTATGAAAAATATCTTCGATAGTTTACTACATTGTAAGTACTCATCAATTCATTTTTATTAGTGCCAATAATAATTATTATATTAGTTTATTAAATTTGTGTATTTTCTAAAAAAATAAAGCATTTAAATTTATATAAATAAGAAAAACCACAAAACAGAGTACATAAAAAAAAACATTCATATTTATTAAATAAGAAAATATACAGCAGTCGATATATTTGTGCTTACAGAAATGTTTTATGAAAAAAGAGATTCCGTATTTATTATAAATTTATTTATTGCCATCTAAGCACAATCAAAATACTCGAATCTTTACAAATCACTCGGATAGAAAACTCTTTCTTCGGACAGATATATTTTATGAGCTGAAATTTAATGTTTGCTTCAAAAAGGATGGGGGAAGACAGAAGAAGCTTTTAAAACAATTGTCAGAAATGATTTCTTTACATTAACTGTAATTAGTCTTTAAATAAAAACTATAAACAGGAATATGCAACAATTTATACAAAATGTTACATGCATACGACAAAACATTCGAATAACGCCTTGATTGCTTCTACTTGTAATAATCTTGATTCCTATTTTGCTCAGTCGTGATTTTAGGCCTAATTCTTAAACAAAAGTTACAATTATATAACGTCCAGATTCTGTTCCATATCACACAGCTTTTTATATGTTGATGTTTTATAGACAGCCTAAAAAAGTAATCTATTACAAGAAAACCCAAGAATAATGCATTCATCAGCTTAATATTTCTAAGGCTCGTCCCTTTTACTTTATCGATACATTTTTGCAAACAAAAGCAAAACTTTTCATCCAGGTAATTAGCTTCAATATTTTTAACTCTGAAAAAGAATTATAAAAATGTTAGTTTATATATATTTTATCATATGGAGATGCAAAATGTGATTTAAACTACTTCATTAAGGCATCTATTTTAACGACTAATTCTTCTATGCATTTTTAAAACATACAGAAGACAATACAAATGGTAATTGCCACTTACTGTGTATAGTATGCGCTTCTTTTACCCAGAATAGTTTTAATCTCTTAGAATCTCCCAAAGCATAATTAAGTTTTGTTACATTTATTAGTATCGGAAAAAAGAAGCTCCAAACCCGGTTTAATCTTTTTTTTAAATTTGTTCTCTACGAAAGCAGCTGATATGAAAATTGAGAGGAGCACCTAACATATTGTGCATGACCCATATCTCTACAAAGCTTTTTGTTCAAACTTTTTGTCCACGCATGTACAAAATTCAGAAATCCCCATAATGATATGGATCAATGTTGAAAAGGGGGTTGACTTTATCTCGGACAATCCGATTAGAGGCGGTAAATAGAAGATCGAGTAAATGATAGTTCTCCCGTTCGAACTCCCCCGATTTCCAAAAGGCCGCTGATATGACATACGGCTTGTTGCCATTTGAAGCTGAAGATGCTAAGCACTTTTTTCAAGTCTACAAAAAGTTATGAACTCAACAGTCATTAATCTACCGGTGAAAGTTTTCTCGAAAACCTGTTCAAAATTAAATGTATGCATCTACTAAAAGGTTTTTACAATAGATATGTAACGTAAACAAAATTACTTTTTAAAATAATACATGTATATATCATAGTATTTGTATGCTGGTTATTCGTTTAGTGCTGAATATTTTTTGTTTCATTTTTTTAAATAAATCCGTCTTCTTACTGTTTAAAAACCCATTCTTTATCGTTTTTGATCGCCGTACAATAGATAACCATAGAATTTAACACAAAAAATAATAGCGAATTTGGCGGGTGCACGTTATAAGCCGAATATAGAAATAAAGAAAAGATGAGCATTAAAAAATTAGATTTTTATATGTATCTAAATACTGTTTATTTAAAGGAAATGACATACCTTATGAACTTTCAATATTGGATAATATTAAAAAAGTTTGACATATTCTTCCTGTATATCTCCAAGCACATCTTTGTGTGTGTGTGTGTGTGTGTGTGAATTGTGCTTCATTATCACCATCACTATTAATTTGATTCATAAGTAAATAATCATATTCTGTTCTATCTAGATTGCTAGATATACTATATATTTTAAATGGTTTTTGAATTTTGACGGGTTTAATTTCTTTGAATGCTTTTATTATCCTCTCACTCACTATTTCTAAACTGTCATGATGCATTTGTCTCCTTTTGTTAATACTTTTTCACCTTCTAACCTCCAGATGAGGCCGCGGTACCCTAGTGGTCAAGGTAACGGACTCGTGACTGGAGTGTCATGAGTTTAAGCTCAATACCACAGAAGATCCGCCGTATAGGGGTGGGGAGATGCACGTTAAATCTGTCTAGAGATCAAACGTCCTCCCGCTGGTGTGGTAGCTAGAAAAGGAAGGTCCAGATACTTTCTAACATCTCTCTCTCTCTCTCTTTTGGTCATTAGCTCTAGAAGTACACTATTGTTCAAAAGCTCTGGCATAATATTTCAAATAAATGACTTCAAAGGATAAGAGCATTGTACATGATTTTCTCCAAGTTTCTTCGTAAAAATTAAAATGGTGCGCGTTTTAAGGTGAATATACGTAAAAGCTGTCGGCTTCGGTGGCTAAGAGGTAGCGGGCACGCGTTGTGAGCTTAAGGTTGCGGGTTCGATCCCGGCTGGATTCGATAGATTTTTTTAAGATGCTTAAATCGTGGGCATGCATGTCATATGATTATGTGGCATGTAAAAGATCCATTGAGTATCAATTAGGCCCTGGTACTCTCGGCAAAATTAAACCGCGGCAAATATCCAGCATCCAACGAAAGCTTCAGTTAAGAAATTAATTCTTGCTTCCAAAGTTTGTACCGTATGCCGCCTAGATAGTACCACCATGAAATGGCTTTCACATTTTGGGACTTGCCGTGTCTTCAAGACTAAGTTGCCAATATGCAGCCCATTAGGGAAAAAATACATAAAAATTAAAAAATGCAGTTTGAAAGTATAGTCGCGTTATAAGCCGGGATATATGCGGTATTTACAGTTGATTTTTAAGCATTCCTTTCAATCCAAATTGAAAAATATCTTTTTTTTAAAAAATATCGATAAACTTGCTAATTTTAAGTCGTACATAATATAAAATAAATAATACATACAATATTACATGAAATTGAATTATTTAATTTTTTTGTTTAATTATTCTTGCTACAAAGAGAAAAATTTTAAAATTCAAGAAGTTGTGACGGATCTATACGGTTCCTTTCACTAACTCCTTGGGGTTTTCTTTAGGGAAAGAATTCTTTCTACCAACTTTCCCCGAAGACAAGAAAACGTGATTATACAAATTAAGTTTAATATATATATTCTGTATTCGCTAGTTTTAAAGAGTTAGTGAAGTGAGAATTGAAGTTTACTGAAGGAGGATAGCTCCGATGTGAAGTGAATTAATGAGAAGCGAGCAATCCGGCCTTAGTACGTAAACAGTGAAGGACGTGTGAAATTGGAATCACTAACAAGTGATCAAGCCAACTATTAGTGTTCAAGGCCTCATCTAAAGGATAAAGAATTACAAGAGTTCAGGTACCGTGCTCATCATTTAAATAGAAATTAGAGAGCTAAATTGTTGGTGCACGTCCGAGGTAAAAACGAGCTTGTAGAAGTTATCGTAGGAATATAATTTAATGATCGTATTTATTATCCCCCGGCTACTTTGTCTCACCTCAGTCTTCTAAGTGTTGATCAAATTTATCTTAATTGGAGTATTATTGTGTCTGTGTTGAATATTGTGACAAATAAACAATTTTAGTGAACCATGTCGTCTGATCAATTAGTTCCTCCCACACATCTAGCCGGGTTAGAGGGAAGTAGGAATAATACTTCTTTTTGCAAAAAGTGATTGTAGAAAAATAATCGAATATAATAAAATATAATTAGCTTAATATGAGAAATAGCGTTGTATAAATTTCCCCCGAAAAGATCAGATAACTAACTGTTTAAAATTGTCTGAGGATTTAGTTTGCAGTTAAACGATATTTATGTATATAACAGGTAAGAATTTCATTTAAAAATTGCTTTTGTTTTCGGAATAATAGAATCTGTAATTAACAGATTTATAAATATTTTAGCTAAACATTAGAAAAGAGAGTTATGGTTTTGTGTAAGATAATAGTACTTTTTTGAATTTGAGTGTTGTAATAATATTTTTTCAAAATAATGTTACATAAATTATTTATAGAGTGAATGAGTGAGTGAATGTTAACGTCACACTGTTCAGATACACGAGGGCTTTTCACAACAGACCTCGTAATTTTGAACAATAGTCAAGTGACGAGGACGACACCTGATGATTTTATAGAAACTATTGTCTAAAAGAGGAATCTCGCAATCATAATTCTGTAAATTCTAAATATAAAGTTAATTATTGCCTTAAGCCAATGATGTTCGATTGATTACTTGTGAACATCGGACTATATATCAGCAATGTACCTCGTAATTTTGAACAAAGGTCAAGTGTCAGAGTGACACTTGAACTGTGTCTCCACACTCTTCAAACTTCCACATCACGCCAGTGTAAAGTAGTTGAACCTAAACAGATTTAGAATGCATTAGCCCTTCTATATGGTGAAAAATTAATGTTTTGATTTTTTAAGTAAAGAAATCTGAAAAAGTAAGAAATTTCTTATTTTTTAAAATTATGCAGCCGTTATTTGAAATCACTTAAAAGGAATATCAAGGAACATATGTTGACTAAAATTTATAATTAATGCAGTTTATATCGAGTATTTTCATGTAAGGTAATTGTTTAATAAAAATAATACCTCTAATCTTTTATCTAATAATCTAATTTTTTTATTGTTTGAGATTATAAGTTTCTTTTTATTAATTTGTATAATATTTTGATTATTAGCATTCAATCAGTTATAAAACGTGCTTATTTTATGGTAAATAACTTAAGTTTCTAAAAATAAAACTTAATTATCTATTATATAGATGCTAATGGATTAGTAAATATTTTCCACTGAGGATGACAAAATAAATGGGCACGAAATCTTAAAAAGTTACGGATTTAATTTTATTGCTTTAATTTTTGAAATTAACCCTTTATTAAAATGTGACGGGAAAGCTAAATGAGTTTAATTGAATTTTTATAGTTAATTTCGATGTAGATTCAAAAGGACAGAAAAAAATAAAAGATATATTATTATGACAAACTGAAAATATTTGTTGAACATTTTTTTTTATGTATACATTTTTCATTTTGATCATATAGTTCTCAATTAATTAAAAAATAAGTAAGAAAACACATAACTTCTGAAATTAAGTAACAGCTATTCATCTTTAAGTTTAAAAATTCCATTTCTTAAATACAAAGTAATAAATATTTTATGTGGTTCAATATTTAAAATAGAGGAAAAAATGAAAGCACAAGGAGAAGAAAGTTTTAATCCTAAATTTTTTAAGTCAGTTGATCAATGCGTATACATTTGAAGTTTTTATTTTCTTTTGTCTGGCATATTTAATTAATTTAAAGCATTTTTAATAAATTTTAAAGTTGGTAAAAATAAATTTGCATTTCCTCGCTAAAAATGTGTTCAACCTAAAAACGAAAAAGTTTTAAATGCTAGTAAGTTATTATTTTAAAAAGATTATTTCCAGAAGAGAATTTTCTTCCAAAGCATAAAATGCTGAAACTTAGAAAAATCAGTCCTTTCCTAAACAACAATTTTGTGCTTCACAAGGTTTAAATAACTTTCTTTTTTTATTCCATCAACTAAAAATAAAGTGCTCCATTTCCCCACCCTCCCACTCTAGGCAGCGGGGATGCACTTTTAGCTGTCTTTCCCAAGTACCAAAGGTGATAAATGTTGTGTCTCCCGTCATCAGCTGCGTAATGCGGTCCTGCACTCAACTCGAGTACGCTGTACGCAGGTGTGTGGCTTACGGTCACGTGCTCAAATAGCTGAGTCACGTGCCTAAAACGTGCCTCTGTACCAGATGCTAATGGACGGGGAACATTGGACCACTAACTTATTCTTAATCCCCTCTGTACCTTAATATTTGCCACAGAAAGAAGACGCAAATACAAACATTAAAAAAAGAACTGTAACTTGTAAACGCGAAATCCCAAACTGGATTTCGTGATCGTTTTAAAAAGGAGTTCGCTTTCATATGGCATATGCAGATATTCGATTATTTTGTGAAAAACAGTCCCAAGGTTTCCAGTGCCGGCTGACATCATTAACATCCATATTCTTCAAATCCATCACCAAAGGTCTTTGTTCCAGGCAGTGGCAGTTCGTGCTTCAAGAGAAATGCATACATCACAGCAAACCTGAAAGAAAAAGATTAAAAACAAATGTACACAAAAAAGTTATAATAACAAACTGAGTTAGAAACGAAATATAGATATATGGTAATACTTGATGAGTTATAGATTTATACTAAATGGTTCTTGTTTTTCTAAAGTGTCATTTTGTTTTTCTTCTACGATATCATATTTTGTCGTGAGTGTGGAAGATAAGTGAGCAAAAGCAGTACTATTTACAATCATTGCCTATTTTATGCATTGGAAATGCGGTTGAATATTAATATCTTATGCATTATTAATTGTTTTTATATGCATCTGACCTAGATATTTTTGTTTTGATTTTGAAATTACATTTTGTCAAATGCTATGAATTGTTCATGTGAATTATTTGATTACTCAGAAATGTAACTGATTACTTCATTCAATATATTATTCTACGAACTTGTACAGTTTTGTTATTTCTAAAATATATTTTTTATTTATATGAGTAATGTATACTATATTTTGCAGCTGCATAGCTAAATTTTACGTGGCTAATTTGAAGAAAGTTTTGCATCTCATCGCGCATAGACATTTGTTTTAATTTAATTTAAGTAATTGTCAAAGTAAAAACCAAAAATAAGAATCAAAAATGGTATAGTACTTATTTACAGTGAAATGAAGTATCATGAACACTTAATTAAAAAAACCCAGAAAATTGGCGCAATATTATTTAAAGATTTATTTTCAATTATTACAATATTTTTGTAGACGTTTTCTTTTCCTTATATATACACTTGCCTCCTAAAGTCTGCGTACAGGCAATCATCTTACGTGTTTATGCTATAATTACTATTAGAATCTCGCTTTAGAAAATTAAAATAGCCTGCCAGGGATTCTTCAAAATTTCCTTATTCAAACAGTAGCAACAAATTTCACCTTAACATAAAAAAAACAAGAATGACCCCCCATCAAATAATCACCAACCATCTACGCTAAAAGTCTGCGTACACTTACAAAATAGAGCTTTTAAAGACCTTTCATCATAAAATAATTGCAGTAAATCATGTTTTTAAGTAATTATTAAGCTTATTTTACAATTTATGTAGGATTTGAGATTTGAAAAATTTGTGGTTCCATGGCAGGTAACAGAATAGAGATCGATGTATTTTATTGAAAGAAAAATCATCAGAAATCTTCAGAAAGGGGGGAAATTTTTAAAGAAATTGCTGAAACTGTTAATAGGAGACATTCATTGATTCAAAAAGAATTCATAAACTACAAATCAACTAAAATTTTAACGTCCACGCCAAAAATTGGCCGCTCGTCTGCAGTGTCACCTCGAGAATCTCTTGCTTTGTAATACTATCTACAAAAATAAATCTCAGACTATAAGCTTCACAAATAGCTAAAAGTGTAGCGGAGAACTTGCGAAAAAATGTGACTTTAACCACAATTCGAAGCTAACTGAAAAAGGTGACTATCATGGCCGAGTTGCACTCAAGAAACCATTCATCTCTCGAGTGAAAAGAGCTAAGAGAATGACCTTTGCCCAAAAGCATCTAAATAAGACACATAATAATTCAAAAAATGTTATATATTCAAGCTAAAATATTGTTTTGTAATTTGGCATCAAAAACAACAAAAATATGCCTGCAAAAATTCCTGGACAGATCTTAAGAAAGAGAATCCTTTTTCGACTATGGCGACATAGCAAAGGAGGCATAATGTTTGGAGGTGCATTGGAAGCCTATCGGCTAGTAATCTGGAATTTATTGAATCAGCAATGTACAAAATTGATTACTTTAACTTATTGATGTAAAATATCAATGAAAATGCCGAGAAATTTGAGGTGAGTGATGATATTACTTTCAGCGGTACAAAGGTACCGAGCAAATGACTCCCTTTGTGAAACCGTAGCTGTTCTGACATGCCCTAAAATAATCCCGTGGGCCATCCTAGTCCCCAGACCTAAGCACAATAATACACCATTTATGGGATTTACTCGAGTGAATAATCAGGGAAAACGTAATAACATCCAAGAAAATGCTCAATTCTACCATAGTAAAAGAATGGAACAAAATATCCACATATGAGACAACTAAGCTAGTTAAATCCCTGCCAAATATTATGAAAGAGTTATAAAAAGAACGGGAAATAGCTTAAAAAGTATGAAATTTTAGTTAAAATTTATTATATTGTAAAGGTTTTTTCAAGTGTACGCAGACTTTTGACGCACACGATTTATGTAATTCTGAAGTTATATAAATATTTGTATTATTTTATGTAATATTCAAGCGATTGTTGCTTATACTATTTGAATTAACGACGTTAGATGAATCAATAATAAAGTGTTGATTCAGAAAGACTTCATTTAATTAGCGATTTTTACATGAATATGAAAGATGATCGCCTGTACGCAGACTTTCGGAGGCAAGTGTATATATATTTAAATAAAGGATTTTCTCTCTTGAGCATTATGATCCCGAAACAACTTAGTTAAAACCATTTTTAAAGTACAAGATTGTTTTTGAAAAAAGGGCTTTTTTTATTAAATTTTCGTTAAACCGTCAATTAATTTAGCAAGCATACAAGTATATTTCTATTGCTTCTATGTCATTACAAATACATAAAAAAAATAGAGGAAAACGTTTCACAAGTCTCAGATTACTCATTTTAATTCTACAACATTACAGAAATCCTACATGAGAAATTTTAGAAAAAGATTACTGATATTATCTAAGTCCTTTATTTATAATAAGTTTTGATGTAATGTGACTTTACTAATAACGTTTAATTATGTGTATTTATGAATTTTCTTGTTGCTATCAGCAATACTTAAAACCTTAAAAGATTTTTTTTTCTCAAAAAATTTCAACTTTTTGTTGTTTTTACGAAGTTTATCATGAAAGGAAAATATTTGAATTTCTACAGGTTTTAGTATTTCAGTAAATATTCCACAATTAGTTTTTATGATAAATACATAACTAAATAAATTTGCAGTGTAATGTGTTGAAGAATATTTTTTTACTGACGATGATAAATAAAAATATTATTGTTAAAATGTGAAATTTTTTTATTTTCTTGTACTATTTTGATTAATAACAAATAAAAGAAAACAATAGTTAAATCTTCATGTGAGAGTATAATGCAACTAATTTTATGAGTATGTATTAAAATGTTCACACAATTTTGAGTGTTACCCAATAATTTAGTACTGAGCAAAAACTATTTAATTAACTTTTTATACTGGTCAATATATAATGTAATTTGTCTCCAGCTTCTCTTTTTCTTGTTAAAATACATTTCTTATTTTTGTTTGCGCGAAATAAGATTTTATTTTAAGAATTTCCAAAATAAAAAGCATCAAAATAATTTCAATGAAATACCTATCACTTCAAAAATGAAGCTCTAATAGATTATTGTATTAATTTTGTACTGTATTCATCTGAGGTTGGATGAGAATTAACCCTCTTTTATTTGAACGGTTATATTCCTGTTCATTTTTAAATAAATAGTTGCTTAACATATTATTTGTATCCCCTGTTTATTATAATACTAAATTTAGGTTTCTCGCAAGAAACCTAAAAAAAAAAGTACGTAAATAAATCTAACAACGCAGAGTATCACAACGTACATAAATGTTTTGATTGCTTTACACAATTAAAGGGAAAAATACAAGTTGATAGAGGGGAAATCACTCGACATTTTTATAATAGCTTTATCCTATAAGCCCTTAAAAATATTTTATTAGCAGACAAGGAAAGTATAGACTAAATTAGTTGATTATAAATAAAATCTCACCATAGAGTTTAAATATATGCAAAAAACAAAATCACGTATTTTACCCATTTATTACTTACATGCTTACTTATATTCTCACTATTAGGGTTTGCAGTCACGAAATCCTGGGATCCGGGCGGTTTTTTCAAATCCCGGGATTCAAATAACTAATCCCTGGATTTAATTTTTGTCTGAATTTATATTTTGAAACTTTTTTCAAAGGATTGTGAATCTGGTTTTTCTTTAAATGTATCTTATTTACTTATTTTGTACTGTATACGTTTAATGTTATTTTTCTTACGTGTTGAACCTTGAAGGGTTTGAGGTGAGTGTGTATGTTAAACCATGAAATTTCATATTTTCTTTTATTTTCATCTGTAACTTTCTCCCCATTGCGAGTGGGGTTAGAAAACGGATATTTCTCCCAACCTCAGGATGTCCGATGTCAGCTAACTTGGACAGAGGCATTTAGAATTTTTGGAAGATATCTAGTACGGTTTTCAGCCCCGGGATCCAGGAATTCCGAAACCCCGGGATCCTGGAATTCCGAAACCCCTGGATCCCGGTGTTTTTTCTAATCCAGAAATCCCGAGATTAAAACTACTAATTCCAGGATTTAATTTTTGTCTAAATTATATTTAAAAAATTTCTTCTGATAAAAATTTACTATGAATTTAATTTTTAAAAAATTATATTCTGTTTATGAAATATGTAAACGTAGACTTTTTTTGCGCAATTATAAGTGATATATGAAAAAAAAACATATGCACAGTATGGACAGAACGTCGCAAAGATCTATGTGGCTCACTGCAATACTTACACAATAATATATGCAACATCACAAGAATAGATTTTGTCACAGTTCTTTCTTCAATTAAATGCCGTTAATTAACAGCGGACATGAAAACTTAAGACACTTGAAATCCCATTGCATTACTAACAGCTCATGGAACTGGATCTTCAATTTCAAATGAGGTAACCCATGAAATTGATTCACATTCTGATTAAATAACTGGATCAATTTATATACAAAAACCATTAAGTGTAGCAGAATACTAAATAAAGTTATCAAAGAGGTATATGCACCAATGCAGTCTATTAAATTTCAGACATTGTCATCAAAAATTCGAAAAGAAATGTCGCTTTTTGAAAATGGAGGGAGACAGGGTGACTACCTGAAAAGAACATACTCTTATTTAATGACGGTAATACCTATTAGTAAAGAATTCAAACGTACATTTTCTATTGCAGGATAATTTGTAAAAAAAATAAGAAGTCGTCCCAACCATGAAACGCTGGAGGAGCTTTTTTTTATAATCTTATTTACAGAAACACGAAAAATGAATAAATGCTTTTTTTTTAAATTTCATTATGTACTATTATTATTTGTTTTTTTTATGATGAATTAATTTTTGTATTTGTTTCATAAAAATAATATTAAATCAATTTTTAATTATATTTTCAGTTTTATTATGCAATTTCAACTATGCTAATATGTAAGTATTTTTAATAAATAGTCCAATCCTAATCCCGGGATTTGGATAATGTAATCCCAAAATCCCAGGATTGAAGATATGACATGGGATTGCAAACCCTACTCACTATTGTTGTCATTATTTACATCATTATCTCAAAAATAGACATTAAAAATTTGAGTACTCACTAGTAAGATATCTGTTAATAAAACATGTTTAGTTTCAGAAAACTTTAACTTTTTAGAATGTATTTTGTTAGGATGATTCAATTTAAGATGCCATTTAAACATACAAATTGATGGCTGAAATATTATAAGGCGACACAAATGGTACATGTGGCTCAGAATATACAAGGGGTGATCAAATGAAAAGGTACGAAACGACATAAAAATGAAACAGTTAAATATTTGCATATTCCGCCAAGGGAGAATGTAGCGAGACATCTCGGGATGCCATTGGAGACTCTGACTGGGATCGGATCATGCGCGGGTGCCCGCATGCGCAGGAGAGAGCAAAGGCTCTTATAAAAAGCGGCGTCCAAATGATGCGAGCACAGAATTACTCGAGCACAGAAAAAGCATTAACTCCGATGTGTACTGTGAGACACTCCGACGCCTACGCAGGTCCATCAAGAACAAAAGACCGGGGCTGCACACGGAGGGTGTGGTTCTGCTCCATGATAACGCGCGTCCACACGTCTCCAGAGTCACACAAATGGAACTGGACAAGTTCCAATGGGAGACGTTGGACCATCCGTCCTACAGTCCGGACATGTCACCCTGCGATTTCCATGTGTTTGGTCCACTGAAGAAACACCTGAAAGGAAAGCGCTTCAACTTGGACGACGTACTCAAGGACACTGTGAAGGACTGGGTCTCGTCACAGCCACAGGAATTCTGGGAACAAGGAATCCTGCGGCTTGTTCATCAGTGGGATCGTTGTGCTCAGGCCTATGGTGTATATTTTGAATAAAGTCTATATTTGTACCCACCGTGTCGTTTCATACCTTTTCATTTGATCACCCCTTGAACTTTATCACTAACCTTTTTATCCAATTGACAAAGCTTTGCATTCAATTGTGAATATAATTAAGAGGAGTGTAAAAATAAGAGACATATAGATTCTCTTTAAGAAGTGTAATGGTTGTATAAACAAAATTCTTCGAGCCTAATAATTAGACGATTTTGATGTGAAGATTTCTATAGTTTGTAAAAGTAAATGTGAAAATAATAATATTAATTAAATTGGAAGTTAAAGGTAGTGTGGAAAAAGCCAACTTTGTTAATAATTATGCAAATTAATCTATGACGAAGATTTTTTTTGCAAATTTAATATATTTTTTTCAAAGCTATTCAGAGTTTTAATGGACAAATTTAAAAAATTCTAAACATTAAATAATTATTTTTTAAAAAAAAACCGCACTGGAGTTTTAAAAAAAAAACTGCAGAAAAATTGCTCAAGGTGATATGAATTTCATTTTGCTCTTAATATTTTTATTCTGAAATATCACAGTTTACAGCAATTGATAAATACGTAAGAAATCGTAATTGTTTTTCTGTCAATCTCTTGCTTTAAAGGAATTTGACAATTATTGCTCTGTTTATAAAAGGTGTTGCCGAATTCGACCTACAAATTCGAAGGGTGATAGTAGGTAGCATGAGGATGACAAATCAACAAAAAACATGGAATCACAAATCACGTTCAGAAGGATTAATTCGTAAAAGCAGTTGTGAAGTGTGTCACGTCGAGTGGAATGAAAAGGTGCAATAAGAGGTAAGAAATTCATTTGTTAGACGTAAAGCATGTTTACAATAGGAACCATGTATCACAGATCAACGTCAGAAATGCAATGACAAGTGATTGTCACAGGAATTGTTCGTAGTTGCGTCCGCATAGGTCATAGCCCATCCGACACCGATGGACGAAGAATTGTCGGACGCGTTCAAACAAATCCGATATGCTGGCCATGTCAGCCGAAGCGGCGGCAATCTGTGACGAGAGATCTTCCCCAGTAGCCACCGGTGCCTCATGCATAATCAATTTCAGGTGGCCCCTGAAGAAGAAAATCCAAGGGATAGCGGTCCGGGGAGCTTGGAGGCCTAACAATAGGTCCGCCAAATCCAATCCACCTCCCGGGATATGTAGATTGGAGGCGGTTGCAAACCACAATCGAAAAATGTGCTGGTGCACCATCGTGCTTGAACCACATGTTCTGCACATTCCAGTTTCCTGCAACAACTCCGGAAGGAGTGGAAAATTGCATACGTGCAAGTTTCTTCTACCCTACCATGGCTCTCCAAATCCCTTCATTCATTTGGCCACTCCCTTCATCTGGCGAATCATTCTCTCAACCGCTAATATTATCGCGATTTTCACCGACTAAACGTGGTTTGTGACGGCATGTTCTATGTTGATTTGTCGTCTCCATGATGCATATCCCCCCCCCCCTCTGAATTTGTCTGTCGAATTCGGCAACACCCTGTGTATTTCTTTTTTAAAAATACCATTGCATAATTAAAAATAAGGAATTATATATATATATATATTATATATATTATATATATATATAATATATATATATATATATATATATATAGTATCTGACTTTAAGGTATGATTTTAGATTCAAAGAGTAAGTTGCTTAAGGAATAAAAAATAGCGTAAGAGTATAGACAGAATCAACATATGTGAGAATAAATAGAAATGGGGAAGAACTAGAAGTAAATAAATGAAAGACGAGAAAGTGCCGCATGATATTGGCATCGATGGAAAACATTAAAAAATATGTTTTACGTTTGACTCACATGACTGTTCAGTGACCTGTCTTTAAACGTTTCTCATAATTTCACCTCACACATAACAAACTAATTAACTCCATAAAAAACGACGTGCATTGAGGGAGTTATCCAAAGGGGAAGAAACTGTGTAACCACATACCATATGATAAAATAGGTAAGTGATTAAAGTTGGTTGCTATAACTGACTACCTGGAACTCCAGTGCATTGCATCGGGGAATCCGAATGGTGTATAAAACAGAGCACATTCAAAGATTAAGGCATTACTTAAATGCAAATGTGCTTCCAGCGACCCACGTGAACTCTAACAACGCATCACAGGCGGATTTATGAAGAGTATGAACATATGTTACTGTTTGAGAGAGAAAAGGTGCAATTGAACTAAAGCAGTGTTTCTTAAACTAAGAATCACCAAAAAATTTAGGATTTTGGGGTATATCTTTTTACAAAAATAACGTGTTTGCCATTAACAAATAAACACATTATATTTGAAATATAATTCAAAATAAGAAAATAAAACACAACGAAGAACTTTTTGGCTTAAATTATTATAAAGTCATTTATTTTATTGGTTTTGCAGATATTGTGCAATTCTTATAGGGTCGCACAAAATTTTCGAAGAAAAATGGGGCACTCCCCCCCCCCCCGAAAAGCTTAAGAACCCCTGAACTAAAGGAAGCAGTGTTTCATCTCGATGGTTCATTTGACATTTGGTTCGAAACAACGCTACCATTCGACGATATTGGCAGAAATGTGTGAACCAGGACCATAAAGAGTGTCAAAAAGGCATTGAGTGCGGGACGCCTTGAGGACCTGGCCCTTACTCAAAAGTAGACCCTGGGCCCTTTCACAAAAGTAGGCTCTGGGCCTCTATATAAAAATGGGCTCCACCTATGACCCATTAAAATAGACAGTGCATAGCATATGTTGTCAAATGCTCGAATAAAATCGAAACAAATAAATGTATATGACTCACAGTCACGCAAATCGGCACGACAAACTGCAACATTTTGACTGAATGAGTAATGATGGGATATGGGGGTAGGCCTAGCCTTATACTAGAACAAAGGTTGTCACATGTATCCAGTTGACATATCGTTCGAAATTCCTGGTTTTTCGGACAATACAATCGCAAATAACATTTGACCGCTGAAGTTATTCGAATCATGCTCTTATTAATGTTGAGCCAAGAACGAGGCCCCCATTGTGGTCGAGGCCCTGGGACTGGGCTCATTTGGCCCATGCCACAAGATGTCACTGAGATGTCAGGCAAAGTGGTTGCCTGATTGGTACTCACAGCCCCTTAAGCGTTCTTATCAATAATTCGACAAGAAATCAGGACACCAGTGATTGCAATGACCATCGGTAGGCAACTCAGCAAAACAGGCTTAGATTACTGAGGTCACTGTGCGAACTGCCCTTCACCACTATAATAACGTTGGTAGCGATACGGGGGCGTTTTGACCAGGAATCTCGCAGACTGGAATCGAAATGTTTTCAGCAATGAGTCTTGCTTTGAATTGAAACTCGATGATCAGCAAAGATATGTCTGAGAGAAGATTTCCAGGACAGCGGTGAGGTAATCACTTCAATGTTGTCTGTCGCACAGCAGGTGACAGTCAATCATTTGTTGTCATCCGTGACGCATTAACAGTTCGGTCTCTAAGATTCTACGTCCTATAGTGCTGTCTTTCTTTCACGGAGCCCACGGTATACATGTCAACAGGAATAATATCGGAATTTTTTTCTAATACTAATACTCATGCTTCTCCAATATTTCATCTCAGGTGCTATCTCTAGATTTTCCTTCAATAGAGTACATTTAGGCTCTTGGTGAGTAGGCTTATCCGACCATACCTGGATATCTCTCTCTCGCTGATCTAACTCTCCAGTTTGAACGTGTATGGAAAGCATTCTTGCAGGGGGACATCTGTTAACTCTATGGGTCAATGTTTTAACTAGGTAACAGCTAGCATGAGGATCAGAAATGGACTTTCCCTCTAATATAAATCTTTTCCTGAATAAAACATTCAATTCTTATAATACGGCTAGCTTTTTGTTTTCAATATATATGCATCCAATTTACTGATTTTCGTCCCATTCGAATAACTCTGAAATTTGTGCTATAATATGTATACATATGTGTGTGTGTATATATATATATCTTGTTTGTATATATGACTTTTTTTTTCTGTCGATAATCTTGAATTTAGTAAAAAACACAGTTTTTTTTTAGTACTAATTTTACTTAACAATTTAATTTCGATTTTTAAGAGAAATAAATAAAATAAACTTGCAGAAATATAAAAAATTAAAGGAATTTAGTTAATGCTGCGCTTGTATTAATCAAAGAATAAATCTATAAATGTAGAAATGAATTACCTTCCTTTTCGTGGCTCTAGAAGTAATGGCAGATATTTGGTTCTCATACATTTCAAATCTTTTAAACGAATTTTTTTGTGTAGGCTGCATAATTTTATCAAATGTATAACTCTTTATTTAAATCCTTTATTATTATTCACTAAAAGTAGAGCAAAATGTTTTATCCGGAGAAATAAATTATGTTTCCCCTATCATATAAAATACTTCAAATATTCCATCATAAATTCTTTTACTTGACTTTAATCTAATACGATTGTTTTAATAATTAATGTCTTGTGAGATCCAAATGAAAACAAAAAAATAAAAGAGAATAAATTATTCACTTGGCTTAAAGAGTAATTGTCTCAAGAATGGATGACACATTGAGAATTTCTCTGTTAATTCCATATCGTATCATAGCTAGTTGGATTGAAAAGTTAGATTGAAATTTTTTTTAAGTGACATATTATACTCGTGTTTAAGTAGAACCATTTATTACTACAAATTTGAAAGATTATATATTGTGGTCATATTATTTGCGTAGATTGATATTTAATTTAATCCAGGTTTTTTACTAGAGCTGTAAGATGTGACCTATTGGTGATTAGCCTTCTAACTTAGTATTACAAGTGATAGCGTGGAATTGGGACTCGAGCCCACAGCCCTCTAACTGTAAATTTCTCGACTCTGCCAAAGGTTTCAATTTCACGATTCAAAAGAAATACTGGTATCTTTACATTACTTACATATAAATAAGAAACACACATTTTTATTACTTTTCTTATAGATTTAAGAATATGTGTTTTTACCAGTGATCCGTCAAAAAAGACTACATAGATAACATAATACTTTTTTTCCTAATGGGGCTGCGTATTGGTATTTTTTACCTTTGCAGACCTAGTTCATTCCCCAATAACTGGTATCCCTTTTTAGTGTGGCACCGTATAGGCGATACCAATTGCCGCAAGTAATTTTGACGCCCAGTTTCCTCCCAGCCACCTGAGCTCTGACGAGGCGAAATTGAATTCAGGAATTTTTAATTTTGCCGGCAGCACCCAAGCCAAATGGGCACTTCAAGGGATTTTTTACATGCCGCATAATCCTACGACATGGCCGCTGTCGATTTTCTGCATTACGATAATCCAACGACTTGGGCTGGGGTCGGACCCACAACCTTGGATGTAGAAGTCCAGCGACAAACCAACTACGTCACCCAGTCGGCTAAACATAATACTATAAGCGCCAGTAAAAAGGGGGGATTCACAGAGCAGTTATCCCAATATTTGATTTTTCTTATGGTAGGGAGGAGATGTAAAAATTAAAAACACAGAAGGAACCCGGAGATAGTAGCCAAGTGGTCTAGGTATCGGATCATGGCTAGCATGTCATGAGTTCGAGACTCAGTACCACTGAAGACCCGCCGTGTAGAGGAGTGATGCACGTTAAATCTGTCAAGAACTCAAAAGTCCTCCCGTTGATGTGGTGTGGTAGTTAGGAGAAGGGGGTGCCAGCTCAGGTGTCGTCCGCGTCACTTGACCATGGTTCAAAATTACGCGGACCGTCGCCAAAAGCCCTCGTGTTACTAAACAGTGCGACGTTAATATTCACTCACTCACTCCCCTATATTTTTTATACAAAACACCAAGGGAGAACTTGAAACCCTCATATTTTTAACAAGTTTCAGCCTTGTTACATGTTAGGTCTTAGCGAAACAAGAATTTCAAATGACCATGATCTTTAGGCCACCCCGCGGGTCCTATTACAGATGGGGAAAAAAAGGTCTTCATATTTTTTAATAAGATATCCATCCGATTTTGTTGATTTTTTTGATAATTAATCGGGGCTTTTTAAGCTGTGTTATTTTTTTAAATAATTTGGGAAATCTGTATGGTTTAAATCGGGATTGATCATAAAGTCGATTGCGATCGATCGGTACACTGCCAAAACATTTGGATGAGTGAGTAAATATTAACGTCGCACTCTTCAACTACACGAGGACTTTTGACGACGGACCTCTTAATTTTGAACCAAGGTCAAGTGCCGAGGATGACACCTGAGCTGGCACCCCCCTCTCCTAACTACCACACCAACGGAAGGATGTTTGAGCTCTCGACAGATTTAAAGTGCCTCGTCCCCCTGCACGGTAGGTCTTTAGTGGTACTGGGCTCGAACTCATGACATGCCTGCCATGATCCGATACCTTAACCAGTCAGCTACCGCTGCCACAAGACATTTGGGAGTGACCGCTTGAAGTTTATCAGTTATTAAGTATGTACCGGAATACTCCAAATTGGATGAGTCTTTTTCTGGCTATAATTACGAGAACTAAAAAAATTCGGATACAAATATTTTATTTTTAATATATTTTGGATTGTTTGATAAAAAAAAATGCATCATTTGATATTATTATATATGGGGTTATTATTATGTTTGTATCTTGCGTTTTAATTTAAAAACGGTTTTAAAAGTGTGAGATTTTTTTTTAAATTTTAGTTAGGTAGGTAAGTAAATATTCCGTATTTATTTTATTAAGTTATAATAAATATTGTAGACTTTTTCTTGCTTCACTACATCTACAATACTGGGTGGACCGCAACACCTTGAAAAAGTTAGTAGCCCGTAAAAGTCTGCCCACTGGTTTAAATAATTCCTTTTTATAAATGTGTGCGAGTGCGTGCGTGCAATGTTATACTAAAATATTAAATCGAAATTTTTTTTTCTGCTTAAAATTGTGCAGGTGGAAAACTATACGAGAAAATGTATCTAAGGAATATTTCCTTCTCCCAGATGCTTTTATATAATTGAAAATAATATTTCCAAGAATTTAAAGCTAAAAGTTATTATTTACTTTTTGAATTGTCGCTGTACTTTTAAAAAGTATTTGTGTTCTTTAATTTATACTGAAAAAGATAATTAGTTTCTGAAACATTATCAGAGAGAGAGTTTAATAACATTACCATTAGATGACTTCCATTACTTGGTTATTAAGTAATAGAAGTTTAAAATTTGAGTTTCAAAAAAAGTTTAATTTAATAATCTTTGGCTGAATGTGTGTGCTCTAAGGTTTTGAATACCTTCTGATTTTAAATATATTTCTTCTCGTTTGTACTATATATTAAAGCGAATCCAAAAAAATTTTCAGCTTTATTAATAAGAACTAAAAATTGCAAATCTGAAAAATGTTGAAAAAACCTTACGCTCTTAAATTAGTTCATTGATAGTTTAAAATTTAATTGTTGCAATTAAAAGAGAATAGTGCATTATACTTTTAAAGAAATTTTTTTATAATAGTCAGTAAAGGGTTGTTGATTATATCAAAATTATTAGTAAACCTGATTTTTATTTAAAGAAATTTGGATGCCAAAACTAATTCCTTTTCGAAATTAAAACTATGTGTTGTAAAACTTAAGAATTTTTTTTTCTTTTATAAAAACTCCATTTTGCTCTTTTTGAGTACCTTATCAGAAGCATTTTTACAAATCTGTCGATGAAAAACTTTAAGCCAGTTTTCTTTATTGTATTTTTTTCAGCAATAAAATAGTTACACCCTTAAAAAAAACTTGCAACGCATTTTATCAAATCCCAAATAAAAGAAAATCCATTTTTTCCAAAGTAAACTAAACTCGATAAATAAATATATTTAAGGAGAAAAAAGCATTCAGTGTGTTAAGAAAAGCTTTTATCTAAAAAGAAAAACGAACGATCAAATGTTAAAAAAAGTATTAAAAAACACATTCTAGTAGAAAAACTATCGAAAGAGTAAGAAAATGCATCATATTTACATTTGGAACTAAAATGTCCATATATTTTCCGGAAGCAAACTAGTTTGGAATGCCGATTAATTATTCAAATAGAAGAGTACTTTAAGAAGACATGTGTGGCCCTTGCATTGTAAATGAACCCAGTAGTTTTCTGAATATATTAATTGTGTTTCTTGATTTTTATGTATTTCTGGTATTTTCAGTTTCAAGTGTTTACTTAAAAAAGTGTACGCATTTTTAATTCATGTAATCATTTAGCTGTAAAATCCTGCATGTATTTACAGTTACGTATAAATTGTTACAATGATCCAATCTCATTTGCGATTTTATTTGATTCTAATTACTAAAATTATACCACGAAAATATGAGTCTTGCAAGTTATGAAATTTATTGAAAAAAAAACTAATCATGGCTTGGAAAATAAGTTAACTCGAGTGCTAAAATATAAGTTATCTTATTCTCATTTTTTAATTTAAAATGACTAACATGCACCTCAAACAACTGATTCATAATTTTTTCGTTTGTCAGTGGGGTTTCGTAGTTTTCCCTTTTCGTATAAAAAAATAAATCAATTATATATTGAAACAAATTTTCAAAAAGAAATTCCATTTTTTTTAAATCATAATATTTTCTGTAAGATTAATTTTAAATATAGGAACCTAATAGAAAATGAGTTCAAACTACGATAAAAAGAATTCAATTTTTTCTGAATGATTTTATTTTTTAACATTTAATTTGCAAAAAAAGAGTCTTTGACAATGATAGATTGCAGCAACGTAGTCAAAAAATCATTCTGAAAGGTTCCCAATTTCAATTTTTAGTAATAATTAAATAATAAGCAAAATTATATATATATATATATAATTTTACTCTTCATCTATCAAATCGCTAAAAATTTAATTAAATAAAGCTAACTATACCACTAAAGAAATTTGTAGCGGTACCATCTATATAAGCCAGTAACAACCTCCGCACCATGGTGATCATTTTGGTGTAGTGGTTAGGTAACTCGGCTTCGGATCCAAAGGTACCTGGTTCTATCCCAGCGGATAAATGCGCCACTTCAAATTGATTAATTAACATTGAGGATTCTGTGCTCGTCAGATTTTGATTCGAACATGGCATACGAGAACACATAGAAGCCATAATGAACAGACACCAAAAAGTATTCACAAATTTAAAAAAAAAAATAATTGCTTAGCTTAAGATATGAGGGAATGATCAAAACGAATACTTAATTCTAAAAAACTATCTGAATTTACTGAGTAAGATGCCCGCTCTCCGATACTGTTTTCCAATGTTGAATCCTAGGATGTTACACAATTTGAGTCCGACTCCATTCAAAAATTTATCTAGTTTCCTTTACTATAAAATTTACTCTAATAATACGTAAACGTCTAGCAAAGGAATGGTTTTCTACCTGCAGTTTAAATTCTATCTCTGGTATATCATTTACATTCTACGCCCAGATGCATTTCACAGTACTTTATACATAATCATTCATATGCATATCACTCCTCTGTAAGGAGGTGACAGTTAAACTTTCAATAAAATTTTTATTGAAAGTTTAACTGTCTCTTTAAAAACTCCAAGTTACTGTGAGATGAAAGCCTTGCGGATAGCGTGCTACCAGTATATATATATATATATATAATCGACTCTCGCTAATTCGCAGTATATGCTCAGCCCCTAGAAAAACTCTTGATAGTTCGAACTGAACAATACGCTTTGGTACACTCAATATTTCGAAGTAAAATCTGCGACTGTTTAGACTACAATGCGCAATAATTCGAAGTGATATTATATAGCTGTCGATAATTCGAATACTCACTATCATGTAGAGTCCTTTAGCAATCAGGTTGGAGCTTGCATGCTTTGTGTTGTATTGTCTTTTCTTGTCTCCCCTGTAACGCGGACCATCTGTCTACCATCCCTTGGGTATACATTTATGTTTCCAAGTTCCTCAAGCAAAAAGACACTTTTGTTGCTTTCCTTTTTTAAGTGGACAATAGACCGCCCTCACTTGTTGTCAGCCGTACATATCTTTCATTTAACACGTGACCTTATTACACATGTGTTCAGAAAGGATGGCCCGCTATTATGAAGAAGAGATGCGTAGGATTGTGTATTTTGCGTCGGAGTGACAGGACGATTTATGACTCATCTGTGTGACTTATGCATGCATGAGTGTGTACATTTATTAATTTAGCCCTTGAGCGTGAAAGGTTGTAAACCCCTAGTTTAAACCATGAAATGTAATTGAGAACAGTTGGAATATTAGAAATTGAACAATCAGTGGCGGCAGTCACTGATTGACTCCGAGTGTCTCCAGATTACGGCAACAGTTTTAGATATTGGGTACAATTACTTGGAGGACTAGACAAGGTTGCCCAAGAATAACAACACCTGCGAGGGATCATTATGTGGTTTTAAATGCATTGCTTTGTAGAGGTATGACTGCGAAGCAGCTGTCTCAAGACATCGTTGCTGCAGCTGGAACTATGGTATTGAAAGGAAACGTGTATAGACGACTAACTTTGAGTGGCCTTTATGCCCAAGAACCAGTGGTGTGTGTTTTCTTTAACCAGTATTACAAGAGAATCCATTTATCTTGAACCCATGAACGCCATTCTTGGATAGAGCAAGATTGGCGCTGTGTTCTCTTCAATGACGCATCGTGATTCGGCACACAAAGCCATTCTCAACAAGTTTTCATCTGGAGAGGACCTGAGAAACGTTATCACCCGGCAAATATCAGAGAAATTGATCGTTTTGGTAGTACTGGCATTCTTTTGTGGGAAAGAAAAATGTTGTGCATGTGCACACCACTCCATATCTCCCGTGTTGGTACAGTGGAAGCAGAACGCTTAAGAACTAGATTCTCGAACTCAACAGGCGACTTTTTCTAGGAAATCTTGGAGACCAACTCTTTTTTTTATGGTTAATAACGCCCAACAATACAGAACTGCACTTGCTGAATATCATCTGGAAGAAAAAGAAGGTATTCGCTATATGGTGTAGCTATCGAGTTCTCCAGTACCTCAATCTCATAGAGTACTTGTGAGATGTTTTAGGAAAAGCCATTGCATGTCTTCAGGCCTTAAAATTATCTCATTTGGAAGAATGGGAATCACTGTCACAATTCTTGTCCAATAGCGTCATTAACAGTATGAAAACACTTTGTGACGCGTGTACAAAGTGTAAAAATCCTTGTATAGTTGCACAAGGTGACCCATTTCCTATAAGATGAAGAGAACAGAGTTATAACGTATCCTATTTTTACAAAGGTCGCTCTCATTTGAATATCAGACTACTCTGTTCACAAGAGTTCTGTAAGTCACTCAGTGCCATAACCGAATAGTTATGATACAGAAGACGCACGTGGAGGATTTTTTTTTCATGGTAAAATTATCGGCCTCTTGGAATGTGGGCGTATTCAGATGGATGTATCCTAGGGGAACTTGGAATTGCCAAAAGTGTCATCTCTAGACATTGGAAACGATTTCCAGGTAACGGAAATGTCGGTAAACGTTACAGTAGGGTCGCTTCCGAATTACTACACTGAATGAAGATCAGTATTTGGCAGTAACTGCCAAAAGAAGAAGACGGAACACAGCATTCGACTTGTCTTGTCAGCTTTCTGCAGCCATGGGTACGACAATTTCAAGACGAACCATGTACAGATGTTTGGGACATATTGGTATATATGCTCGCAGGTCTGTCAGATGTGTTCCATTCACAGGCAACTCATTATGACCAGCAACTAGCCTGGTATAGAGAACCCACATTGTGTAGGCATCGTCGCAATGGGTTGTGTGATGTTTTCGGACGAATTCAAGTTTAGCTTTCAGTGTGATTAACGTTGAACTCTTATATGGAGAACGTCATGCATCCGGTACCACCAAGACAACATCATTTAACGGCACATTTGAGGTGGGGCAGGATTTATAAAAGGTCGGTAAATGAAATATCCCAACTAACAATGTAAAAATAAAGTATCTTTATATCACTAACCAGTTATTCACAGCTTTATAAAGCATAATATACTCATAATATATTCATTTCAATAAGAGAGAATATTAATTGTAATTTAAAGTTTTTATATTCCGGGATCCAATCTCTTTTCATTCTTTCTTTTTAAAATAAATAAATCCTTATTTTAAATAACTTTATTGAACTGTATCGAAAACGATTCATTTTAATAAGTTAAAAGCTTTATTTTATTAGATTTTGAAAGCTTTTAACCATACAATAACATTTAGAAGCTCTGTAAAAAGTATGATAAAAATAAACGGAAGATTGTAAGCTAAAATTGAGCGAAAATGGTAGCTTTAAAATGCGAGAGTAAAATTATTAATAATTCAGCATTTTTAAAGGAAATCACACGGAATATATTTTCTTAAGTGAACAAGGAAACTTGTATAATCTAATGGGAGAATAAATTGAATAACACGTTTAGGTTGTAAAAATGCTAATTAAGAAAAATTATTCATAATTAGTCCCGATTAAAAAAACATAAAATCTACTCTGAATGTAGGACTCTATACCTGTTATATAATTAACTTTACTTGTTAATTTTTAATTATTCTTGAACTGTGAATCCTATATATGTAAACACAAGAAATAAGTGATCTATAATATATGTGAAGAAGCTCTCTCTTAATTGATGTATAAAAATCATATTATGCTAAAAATATTTTGATTGGTTGGCTTGGAATTAAAATTTGTTACGAAATAAAGTAATATCATTAATTAAAAAGTCACTTATATTAATTTAAAATTATCTCATTTACAAAACATGAGTCTATTAATAACATCGAGTCAATTTTTGGAATATAATATCTTACTCGAATAACTTTTATGCAATATTTATTATTTACCTTTTCAATAAGCATTGGTTTATTTGTTCCCGGTATGCCCTTCTAAACTTATGTTGCTGTTGTTGCTAATGCCACCTGTCCGATGGTGTCAGATCGAGGCCCAAGAAATTCATCGCAGCAAAGGACTAATTGTATGCCTGTCGTTAGTCGTAGCTTTGAACACCATGCAGGTGACAAGACGATTTGGCTCGGTTCCACTCCAATTCTGAGGGAGAACACCCTAGGGGTCGTCAGGGGTCCACTTCTCTTCCCCTCTCATCAACCTCGCGCGAGAGGACTTGCAGCTCAACGGCTATTTGGAGTGCCCCCATGTCACACAGGCATAGCATCCCACATGCCACGCATTTAAAAACATCCATGCCTTCTCCGTGATTCGAAACCAGTTCCTTCCACACAGCAGTAAGCGTCACTATACCGTCTAAAATTGACCCCCCCCCGTCCTATATAACATACATATATATATAGATTTTAATTTCCAAAAACTTAATTATTCACCGAAGGAAGCTTAAATGGCAGCTTCTTCAAGACACGGGACTTAAACTTTAGGAAGAAATTAGTATAAAATTGTTAAGAAAATATAGTGAGTAAATTTTCAAAACGTAAAACGCAGAACTGAAATTCAGGTACAAAATAATTTTAACGAAATATGTTTTTTTCTTATGCTTTACTAATTAGTAATTATTATTTAATAATGTAATAATTTCGGAATACAATGTAAGGTCACTTATAGTTGAGGGAATTAAATTTAGTGAAATCCTTGCATCTGTTGAAAGGAGATTTTACATTAGGATACAATTTATTCAGCTTTAATCAGGAGTCTACATTTTATGATTTTCAGTTGGTTTCTTTTCTTCAATTACAAGCCATTTACGCCTCCGAATCCACATTCAATTAAATATGGTGATAGAAATGGTAAAAATAGTTTTCAGCAAATTTTGAAAGGTATTTAATTTCGATAACGTCACAAAACAGTTCCATAGCTCCTTTTCTATTAAATAAAGTTTCAGCTTACTAATCATTTTGAATTTCTGAGAATTCTCGGTACTGCATTTAAATGTCAGACAAATCTATTAAAACTGGCTGCTTCATCAAGGTTGGCAAATTAGTTAAAGTCAGAAAATCTTTAAAATCAGCGGACAGAATTTTCATACAATCAACAAAAACAAGTATATCTGTATCAGTCCCTTAGTATTTTTAGAGTCAATCAAACTTTAAAATTTTTTATTTAACCTATTTTTGACACTATTTAAAACAGGAAATGAAGCCCAGAATTCCCCCCTCCCCCTTTTCATCGACTAGAGTTTTATTTGTTCCTTGAGCTGTTGCTACACTTAAGGTTTGTCACTTAAAAAAATTATAAGGTATCAAAATATCCCATAAATCTTTCCAAGCAGTTCTCTTTTGGTAGATACCTACTTCAATGTAAAGTAAAAATTTCATATGATCTGCATTGTGTTCTTTATAAAACACATGTGTGTTACTTCCTCCCAGTGAAATCTCAATTAACCGTATGTATAGGGTGGTACCAAATTCATGCTACAAACTTTAAGGGTAGGTACAGGACATTGTAACAATCATTTATTGTACAGAAATGTATGGGCGCAAGTGGCGCGGTGAGACACGAACACAAAAAATAAAAGACCAAATGATAAACAAAGTGTTTATTGAAAGCGTCGTTGACAAGCATAATGTTTACAATAAATCTTCATAACTGTTCAACTCATGAACTCTGAAGTCCAGCTGCAGCTCTCATTGCTGTACCACCCACTAGCAATCGTAGGAGATAGCCTGCTGGATTCAAAGCTTGTACTCGCTGAAGCTGGACTTCAAAGCTTGTACAGTCTGATAACTCACACTTATGTGATGAGCAACAGCTCTTGTACCTGACTCTGATCTAACAGCCACAACGTTTAAGAGGCTTTCTTTCAGGCTTGGACTGCTTAAAGCTCTTTGTCGACCAGCATCCTGTCTGATGACGTGGAACGAACATGTTTCACGAAGTTGACGATGTGACCGCTGAAAAATTCTGCGACTCGGCATTCGTCGATCAGAAAACTGCGAGTGATACATTCGTAGCCCAGCTTTGCCGTTACCATTCACACGGACATACATGTAATGCATGTCTCCCTTTTCGGCATACGTAAAGTCTCCCATCGTAAACGTCAGCAGAATTGTGAATGGCGTTTTCCCCTACAGAGATGCATCATGTTGAATGACGGCTAGGTATCTACTGCCCCCTACCGGTAACGAAACAAGCCAATAACTCCATTTCTCTTTTCCTTTATTTCCTCTGTTCCTCACCGCGTCACTTGCGCCCATATATTCTTATACAAAAAATGATTGTTACTATGTCCTGCATCTACCTTTAAAAATTGTACCATGATTTTGAGACCACCCTGTACATATTGCTTCAAACTTTCAAATGTGGTTCTATAGGAAATGTGTGTGCAAAACGTTAAAAGAACTCTTATTCCAAATTGAGACAGTGGTAATTATTTTTTTAATTTACTGTCGGCCCCCGATTATCTGAATCCCTTTTTTAATGAATTTCGCGATTTAATTAATTTTTCTTTCCCCCTCGATTAAAATGAAGGCAAAAAACCCTATTTTAAGAATAAAAAACCTTGAATTTACGCATAATTTCAACAGCCAGCAATTTTTTTTTTATCAGTTTGGATTAGAAAAAACTGGATTACTTTTCAAATGACATTATCATTTTTGTAAAGAACAATAAAAGACATTTCTTGAATGCAGCAAATTTCGACCTTCAAGAGTGTAGCTCATTATTAGGCATTACAGGTGTAAATGAGTCATGAGTGTATATCGTGTGAGCTTTGAATAGGACAAGAAATTTCTTTCTTATTCCATCCCACTCCATGACACAGCGAATATTTTAAGAGTATTTACCATTTTCTCTCTTTTTTGAGAGAAGTGAGGTTTATTAAACTTGTGGTTTTGCAGAAAATTTCTTGTTTTTGAAAATTTGTAAGGCTGAAGGAATTGTTGATTTTTCCAAGACAATGAATAGTGATTGTGATGTAGAAATTGGTATTGTAACTCCCATCAAAACTTCCATTTTTTAATGCTTTACATTGCTTAGAATACGGGAAACCATACCTCATACAGCAGGATGTAAATGACGCAGGATTTTCTTCTCTACATAAAGTTGAAAAGAACTCTTTTAGAGTCAGGCATCAAAACGATTGCCAATGATATATTATTCAGTATTTTAAGATTTTCAATTAATTGGCGCGTAAGAGAGAGAGAGAGAGGGGGGATTCTCTAATAGTATTTTTAGCTGCTGAATAAAAAATGTGTAATTTTTAACTACGGATATTTTTTGTGTGTAGTTGCTTATAATAGACAAAGGTAAGTGCAAGAAAATTTTATTATTTTTTCTTACCCCCAATAATTGTAAATAACCCGAATTAACGAATAAAATGTTTGGCCCCGATGAATTCGTTAAATTGGAGTCTAACTGTACATTAAATCATGTAAGAAGTTGGCTTTTAATTCTAGACTAGTTTATTTTTGAGTGCCCTCCCCTCCCCTTAACAATTAAATTGCTTCACTGTGGTACGTAGGACCCATGTTGGGAAACATAGTTTCTTAAATCTATTGTAATATATTTAATTGGAAGAAAATACACCAAGTTCTCAACTCAAAGGCAAATTATTACTTTGACCAAAAGGTATTAGGTTGGGTGAGTGAGTGAATATTAACGTTGCACTGTATTCCTGGAGGGCTTTTGGCGACAGACCTTGTAATTGTGAATGAACTATGGTCAAGTTGTAACGGATCTATCAGCGTACCTCCTAATAATCCTCTTGGCGAAAATCTTTATTTAAATATTATTCAATTGAAAACTTTCTACTGAGAAGTTTTGCGATCTATGTAAATTATGTCGTGTACTTATGCATTAACTTTCAGGTTCGAATTGAGAGAGAGGTTAGAAGCTAAATGATAGCAGTGAGGATTAACGATAGGTAAAAGAAAGCTAGACGAAAGTGTTCAGTAGATTAAATGCTTAATATTTAAGATTGACGAGAGAGAGAGAGAGATTTAACCATTAGATAATTAAATCGGATTAACGTAGGCTTGAAGCAGTTTAACTTAGAACGTATCTTCAATTTTTGGAATGTGTACGGCTGAGATATCCTTACATATTATATTTAAATTTACATATATCGTCTTCCTCGTTCTTGCTCTCATAATTAGTTTAAGGTGCATTTCCTAAATTGGGTTGTTCTGGTTTGTTAAGTTGTTGAGACTTGTAAATAAATTGTGCTTCTTTTAACTATCGCTAATCTTCCTTCTAACTCTCGTACACCGATGGTTGGGATAGACCAACCATCACAAGGCGACGAGAAAGACACCTGTGAGCTGACTCCCCCTCTCCTAACTTTCACACCACGCCAACGGGAGGATGTTTGAGCATCGACAATTTGTACGTGCATACGTTTAATTATTACATTACCAAAAGTCAAGGTTTTGCTTTCTCACACTCGGAAACCTTAGTATTTCCAACTGTATGTGTGTTTAAAGGGTTACTAGGTGGAACATTAATAAGAATAATAAGATATTTATCTCTTTCTCCAGCTCTCCCCTTTCTAGAAATATTACTTGTAGAAAATAGCTTTTTGTTGTTGTTTATTTAGCTTTTTTTTAATGATTATCTTCAGTAAAAAGGATGACATATAGTAGTTCTAAGCAAAGGAAAATTATTTTTCATTACAATAAAATTAAATGAAACTAATTTTCATTTATATGGATAGTAATAAAGTTTAAAACAGTGACTCTCAGCTTTTTTGTTGTTGTTGTTGCGGAAAATTTTTAACAATTTCAAAATTTGGCGGCACATTAACAATAAAATATATTTAAAAGATGGCCAATATATAACAATTTTATGAATAGTTTTATAGGAGTCTTTTGAAACTGATTCAAACCTTTCCTAATTACCTTCCTGTACTTTATAGGAAGAACAAAGTTATTTTATATTATTATTATTGGATCCCACTAATTTTTTTTTACAGAGTAGAATTAATAATTTCAAAAAAATCTGGCGGCACACTAAAGTGCTGTGGTAGAGTGATTGAGAATCACTCGTTTAGAAATATGTTTAATGCTAAACTAAATTTTTATTTAAAAAATCCTGGTTATCTTTTGATTGATATTTAGAGTTTGATTTTTTTTTTGTGATTGTGGAAAGTAATATAAGAATATTGTTGAGAGAAAAAAAATCTACCATCAAGACAAAACTGCTGAACACTACGCACATACACACACATATGTATATAACTTTTAAAGATTTGGCAAAACATAAATTGAAAGACTTAGTATTTTTGGGTGAGGCAGGTCTTTCTGTGTTTAGGTATATGCGTATAAAAAACTGAAAGAAAAGTCACTTCTATAGTCTGAAATTTTAGAATAATTGGATAAATATTATATTTGGATAGAAATGTGTTGTATCTTTTCTACTAATTTTAATGTATAATTATTTCCTCACTAACTTCAAATGAGGGAAATACCTCTCATGCAAAAGCCCAACACATTTTTCTTCAAACACATTTAAAAATGGCTGTTGGAAATATGAAAGCAGCATTTGTAAGCGTGTAGTCTGTCCTGACTGAAGACATTCTAGTGTCCTTTGCAGGGAAGCCTAACCGCCCATTTGCCACGCCTCTCAAGAATGCCGATCACGTGTTCTGTGTTGCCAATGGATACGGCATGGAAATACCGATCGACGCCAAAGTGCACTTGATCTCAGGCCCCGCCCACACCCTACAACTTCGCCAGCCCTGAAAGAAAATGCACGTGAGAATCACGTGGGTGTGTTGGACATGTACATGTGGGTTTTTGTTTTTAATTAAATCGGGTTGTTCAAGGGATTATATATTTTTACACAAAACCGCAATTGCAAGTAATAATTGCAGGATTGATAAAAATACAGTTGCACAGTCGGTATTCCCCCCCCCCCTGTTGATAAATAAGACTTTCAACTACTCGTAGTATGTATAGAATATATACACTCTCTAATTTCCAAAACTTAATTGCAAAATAAATTTGCCAGTTATTTTCATTTTTTCGTTATATACGTCTTTAAAAAAGTGAAGCTAAAGAACTGTGATTTTTTTTCAACTGGTGTTCCATTAATGTTTGTAAAAATGTTAATTACAAGTTAATTAAATTATTATTTTAGTAGCTTAGTTTAATTGATCCATAAAAGATTATTAATTTATGTAACTACTCAATCTATTACTCCAAATAATAATAAGTTTGTGTTAGTAAAATGTCTCAAAAAACTTCTTTAAAACGTACTTATGTATCGCAACTTAAGGGATCCATGAGAATGTAACTTCTGAATGTACATAGATTAAAAGAAGAAAAAAACTTGCTCTCTATGTGAAATAACCTCATAAGCGTATTATTTCCATCAAGGTAAAATACCGACACTATGTTTATCAATAGCACTCTGTGTATATCTATGAATTAAAAAAAAACTATTTAGGAAAAAAAAGCTTACATTCACGCTTATTCAGTGCGATTTACAGTATTTTTTAAATTCGGAATATATCAATAGTCAAAAGCAGTGGTCTTCAAACCATGTTCCACGGAACCCTAGTGGTTTAATGGTTTACTATATTATGTTGCTTACTACCCAGAGTTCCCACTAAATAATTTTATACTCCTTTGTGCAATTTTTTTGCAAAACTAAATTGTATTATAAGGGAAAATGTACCTTTTTTCATTTGAGAGGAAATACTTATTGAGAGACATATCGACGCGTTAAAATCTAAATTTAAGTAAGAACAACTCTTAAATTTTAGGTTTCAAATTTATGTAAAATAGACAGAATTTCTCACACAGCTATAAACATTTTAAGACCATTCAGAACAATGTATAAATGAAGAATATTTCTCAGTGTGAGTGCCTGCAAAAACAAAATGTATAAGAAAATTAAACGTAGAATATCAAATGCGACTTCAGATAATTTCTTCGACGAAAAAAAGCGCATATCCCAGTTATTAAATATAATTCATGGATCGGTGATACTCGGATTATAAGTAAGCATTATTCACGAATAAGTTAAAGTAAAATTTTTAATAACAAATTCATACTTTTTCAAAAAAATTGTGTTTGCATAAAGCATCAATTAACATGTTGAACTACTTTAAATATTATTTTAAGATATATCCTTTTAAGAGTGTCTAGAGAACGGGGTTCCCCAAAGCATTATATAGCCTTAAGGGTTCTATGAGTTGAAAAAGTTTGAAGACCATTGGTCTGAAGAACTACAAAATTAAATGTAAAAGCTTAAAATCTCTGTGAATTCGAGCCTTTCTTTCAATCAACCCCCCCCCCCCCCCAAAAAAATATGTTGAAAAATCAGTAAACCATTAATAACTGCCAGAAAGTGTTCTTTTTTTATTACATTCAAAACAATATTAAAAGTCATTTAATTTTAAAATGAAAGCTATGTTTGAAGATATTAAGGTATCCGACTACTTGCGACATCTTTTTTTTTAATGGAGATATGGAGATTTTTTTGTGGTTTTTAGATTTGTTTGGTGGATTTTAAGAAAAACATGCTAAAACTAAGAAGAGAAAAAGATATTATTATTACTAAAATGGGAAAAAATGGGTAAAAATTTACAAAAAATAACATAAACGTGGCCCATTCTGTACCAAAAATTTAAAGCAAATTTCCAATTTTTCAATTCTGATGTGTTGCTATGTTATTCATTTTTGAAATGACCCTCAGGATAAGAGATATTTTAATTTTTACAAAAACAAGGACAATTTATCTTAGTTATTATATGAAATTGCTTAAAAAAACAGTGATTATATGCAAATATGGGACAGTAAATTTTGTAATAAAACAGTTATTGATAAATATAAAGGTTAAAACACTTCTACTATTATATATAAATTACACAAAAAATTTCAGTTAATTATTTTCAAAACTTTTTGAACAATCACTGCCTTGTTTGATTATTTTCAAAAAATCGCATTTCGAGTAAAACGCGTTTTAAAATATGACATCTTCCTTAAAGTAATGGGGGCATCTGCTTTTACTAAAACATTTGTAGTTTTTGTTCTAGTGAAAGGATATTGGTATTCTTATAAAGCTATTAAGACGGCCGTAAAATATAATCTATAAAAAAATTTATCAATTTTTGGCAAAATTTACAATTTTAGGTTAGTTGGATACGTTAGTTTAAGTCACAACAATTCAAAATAAGGAGCATAAATTTACACTTCAATAGACTTGATATTGAAATAGTCTAATTATTAATACCCAGGGCTTGAAAAAGAGAGAGATTCTAGGGGGGGGGGTCAGTTTGATTTAACTTTATTTTTATTTACGCCGCACTCGGAAGCAACATGAGGGCTATTGGCGACGAGCCTCGTAACTTTAGGTGACGAGGACGACATTTAAACTGGCACTTACTGAACTAAATTCCATGGAACGTCTTCAGTGGCTCGAAAGCTCCAGTCACGAGATCGCGATCTTGATCCTTCGGCTAGCGCGGCCGTATCCAGTGGTCAAGCTTCACAACCGGTGGTTTTCTTAAATCGAATCGTGGAAGCTTGAAGAACATTTAAAGTTTGGTGTGGAATGACAGAACGTACTGCAATGTTGAAAAATAATCCGGGTCCAGTGGCACACACAAAGGGAGGGGGTCCCCGGGTCTGGACCCCCCCTCACCCTTGATTAATTTTCGATTGATTGTAATCCTATGGATATAGTACGTAAAATTTATATATAGTATTTGCTATTAATAATTAATTTTTATTAATTATTGCTAATTATTTATTCAATAATTTATTTTTTACTGTTTTTTTTTTTGTTGCGGACAATCCATGAAATCAAAAGAATATGTTTGGCGGCGTATTAGGGTATGGTACGATAATGGTGGACTTTGGATCCCCCCCCCTTGAAAAATTCCTGTGTGTACCCCTGACCGGGCCTTAAAGTTCTCATACAGGTGGGATGGATGGTCAACAGAATTTCTTTCAAAAATCATTGACAGTTTAAAAAACTAAAAAAACATACTTTTATTGTAGATCGTTTTTTGTTTGTTGTATTTGTATTAAACAAGAGCGTTTTTGCTTTAGGTTTGTAACTCAATCTTTCCGTCCCCAAATCTGGACTTAATCACCAAATCTGGAAATGGGATCTGAAATTAGTTGCCAAATCTGGAAATGGGAAGTCGTTAATCCTGATGATCCTGATCAGGACAATGGAACAAAATTATTAAATTATTGTACTGTCATCGGTCTTTGACAAGTGTGCAAAATTTTGAATTAATCTGTCCTTTTAAAGTGGGTAAAAATATCGTGAGTTCAAAGATTCCGTTACATACAGGTGACACTAATAAAAGCGTGTTAAAAAAACGCGAATTTCATTCTCCTAACTTCGAAGGAAAATGAGGAATTAGTCTAGGAGTTATCCTCATCCCCTGACCGCAGCACAAACTTACGATGACAAATGCTCTCGTATACCTCTATAAAGAAGGTTATTTAAATCTAAGCTTAACATGTTTGAACTTTATTTCTATGCTTTCCTAAGTTAAAAACATCACAAAGCCAATTATTATAATTAAATTACTAGATTATTATAATTCGACTGATTCCGCTGCTTTGAGCATTTGATTTGCGATATTTGAGTTTGAACATTGAATGATATGAAACAGCAGAATTAATATATTCTGCGCAACAGTCTGTCTAACAATTGACTAATAGTTAAGTATGGATTAATTTCACCAATAGGCGGATTTAGGTTTGTCGGGAGGCAAGCATTCAAATCAACCCCTAAAGGAAAGCCTGAGGGTATATCGCTGGCTCTTCACGGAGAAGGATACTATGTAGAGACATTTGCAGTTTGGGTGTGGTTTGTAAGCATCACAGATCAAACGTTCTAATTCGTCCTAAATTCTAAAACGAAATAAGTTACTGCATTAGTAAAAATTTCAAAGACTATAAATAGTACCTTCAGAGAGTTTTTATACAAAATTTAATTTCCGTTTTTTCTCCTACTTTATTGTTATATTATTAAGCTTTTAATAATACTTGAATAATGAGTTATAAATTTATTTCGCTTTTGTGTTGTCTTTCTATCTTTTGAGTAGCAAAGAATTTAAATTATTACAATCAAATAATATACATATTTTGATCAATACTTTACAAAAGTCAGACTAATTATTTAATTGATATCTAGTTTTCCTTCCGTTGGGTAAATAAAAAATCAACAACAGAACTAAAATTGAGAATTCAATGATATTATAAATATTATCTGCATTGTAAAAACTTATTCAACAAAGTGTTTGGTGGATTGAATTTAATTTACGTAGCATTATAAAGCAACAAAACGGCTATTGGTAACGGACCTCGTAATGTCGAACCAAGGTCAAGTGATGAAGAGGACATCTGAGCTTCCCCCTTTTATTTTCTACACCATGCCAATTCGAGAATTTCAAGCTAAAAACGAGACATCAGCCCCTCGACAAGGTGGATCTTGATTTGATTTTAATTTACGTCACTCTCTGAAACAACGCGAGGTCTATTGCTAAAGAGCTTCGTTATTTTCAGCCATGGTCAGGTGATGAGGACTATGCCTGAGTTGGTACCCCCTCTCCGAACTTCCATACCGTAGCAACGGGATTACTTTGAGCCTCGATAGATTTAACGAGTATCAGCCCTCAACGCGGTTTACCTTCAGAAGCACTAGGGCTCGAATTCGTGACCATGATAATTCGGCTAACGTAGCCACGAGTGAGTGAATATTAACATGACACTGTTCAGCTGCACGAGAGCTTTTGGCGATGGACCTCGTAATTTTGAACCATGGTCAAGTGACGAGGACGACACCTGTCTACCGTGGCCACAACAAGGATTGAAAAGTACTCATGTTTCAGATCTCACAGAAAAAATCTATATGTAACTAAAATAAAGAATTTCTATAATGATACATTAAAAAGTGTATTTTATGTTTAAAAATAACTATTTCTAATAAAATAATTCAGAAAAATCGTATTTATTCGATTCTAAGCAACACCTCAAATTCTTAACACGTTTTGTGAAAAAATAAAAAATAGTGTAAATAATGCACTGCTGGCCACCGTAAATGCAACACCCTGAAGGAAGCACGCAAATAACATGAAATTTACAACATGCATTAGCGGAGGTGAGATATGCAAATGATTAGAATTTCAGCGCAGACACACATTACGCACGCCTGTGGCGCCACCTCAAAGCGCTATTTAAGGCTTGGAGATTTCGACGATTTCAATTTCGACAATTATGTTTTTCTTGTGGTTTTTTCAAAAAACGATCAGTTATGTCTCGTAGAAAACAGCGATCAGCTTTTGATCAAGTATCCGACTTCGACAGAGGAAGGATAGTGTGGCCTACCGAGATTGTGGATTACCTTTCAGGGAAATCGGTAGTCGTGCTGGACGAAACCAAACAACTGTAATGCGGATATGTGACCGTTTGGATGCAGGAGGGTACGACGAAACAACGTGGTCGATCGCATCCACCTCAGTGCACCACTTCACGTGAGGGCAGGCGAATTGTGCGCATGGCTGTGACGGATCGCTCAGTCACATCACGAACCATAGCACACCACATTGAGGCTGTAACGCATCATTCAATGTCTGCGCGTACCATTCGACGCCGTTTACAGCAGAGTGGTATGTCCCCAAGACGTTCACTGCTTGATCTACCCTTGACGCAGAACCACAGACGTCTCCGCCGCCATTGGTGCATTGAAAGAAGGATGTGAGTGTCAGAATGGAATGAAGTTGTCTTTACTGACGAGTCACGCATCTGTCTGCAACACCATGATGGTCGGATTCGAGTCTGGAGACACCGTGGAGAGAGGATGCTGAACATCTGCGTTATGCACCGCCACACTGGTTCTGCACCGGGTATTATGGTATGGGGCGCGGTATTGGATATCACTCTCGCACTCCTCTAGTACGCATTGCCGGTACTTTAAACAGCCAGCGCTACATCTCAGAGGTGTTGGAGCCAGTTGTCCTTCCTTACCTTTACGGCTTGGTCACAGCCATATTTCAACAGTATAATGCGCATCCACACGTGTCACGTATTGTCCAAAGGTTCTTCATCAATCACCAGATTGAATTGCTTGTCATGAGTTCGCAGGTGTCATCCTCGTCACTTGACCATGGTTCAAAATTACGAGGTTCGTCGCCCAAAGCCCTTGTGCAGCTAAACAGTGAGTACGATGTGCAAATTCACTCACTCACGCGACATGGTTTACTCTACATAGCCATTGGGCCACAAGTCCTCTTGTGAGGTTGGTGGAAGGGGCCCTTGATAAACCCCAGGATGTTCTGCCTGAAAATTGGGGAAATCAAACGAAACTGGACTGTCACCTAAATAGTGCTCAAAGCTACAGCTAAAGATAGGTGTAAATCTCTAGCCCTTTGCCGCGATGAATTTAGCGAGCCTCGCTCTGACACTATCAGAAAGGTGCCATTAGAAACAACAATCACTATTAGTATCATGTTAAATTTCCCTCATAACGAATTTTTACGCCTTCGGTTCTAAGCCATATCCGATTTTCAGTAGTATTGACATTGGGGAAAAAAAGTACGGCTTAGATTCGAATAAATACTGTAAATAAAATTCTAATTTGTAAGCGAATTTTAAGTCTTATTTCATTTTATTTATGCAATATTTATAATGAATTGAATCATTATAAATATTACTCACTTCAGCAATTTTATATTTCGTGTTTTATAAATAATTAATCATTTTAGCATATGAAATATTACAAAAATAAAGAAAGAATAATAAATAAATAAATAAAAACGTAAATTTCTGGATATTTTTTTATCGGGGGTTCAGATAGAACGTTATTTAAAGGTGTAATCACAATTTCTTAATGCATATTTAAATTGTTTCAATTCTTAAATATGAAGTGAAAACACACACACAATTAAAACATATGGCGAATATAGTTTAAAACTTATCATTACGTTACTTAACCTTTTTTACACCATAACTCGTTAAAAATCCATTGTGCGTTTTGCCAACTAAGTCAATACATGCGAGCTGCGTATGTGCGTGTTAATTGTGAACTCTGTTCTTAGTAAAAGGTTCTGTCACGAATTATCTGGTTAAGTGACAAATTTTTAATTATTCACGAATACTAGTGGTGGAATTCAACTGGTTTGATCAAATTGGTACCTACTTTTTAGTCAGGTTCGGTGAACCGGTTATAACAATAGAACTGTAAATAAGTTTATTTCTAAAATGAGGCAATTTTTTTTTATTAATTCTTGTTAAAATAGTGAATAAGTTATTAATATTTTTATATCACATTTTTGGATAACACAAATAAAAGAATGCGGATTATTTTCGATTGAAAATTCTCTTCGAAAGATTATTAATTGAAATTGATTCATATTTATGTTATATAACGAAGAAAATTAGAAGAAATATGCAAAACTATTCTCGTATTTACTCGAATCTAAGCCACCGAGAGAAAATAAAAAATTGTGTAAAAGGCTCATTGACATCCGATACTTAAGAAATTTTTAAAAATAATTTATGAAAAATAATAAGAAGTGGATAATTAATTTACAAGGGGTGATCAAATGAAAAGGTACGAAACGACACGGTGGGTACAAATATAGACTTTATTCAAAATATACACCATAAGCCTGAGCACAACGATCCCACTGATGAACAAGCCGCAGGATTCCTTGTTCCCAGAATTCCTGTGGCTGTGACGAGACCCAGTCCTTCACAGTGTCCTTGAGTACGTCGTCCGAGTTGAAGCGCTTTCCTTTCGGGTGTTTCTTCAGTGGACCCAACACATGGAAATCGCAGGGTGACATGTCCGGACTGTAGGACGGATGGTCCAACGTCTCCCATTGGAACTTGTCCAGTTCCATTTGTGTGACTCTGGAGACGTGTGGACGCGCGTTATCATGGAGCAGAACCACACCCTCCATGAGCAGCCCCGGTCTTTTGTTCTTGATGGACCTGCGTAGGCGTCGGAGTGTCTCACAGTACACATCAGAGTTAATGCTTTTTCTGTGCTCGAGTAATTCTGTGCTCGCATCATTTGGACGCCGCTTTTTATAAGAGCCTTTGCTCTCTCCTGCGCATGCGGGCACCCGCGCATGATCCGATCCCAGTCAGAGTCTCCAATGGCATCCCGAGATGTCTCGCTACATTCTCCCTTGGCGGAATATGCAAATATTTAACTGTTTCATTTTTATGTCGTTTCGTACCTTTTCATTTGATCACCCCTTGTATCAGTATTAAAAACTGTCAAATACATGCATGAACCTATATTACTCGAACCGTTAGTATCATGTTTCGAAAATGATTCGTCACTTCCATTGTCACAGTTGACTTTGATACTGGTGCCGGCATCGCCTTTTACCCACACGATGTCGTCTTCCGTGCCATTCAACACATTTGTTATGCAACATTTTTTGAAAGAATGTATTATAGGTGAAGCATAAGAATTATTACACACTGTTGAACAATTGCATCACTTTCTTTACGCCATCGACGTATATTTGTTTCATCCTTTGTCAAATTTTCAATGGCCGCTGCTCTGTTTCTGTTTTTTTCTGCATATAAAATTCCCTCCCTTTTCATACTTACATCATGGTGAACTCGTCTCGATACTATTACCGATTTGTGTTTGATGTTTAGATGATTAAAAGAAATCGTATAGACGAAAAAATTTCCAAAATACGAACAGGCAACGATGTTTAGGATAGAGTGAACTATGGAAAAGGATAAGTTATCGCTGCAAGTGGCCAGAATCAACGGTTACATTTTTCCTTTTGAAAAGGGTGTGAACTCAGTTCCCTCCACCCTACAAAAGTTTTGCTTTCGATTCTAAGCCGCACCCGATTTTTAGTAGCATTAAAACTGGAAAAATAGTGCGGCTTAGATTCGAGTAAATACGGTAATTAATAGTTTTTTAAAGGTGTACACTAAAAGGGAACAGCTAAAGGTGTACATATTGGCTACGAATCACCAAATTTTGAGCAACGCTCAAATGATGAGGACGACTCCTGGGATGACAACCCCCTTTTCTTTTAACTCCCATACTTTACTGAGGTGAGTACTTTGAGTTCAAACATTATTAACATGCATCAATCCTTCTACATGTCGTGTTTTTAGTGAAATCATTGCACAACTCGACTAAAAACATCGTGAGCTATCAGTCCGATTCTATGGTCACATTGTATTGGCTAATCTAAGTGAATCAGACTATTTTTGAAATTATTATTTTCGATTATATAAATGAAAATGTTAACATATAATTTTTTTCACTGGAGGATGCAGAATAATGATATGCTGGAAAGTAATGTGTGGAAGTTTAGAATGAGTGTTTATTCACTATAAAGCAGGGGTGGCCATTCCGCGGCACGTGCCACAGTGTGGCACGGTGGAGTTATAACAGTGGCACGCGAAGACTCTGTAAAAAAAAAATTTTAAAAATTGGAAATAATAATTATAAATAATATATATATTTTTTTTACTATTTTAATGAAATGTAATTGTCGAAAAAAAAAAAAAAAAGCTTTAAATTAATTTTAAGTAAACTTAATTGAGATTCAGTAGAAATTTATCGTGCACCTGCATTGTTGTGCGAGTGGGCTCTCCAAAGCTCTTTTAACTCTCGAGAATTTTGGAATTTGAGGGAGCGTATTTTTTAAAAAAATATATGAAAGAAAACAGTGCACTGTGCTTACAGTGAGTACTTGCTATTCTAGAATGAAGACAGGTTATGAGATTTAGCTTTTCTTATCATTATAAAGGGACATTAAAATATTTTAAATTTACGATTACAGAGAAAATATTGCATTTTTTCTACTCTAGTTGGCCAAATACCTTCCTTTTGTGGACAAACTTTTACTTTTTTTAATCTTAAATTTGGAGAGAAAAAAATTAACATATTTCACATTCATGCAGGAGCTATCTACCAAAGTTAACAGTGTTCCAAGCTGTGATTGATATAAAATTTTAATATCCATTTTTGCACGATTCTTTCAGTGCTAGGTTTGATGATTTTCAAGATGAAAAAAATGCAGATCTTTTCCGAAATCCTTTTTCAATTTCTCAGCGAAATGTTAATTCTTACCAACTTGAAATCAAAATCGAAATTATTTTAAACAGCACCCTACTACAAGCAAATATAAAGAATTCTATTGAATTTCGGAAATTTGTACTAAGAAGCAATTTTTCAATTTTACACGATTTGGCTATCAAATATTGTTGTAGTTTTGAATCGACATACGTTTGTGAACAAATGTTTTTTATTATGAACATAAAAAAATAAAATATCGTTAAAATTTAACTGAACTGATTAACAATAAAATTTAAGTTTGTGCTTTGGTCTTATATTGTTTTTAAAATTCTACTACCTAGACTTGTGCCTTAAAAATGTGCTCTGCGCAAAAATTACATAATAAACCTATAAGTAATATTTTTTCACCTTTTTATTTGTTCGAAAAGTTTGAAGTGGCACACTTAATTATTTTTTGTCTGAAAGCGGCACTCTCTTCCTAAAAAAGTTGGCGAACCCTGAGTGAGTGAATGTTTACGTCGCACTGTTCAGCTACACGAGGGCTTTTGGTGACGGACCTTGAGGCCACTGTAGGCTAGTGGTCAAGGTATCGGATCGTGGCTGACATGTCATGAGTTTGAGCCTATTACCACTAAAGGCTCGCTGTGTAGGAGAGCGATGCTCGTTAAATCTGTCGAGAGCTCAAACGTCCTCCCTCTGGTATGGTGTGGTAGTTAGGAGAGGGAGGTGCCAGCTCAGGTGTCGTCCTCGTTACTTGACCATGGTTCAAAATTACGAGGTCCGTCGTCAAAAGCTCTCGTGTAGCTGAAAAGTGTGACGTTAATATACACTCACTCGCTCACTCCCTTTGGCGGGGAGACGGACCTCGTAATTTTGAATCATGGTCAAATGAGGAGGACGACACCTGAGCTGGGACCCCCTCTCCTAACTACCACACCACACCAACTGGAGGACGTTTGAGCTCTCGACAGATTTAAAGTGCATCGCCCCCCTACACGGCGGGTCTTCAGTGGTACTGGGCTCAAACTCATGAAACGCCAGCCACGAGTCCGTTATCTTGACCACTAGGCTACCGCGGTCTTTGGCCACCCTTTCTCTATAGCAACGTGAAGGTTATTGGCAACGAGCCTCGTTAGTGGCCAAGGTAGCCTTGTGCCGCTGGGGACCGGCCTTGCTGAGAAGGATGATGCACGTTAAATATCTCGAGGCTCAAATATCCTCCAGTTGTGTGGTGTGGAAGTTAGGAGAGGGTCCCAGCTTGGACGTCGTCCTCGTTACTTGACCATGGTTCAAGATTACGAAGTCCCTTGATGGATAGTGCGACGTTGATATTCCCTCACTCACTCACTCACTTACCACTTAATTTTGAACCGCGCTTAGGTGAACAGGATGACACCTGATCTGGCACTCCATTTCCTGATATCCACACCACGCCAACATGAGGATTTGGTGCAATGACAGATTTAATCTACATCAGCCTCTCTGCTCGGCGGATCTTCAGCGGCATCATGAGTCACAAACCCACCATTCGATAACACCGGACACAAGTTCGTGATCGTGATCCCTAGGCTACCACAGCCACATGGGGAATTTAGAGGTGTCATCCTCGTCTCTTGATTCTGGTTCAAAGCTACGAGACCCGTTGTCAATATTCCTGATATTACTTCTGGGTGAGTGAGTGAGTGAATATTAACGTCGCAGTGTTCAGCTACTCGAGAGCTTTTGGAGACGGACCTCGTATATTTGAACCTTGGTCAAGTGACGAGGGCTACACCTAAGCTGGCAACCCCTTACCTAACTTCCACACCACACCAAATGGGAGGATTTTTGAGTCTGGACATATTTAACATACATCAGCATTCTCTGCACGGCGGGTCTTCAGCGGTACTTGGACACACCGGCCATAAGTCCGTTACCTTGACTACTAGCTTACCGTGTCCTCTGATGTTGCTTCTAAGTGTGACGTTAATAATTAAAGAAGTGATTAAGATATTAGTATGCTATTGTACGTAAATAATAGTGTTAGAAATGATAAAATTATATATATTGTTGAAACTTTGAAATTTTTAACCACTGTCAGAACATAATTTTTCTTTTAGAAAAATTTTACTTTATTAAAAATGCATTGCTCGTATATTTTTTGTTTGTTTGTTTTCTTTGGATGATGAGAGTAGTTCTATAACCTATCGATTTCAATATAATACAGTGGCCGTGGTATCCCAGTGTTCATGGTCACAGCAGAAACGTCTTAAGACATGGGCCAACAGGGCTCAGCACAGGGCTTCGCCCTCGGTGGGGGCCTCGTTCGTTTTGACTCTGTCTTAATAAGATCATGATCCGGAAAATTTTAATGGTCAAATATTATCCCCGTCCATATTCTCCAAAAAACAAGGAATTTCAAACTGTATGTCAACTGGCAAAAGTGGCAAAACTGTATTATTATGTGATGACCGTTGTCCATTGTCTGGACCTAGGCCGAATTCCATTCATTCACAATCATTCAACTCATTTATTCGAAATGCGGCCATTGGGTGAGCCTAGGTTTTTGAGATTTTTGAGAGTCATGCACATTTATTTATTTTAAATTATCATTTGAATGAGTATTTGACAATGCATACCAGTGGCACACACAAGGGGGGGGGCGAGGAGAGCGGACCCCCCCCCAAAGCCCTTGATTTTCTTTTCGATTGATTATAACCCTGTGTATATAGTGCGCATAACATTTAATTTAGAACTCGTTATTAAGAATTAATTTTATTAATTAATGCTAATTATTTATTCAATAATTAATTTTTACTGTTTTTTGTTCCCGAAAATTGACAAAATCTAAGGAATATGTTGAGTGGCATGTTGGAGCATGATACGAGAATGGTGAGCTTCCGACCCTGGACCTTCCCCCCTTGAAAAAATTTTGTATGCGCCAATTATGCATATATATATATATATTGTCTAAATTTAAAGATCTTAGGTAGGGCCTACTTTTACATTGGGGCCCAGGGCCTCAAAAACCCTTAATGTTTCTCTGAGGCCAGGGCCTCACAGAGCCTTAAGACATCCCTGGGTCACGGACTCATGGCTAGCGTGAGCTCGAGCCGACTACCACTGAAGACCCGCCATGCAGAGGAAGCCGATGCACTCAAATATGTCGAGGCTCAAACGTCTTTTGGTGTGGTGTGGAAGTTAAGAGAGGGGTCAAGTGTCATTCTTGTCACTTGAACCAGTTTCAAAATTGCAAGGTCCATTGGCAATAGCCCTTGTGTTGCTTTATAGTTCGATGTTAATTTAAACTCTTCCTCACTCATTTGGTTCTTATAAATAAAAGGTGCTCCGCGCGCGCGCGCAATATTTTGCTAATATTGAATTTATTCGGTTTTTAAATGCTGCTATACTCCCGCGTAAAACTAATCTTCTTAATTAAAAAATTAATTTTGAACTTCATAAAATATACCACGTTTCTGTGGAAACCTCTACACTATTGTCTTAGGTATAAAAATGCATTTTAAAAAAAATACTCTCCTATTTATTAGCCCAGTTGTTAAAATTAAAATTTTCTAGAAAAATTCAACTGTGTTAAATTTATTTTTCTTAATTGCCGTAGAAATTTATCAACATAAAATTAATTAATGTGAGCATGAAAGATACACTTTAATATAATTTATCTATTTTCCAGCTTTTTATCCTAATTTATTAAAAATTACTTTTGGTTGTTGGTATATGGTTCTTTTGATTGAAAGTGATTGCTATAGATTGGTCATCCATCATACAAAATTCTTAACGTATATTAACACAGTCCTTTATTATTATAATTGATATTAATAATTTTTCTTCGTGTTGTGTTAATCTTCTCCCAACAATATCACTATAATTATAAACATACTTCTAGCTTTTCATTTTATATATAGAGAAGAGTGTTTATTACATTATTTCTTTGAGGATATTAAATGACGAATTAATTTTTACAGAGTAAAAGATTCAAGGTTTAATTTGGAAACTAGAGACTACTTATTTTAAAGCCTTTTTTCTTAAGGTATCCGAACACGTTCGGAGTACTTTTTAACAAAATAGGATACTAAAACATTATCAATGCTCTTTTAGGGCTCAATACCAATAAATATTACTATATTTAACTATCAAAATTTAAAATAAATTACCTGAATTTTACAAAAATCACAATTATAAGTGAAATTTTAGCAATATTTTTGAATAACTTCAAAGCATTAGAGAAAAGTGTAATAACCATATATTAGTAAAAGTATTACGAAAACAAACTAGATGCATTTATCTAGAAAATGTACTAAAATTTTATTTTTTTATTAAAATTTGAAAATTTTAGAGCTGATTGAGTAAACATTATAAGAAATGTTACATTTTTTATATGAGACCATTATTTAAATAACAAGCCATAACTCAAAAAGTATTCATACAATAAGAAATATTTTAGTACATTCTCTAGAAAAACGTAAATATCAGGTTTAAAAAGTTTTATAGAAATACACATTCGTAATATTTTGAGTTATCAGACTCGCCTGCTAGATTTTGAGTAATTTAAAAATGCCCACTTCTGGTAGATCAATACCCCACTTCTGGTTTTTCTAACTTTATAAAATTGATTGTAACTTGGCCTCTAGGTAGTGTAGAAACAAAATAAAGTATATTTCGTAAAGTTAAAAGCTAGCTCTATTCAATAAAATAAAAAACAAAAATATCTGTCTTGACTAATTTTGGTCACTTCCAACGTGTTCGGATACCTTAATAAATTATGACGAATGAATCTATTTATTACTTTTAACGAAGATTACATGGTTTGAATTTTGACTTTTAAAAGAACTAATCGGTTTTAATTGCTGCATTTTTATAAAATTTGAATTACGTAAAATTACTTTTAAAAAAGGCCCCCTTTTAACTATTTTGAAAACCAAGAGTTTATTAGTGAATAATTCCTAATGATAGTATCTATACATAAACGTTTCTTGTAAATATGGGCAATTTATTTTACTTTTAATTTACATTAATATATATATATTCAGGCACAAGTGTATTTATTTTAAAACATAAAAAAAAAGTTATAAGTCTCAAATCTCACTCTGAAGCTTCATTTCTTTCTCTTTGATTCCTGAAAAGATATAATTTAGCTTTAGAAAGAAATTCCGAAGTTTAAATAATCGTGTAGATTAAAAAGGGGCGCGAGTTATAGATACATATACATCGCAATATAAAGCAACACAAGGGCTATTGGCGACGGACCTCGTAATTTTGAACCTTGGTCAGGTGATGAGGAAACCTAGCTGTCTACACCTAGCTGTCAGCTGTCCCTCTCCTAACTACCACACTGCACCAACGGAAGAATATTGATCCTCGAAAGATTTAATGTTTATCAGTTCCCTCTACACCAGGGGTGACCAATCTTTTTGGGAAGAATACCACTATCCGAAAAAAATATTTATGCGTGCCACATCCAACTTTTCCAACAAACTTTGTCGTGGTTTATACCCTCCCCTCAGATTATCATCTCCCCGTCTACCGTTAAATATTTCTGGGCGTGTAGGCGGATTATAAGAAATCAAGAGACATAGTTGCAAATCACTATATTTATTGATGCTTATTAATCACAGGAAGGCCACAATCACACGATTCAAATTTAAGAGAAATAAAACACAGTGGAGTATGAGAAGGAGTTACTACTAGAAGAACTACGGAATCGCGACTGAATCCACGAAAGATCAAACACGTAAAATTACAGCTAAAACACGTACACGTATTCACAATATTCTAAATCACTAACCTTATCCTTTTAACGTCGGCTGTTCCGTCGTGGTGATGAATTCCTTACAGGCTGGATCGGATAATGGAGACGGATCCATTCTCGGTAATACGGAATCTTTTCCAATTTCAATCAACTGCTCTCCGGCGTAGCTCGTCACGTAACTGCGAACTAATACTGTCAACAACTGCGTGTTGATCTACCGATGCTTCAATTCATTTGACTTCAATCTTCTAACTCTTCACTTTACTACCTCTGTTAACTCGCTAAACCCGAACTTATATAATATATCTCATTTGCATAAATCACGCTTTGGCTCCCGTCGAGATTGGTTGAAATAAATAAAACTTTAAAGAAATATTGAGGAGGTTAGTGGAAACCGTATAGATCCGTCACAAACTAAAGAATATGGAAAGGTGAAAAAATGTTACTTATAGGCTTATTATGGAATTTTTCAGCAAATAGGCCATTTTTCATCAATGTCTAAATAGTGGAAATATAAAAATAACATAATAAATAAGATACACTGAAAACTTATTTTTTATTGTTTGTGCGTTTTACAGGCTCACAAATCACTTAGGTTAAATATAAAATAAAAAGAGAAAAATGTGAAACATTTGTTCTTATATATATATATATATATAATAATTATTAAATAGTCAGTATTTTCTTATGTGTGGTTTTTGAATTCGTATTTTTTTTTTTTTACCAAGTCACTATATTAGGATTAATTCTCGAATATATACTTAGAAAATTAGGTTGTTTTAGGTGCGTATCAATTAATTTTGAGCGATGTTTTGATATTTTTTTCTTTATGTTCATAATAGAAAATATTTGCTCATAAACATGCTGATTCAATCCCACAACAATATCTGACAGTGAAATCGTGTAAATTTTGGAAAATGACTTGTTGGTACAACTTTCCAAAATTCAAATTTTTGGATATTTTAAATACAAGTTCCTTATATTTGCTTATCAGCGTAGGTGTTGTATGGTGCTGTAGGTCGATAATTTCTGTTTGGATTTTAGGTGAGTAACAATTAATGTCTTACAGAGAAATTACGATAAAGGATCTATGAAACGGATCTAGCACTGAAAGAATCCTGCAAATTGGATATTAACTTTTTAAATCTATCTTGGCTCGTGGTAGTATTAACTTTGACAAATAGTTGCTGCATTAACGTGAAATAAGTTAATCTTTCTCCAAAATTGAGACAATAAAAAGCAAAAATTTGTTCATGAAAAAAGATATCTGATCAATCAATCAAAATCGCAATGTTTTCTTTCAAATACTTTAAAATACGCTCCATCAAATTATAAAATCTCAAGAGTGCACTTTCTTTGGACAGCCAGCTCACACAAAAATGAAGGAGTATTTTCTACACAATAATTTTTAGTGTAAGGAAATTAAGTACATTTAAAACAAAGTTGATGGGGTTTTTTTTTATCTTATACAACCACATTTCTATAAAACTATAAAAAATTGGTGCTTATTGTTATTGAAAAATCAAACAATTTGAAAAAATAAGTCTTCGTGTACCTCTGTTACAGCTCAGCCGTGCCACAATGTGGCATTCGTGCCGCGAGTTGGGCACCCCTGTTCTAAACGGTGGATCTTCAGTGGCATTAGGCACGAACTCACTACCCGCCGGCCACGAGCTTGTGACCATAACCACTAGCAGTGGCGAACACAATGGGGGTATCCTAGGGGTCTGGACTCCCCCCAAGACCCTTAAGTTTTTTCGAAGAGAACTTATAAACAATTTATTTTATTAATTAAGGCTAATTATTAATTCAATAATTTATTTTTTACTGTTTTTTGTTAACAAAATCGACAAAATCAGAAGAATTAATTGGTGTTATCTTGAGGTATGAAACGAGTTGGGGGACTTTTGACTATGGACCTCAGATTGTTTCAATAACTAAAAAACACGTAATATTAAAAAAAATTAAGTCAATTTCTATTTAGGTCAACAAAGAAAAATTTTATTTTAGTTACTTTTTTATTTCATTGCTACGACTAATATAAATATGTATATACATATGACAGAATCACAATATTAAGTGACAATAGCGATTTTCCTTGCAATTTTCTCCATTTTTCTTTCTACATATGATGTTGGGCAATTTTTTTTGTTTGTTACTATTTATTCATTAATTAAATTTAATTATTCTAATAAAATAGTATAGTAAAAAAGAAGTCACATTCACAGAAATTAGGCCATCCCAGATGGGATTCAAACCAACGACCTTTGGATTAGAAGTCCAGAGCGCTATCCATTGCATTACAGGGACACAACGAATGATTTTCCTTTCTACATATGCTTTTGAACTATTATTTTTGTTTGTTACTTTTTATTAATTTTTTAATTTAATGAATGAAATTTGAAAAAACTGTATTAACATCAAGAAATGTCATCCACTACAAGTTTAAAAAATGTATTTGATCTTGAATGGATGAATAGAAAGTATTTAATTAACGAATGAAAATTTGAACAAGATATATATATATATATATATATATATATATATATATAGGGACAGAGAGTGAACTAATAGTAGGAATTGAATAAACAGAAATTATTCGATCGTTCCAGACTTTCTCCTTTCTCTAATGATATTTACCTTCAAAGGCCTTATATACATAGTTCTTCATTCTCTACCACAGAAACTCTTTAAGTTTCAATGAGTGCAAAACCTACGGAATAGAAAAAATTCATTTCATTCTTACGATGCTATACATCAAACAACGACACATACACGCATTTCTATTTATGTAACAGAAAAACTAAACAACATCTCCTAGCAAGCAAATTAACTTAAAATTTATATGAAGTCATTTTCCTTTAAATACTGTTTCATCATTATTTATATCCTCTGCGCCATGCAGCAAATAATACTGGCCAAGAGTGCAACTCTTCCCGTTTTGAGGAAAATTGCTCATACAAACTCTGCAAATTAATTCGCTGGAATTAAGGATAACACAGCCCCATGTTTTTTTTTCAATAAAATAACTCTTCTTTGAGTAATGAAATAAAAAAGAGCAAAAGTCCTGCAAGTAATCTGCGCACTCTCATCAAACTTTTATTTGGCGAGAGAACTAATGACTAGCGGCTTCCTCTTCGGTATCGATTACCAAGAGGATACGGTAAATTTTTAATGATCATCGCAACTGGTCGGAGGGTATTTTAGTTGAAAGGTAAATCGCATGAGTTCACTTAATTCCATAAGTTATTGATACAGGAAAGGAGAGGTAAAAAAAAGAAGAGATAAAAGAAAACGTGTAGTAAATAGTTCTATACTGCTAAAGGCACTGAATTTTTGAAGTAGTATTGTGTTAGATCAAACCAATGTAATGTATAATTTTTTTTAAAAAAAGAATTGTTTTAAATTAATTTAAATCACTGCTGTTTTGTAAAGAATCGTTTCAAGTGCTTTAGTTTTAACACAGAGAGTGATACTTATTAGTATGTATTATTTTGAGAAAAATCGAAAATAAAATAGTTACTTTTGAGTGAAAGTTAGCATAAGGTAGTTAAAGCATGATAAGCATGAATTTTAATAAAACTCTCAAGGCCTTTGATGAATATATATAAAGCAATTTATAAATATTGTCAGAAACATTTTATAAGTGGGTTATGCACAAGAAACCCGCCACATCTAGTAGTCTATATACTTCTGTTATATCCAATAAAACACTTTCTTATTCGTTTATCGTGCGGTGGTACATAAAACGTACCACTTGTTTGAGTGCCTCTGAAATTGTATATTGAACACTACAGAGGTCAACTCCTAACAATTATTCAAGTTTCCAACAGATGTCAGAATCTAATTGTGTGCAATGGGTTTATGCAGTAGTTCATTCTTTGATCGATGTACGTCTGTTGAGTGATACATTTTGGAAGTGACTGTGTTATGTGTATTTTTAAGAGTAAATGAAAGTGATTCTTGTGGTATTTGATACAAATCAGGTAAGCACGTATATTACGTAAATAAATGAGTCAATATTATAATAATTAGTACCTCACATTTGTATTACTAGTATGAAAATATGAGAGTCCAAAAAATCTACCCCCGCACTTTTAAGACCATCTTTTTTGCAAATACGAAATGTATTCCCCTTTTATTGTGTCAGATAGATTTGTTGTTACATTTTTTTCAAGCAATAACAATATTTATTAAATAATCGTTTATACAAAATTACACAAATGTCCTGAATGAGCTATAGCTCGTGTTCAGGAAAAAATAAATACAACTTATACACTTATTATATATGTTGACTAAATAAAAACTAGGTGAAATATAAGGATGTTTAGAATAGAATATTTAAAATTAAAACTAACATTAGGTTAAGTAGGACTAAATCAAAATAAAGCTTACATTATTAGATTAGAAAAACTGAAAATGTTTTAATATATAGGAGAAATAACAGTATAAGATGAAAAGGTGTATTTATTTATTTTCCAACTATGTATAAAATAACTAGCTAAAGCTACCATTGTGCCTAGGGAGGAAAAAATCATGTTTCCAGAACTATCATTCTGCTTGAAGCGTGATGGTACAAAATATACATCACTTATTTTTTAAAACTTTCTACACGCTTTATTTGAAAAAGTGTTTAATATTATTAATATGTACCAGCTTTTGTTCAATAATTATACTTTTTTTAGGTCTATCTATAATATTTGCAATTATTTCTCTTCAGAGCATTATTTTTGTCAAAAATTCAGTGCGTGAAAGGTTTAATGTACGCTAAAAAATCTGAAAAACTATATATTTGGCTTATAATAATAAATTTCAGACCTTGGAACTGAGTTAAAAATTCTCATTTGTGGAAACAATATCGAGTTGAGGATATTAGTTTTTTTAAAAATGCTAAAAAACTATTTTAAATTAAAGGAATAGTTAAAAATTTCGAGAAATTGATCTTTAAAAATTATTACTGTGCTTCAATTAGAAACATATCTAATTTAATAAACATGTAAATCATCTTAATAACACAAACATTGTCAGACTCACTATCTTTTGAGTTATAATTTTACACCTCTATGCCTTCAATACAAATTGATTGTAGCATATAACTTTATTAAATTTAAGCATCTATATGCATCTGTTTGTATATTAATACATGTCTTTCAACAAGAAGAGTTTTCTTCAATTACATAAAAAACATCATATCACAATGAAAAAATTATTTCAGCGATTACTAAATCGATAAGTGTGTATTTTTCCTCAACAATAGTGAGCATGCTTTTTATTTCTATTGTTATTATTCAATACATGTTTGTTTTTGTATCTAAGGGTTTGAAGGATAAATTTACATTGTAGAAGAAGGATCATTTCGTTTTTATGATACAAGACTGACGTCTTAATTTATTTTATTCGGGGGCGTTTACCAGAAGACATAGTAAGTTAAAAGTCATTCATGATGCTGATTAATTCCGGTTAACTTTGAATATTTGAAATAAATGATTAAAAGCTATGCGCAAACATTTATTTCATAAATTTTCTTAACAGAATGATGATTATCTAAAAACTACAGATTATCCTTTATTTTCATATACATAGATCATTTTTTTAAGGATTTAAACTGCTGTTAAAAATGTACAAAGACAAAATAATGTGTTAAGACAAAATATGTAATTTATCAGAAGAAATTTGAAATTTCTGATGAAATCCAATTAACACGTGAAAAGTTATATTATCAAAATCAACATAACATTATCAAAAAAGTATCAACGTTTTCACGTTAAATGATAACATACAAAGTGTGAGACAATTAAATTCCCGGACTGCGCATGCCCTAGCCGTTAGGCTTGGTGTGTGTGAAGGAGTGGGAATGGAATATAGTTTACCTTGATCCTTCTTGGGCTGGTGGCACGTTTTTCCATCTTTTTATCTAGTTCAGTTTGTCTTTTATCCTTGTTTGAGGAAGACGTTGTTGTGTCAAAGTGCCGCGATCATGATAAACATAAAAATCAAGCTGTGCATCCATTTCAAATTCCTCGTGAAATTAAAAAAATCCAACTGAATGTTGAAAATTGTTAAAGGAGTGTTTGGAGATAATTTCATGTCACATAGTCCAGTTTTTTAAAGGCACAAATGACTTTCGGAAGATCAGAAGGTTGCTGAAGATGATGAACGTATTATTGATGTGTGACATCAAGAACAGGTGATGCTCATCGTTTAGTTGGATATTAATGGCATCATCATGACTGAATGGGTACCTCGAAGCCAAGTGGTAAAACAGCAGTACTAAATTAAGGTGCTGAGAAAGTTTAGAGAAAGAGGGAGGAAGAAAAGGCGTGAGCTGTAGAGCAACAACAAGGGGATTTTGCACCAAGTCAATGCCTCGGTGCACATTGCACTCTCTGTAAAACAATTCTTGGTGGAAAAATGCACTACCATGCTCTAACATCCACCGTACTCATCAAATCTCGCACCATACGACTTCTACTTGTTTCTTAAAGGGAAAAATGCCTTGATGGGAGAAAATTTTCAGACTGTAGGAAAGTTGAAGGTAGAAACGGTGCACTTACTGAAGATGGTGACACCTAATGAGCTGCAGCACTGCTTTGAAAGGTGAAAAACTCGTATGCAGCTATGTATTGAAAGGGAAGAGGAGTATGTTGAAGGAGATTAAAAGGTATTTGTAATTTGTTTTCAATAAAGCTAATTTTTAAGACTTGTCTGGTTATTTAACTCTGTCACACAGTAGTATTTTTTTACTAGCCTACATATTTTTTTGGCAAATAGAATTCGTATTTGAAAATTAATTAATCAATACAAGACATGTTTAAGGCAAGCTTGTATAAAAAAATGTTCTTTAACTAGTTTATGCCAGAATATTACTGATTTTAAGATGCCTTTTTTAAAAAAATCCTCATTTTTGATTTCGTTTATTCTAATGAAGACAAATATTTTTTAAATAAATTTTACTTTAAAAGCATAATGAAACTTTTGATTTACTTGTTCCTTGAGAATTTGTGATAGATTGAGTCTGCTAAAAATTTTGAAGAATAAAAAGTTTATTTGTGTGATTCGCGAAAACAATACTATCTCTGATAAATCAAACTGACTTAAGACTGGATGAATAAACAACAAAAAATTTTTGGATGCATATAATTCTTGTGTTTCAAACTTAGTTAATAGCTCGGAAGACTTATTGTTACTACTAGCAATGAAAATTTTTATTTGTAATTTTTTTTTAAAAAGTACCATTCCCTCTTATAATCTACATTTTCGTTTTTCAATATTTCTCTGTATAATGATATGATGACTCAGCAAACAAGAGGAATTTAAGACGTGATATTCGTATGGCATTTAAATTCAACTAAAATGTATTAAATCAACTTTTCTGGCTAAGTATTCAGTGAAAAGATATATTAAAAACACAGAAATAAATAGTAATAAGAGTGAATCAATCTTCTTTCCAACATCTGATACAAGAGGATTTAATCAGTATATAACATAAAAAAAAACTGGATTCCGGTAATTAAGAACTTTAAAAAGTCTAATGTACTTATATATATATATATATGTGTGTGTGTGTGTAAAAAAATGTTTTCAAAGATTTAAGTGTTCTTTCACTAGGTTGATGCGTTTAACTGTGCAGAAAACACAGATGTCGGCATTGTTTTTGTTGTTATTGAAGGATTATGTTGTTTTTTTCTTCTAAATTTACAGAACATTCGGAAATTTTTGCTTCGTCAAGTTTGGTTTTCAAAGTCTTAATTTTCAAAAAATAATGCATTTTTAAAAATTGTTATCAATAACTATACCCACACTCAAAAAGATATTCCAAATATAATAAGAAACTGTTAAAGAATTTAATCATGTATGTGTGTGTGACACGAAAGAAAGAGAATTAGATATTTTTCTCTTATAAATGGATATAAAAGTAAATGTACTCTTTGAGCAAATTATTTTCAGACATTTTCTCAAATAAAGTATTCATTTTAGATTTGATAAGAAATGTGACATAAAGTGCTAAAAAATTCCAAGTTTAGTTAAAAGAAGGCTTCACGTCTAGGTATGAAAATTACCAAATGTTATCAGACATGCAATAATGGAGATTTCTGCGCCCTTAAACTGTCTTGCATGATTTAAAAGAGCAAGACACATTTTTAAATTGAAAAATGTCTTAATATTCATGCAAGTTCGTATGTTTACAATTATCGGATTATGATACAAATCTGCGCAATTTTTACACTGCATACATATTCAATTTTTCATTTTGACATGTAAAATTTAAGAAATTCTTTAGCGTGAAGTATGTAGAGGGGGACGGGGACGTGAAGCTTATTTTATGTATTTAAATGGAAATAAGCAATGCAATAAGATATATTATTTTCTTTGTATTTTTATAGTGAAATCAAAAAGCATGTTTTTACTGCTAGAATATTTTTGTGTTGTAAAGTGTAACCAGTTTGTATTTTCTTCTTTTCAAAATCTCATTCAGGAGGACTTAAAATTCTATTAGTAAAGAACAATTATTACTATCATCTGATAAAGTTTTCCTATTTATCATGTGCTTCTCCAATATTCCACATTGCGTGGTTCTAATGCGACTTTCTTCTAACTTAATCAAATAAAATTATCACTAAAATTTGTCAAATGGAAAGAAATCAATAATTAGTAACAACAAAATAGATAAATTTTCCAAGAAATAAATAAAAAATCTATTATTTATATAAAGGCAGAATCCCGAATGACAGACGCATATCATCTGTAGAATAGGGAAAATATTTTTGACATATGAATATATTTGAAGTTATTAAGTAGAAGTAAACAAGAAGGAAAAGTTCCTTCATAATATTACTTTTTGATTTTCTGATGAATCATTTTAAAAGGAAAAAATATTGCTATGCAACGGAAGAATAACAATAACTCTCATTACCAATTTTAAATTTCCTCAAAACTCTCTTTTTGTAAGTATTACTTTAACGATGTAGTAGCCAAGCGGTTACGATTTCGAATGCTATTTCTGTGGAGTCATGGGCTGGAGTCCTAGTACCCCTGAGGACTCTCCATGTAAAGCGACTGATGCATGCTGAAGCTCCAAGTCCTCAAGTTGCTCCTTTTGTGGAAGTATACAGAACGGTGCGCCAGTTCAGGTGTTCTCATCACTTCTGGGCCGTTTTTAACCTCCTCGGCGCCCTAGGAACTTCAATTTTTCGCTCCATCACTGTTTCCAGAGCATCTCTCCTTTAGTTCTTTCCTAGTCAGTTTTGGTGCAAAAGGAGGATTTTTTTTTTTTTTTTTTTTTTTGCTTTCTGTAGAGTCCAATTTGTTCCAGTCTAGCAACCGGCAGCTGTAAGGAAAGTATAGAGGCATTGTTTTGCCATTCTTGTTCATTTATTACCTTATGGCATCATGGACCACCCACCAACCCTTTTGTAAATTAGTACAGTAAATTAATGAAATCGTTTGTAATTACAGCAAAGAATATACATTATTGCATGAACTGTTTTCAGCTTGTTAATTATCATCTTTTTCATTGTTTATCGCATTACTATCTTTTACTTTCAGACATCCTTATTCTTTGCTGAGCCACTGTCATTGCACTAATACAACAAAGGTTTTCTTCAAATTTTAATCATTGCAAAATTATTAATGACATCATTGTAATCAATTTCCATTGTAATATTATTTTGAGTGCATAGCAATATCAAACTGTTAAGCTCTTCATTTTCCGTAGTAGGTCTCATTTCAGTTATTATTTTTTTTAAAGCAGAAAAGCTTTTCTCTTCTGTATAGTTTGTCGTAGGAAGAGTCGAGTAAATTCTCACTGCGATTTTTTAATTTGGGAAGGTACTTTCTCTCCAACTTGTTTTTCTAGTGATAGGAAGAGATTCCTCTTGTGTTTTTTTTTTTTATCTTCATATACATTCTGATATGTTGACACACTTGCACAAACTATTTTTCATCGATGTCTTTGGAGAAGCTATGAGCCAAATATTTCGCCTATTTTGTCACATCTTCTTGCTCATAGGCTATGGTACATTTGCGTTAATTTTAATTTTTTTTCTCTTTTCGCCCTCCAATTTGTGTGCCCTAGGCACCTGCCTAGCGAGCGTAAGCGGAAAAGTGGCCCTGTGTCACTTGACCAAGGTACAAGATCACTAAGTTTGTCATCAATAGCCCTCATGTTGCTTTGAAAAATAAACGTTATTAATCAATTAGTTATAAAGAAAAGTTTTAAATTGACTATAAAATATTTTTAATTCACAACTTAAAGCTATGGCTGGCAAAATGAGTTTTAGAAATGCGAAAGAAGATTAAATTAAATTAAAACTTATTTAAACATCCAATTCATCAATTATGTACTTCAAAAAGAAAATCAAATAAAACATGCAAATAATCTATTTATTTTCTCAATTCTGATTTTCTTATAATTATTATTTTCTTTACAAGTTATAAATATTAAAAAAAAAAACATATTAGGACACATGCCAAAGACTTCAATGATGTTTACCTTGAAAAGGAAATTTAAGTAATTTCCAGTTTACTAAAACCTTAATTTCTTTCAATTTTTCAAAAAGTCTCTTTGGTGTTATCAAAAAGCAACTTGTAACAACTATTTTTTTTAATTTTGGAATGATTTTTAACTTAAATTTATGAATTAATTATTATTCTCAGCAATATTTTTAGAGCTAATTGATGGTGAGTTACGCAAGGAGAAATATTCATTATTTCATTAACTGTTACTTTTAAAGTAATGGTATTTATTTAAGAATAATAACTTACTATATTCTTAAATAAATGCTATAATTAAATCAGGGTATTATTGTACAATTATCTATTTTCAGTTGTTCCTTTTTATTGTATTAGGTACATGCTATTAAAAAATCGAAACTTTTTTATGACATCAATTAGAGCACTCCTTAAATACCGAGAAAAACTATTTTGTTCCATTTTTTTCTGAAATTACTCTCATTCTTAAATTATTTTATTCTTTATTTAATTGTTTTCATTTATTTAGATACGGTTTTTTTTTCTTGTTCTTCGCTTTGTTTTTTTCTTATTTATCTGTTTTTTTTTTTTAATTCATCTTAAGCTGAATCGAATACTTTCTTATGCTCTTTACAGGTTTTCACTGAAAGAAAAAGTTTTTGTTAATATATTTATTAACATTGAGATTTTTTGAATGTGAAATATTTTATGAAATATCTTATGGAAAATTGCTTCCAGCACCTTTGAAGTAACACCTTAAAGATGTAAATCTCTAAGAATTTTCACCCGTTTATCACGGGAAAAAGAAAAGATTTAAAAATGTAAATACCGTAAGATCCGGCGTATAACGCGCTCTTTTAACACAAAAAATGAGATCGCAATGTACGGATGCGTGGTATACGCCGGGTATAAAAAGGAGAGTTTTAAAAATAAAAAAAAAAGATGAGCATAGAAAAAACTTAGATTTCTGTATGTATAGAAATACTGTTTATTTAAAAGAAATGACATTCTTTAGGTACATAAAGGTTTGTTCTAGAAGTAAACTATTTTTTCTCCTAAAGCTCGGAATATTACCTAGAATAAAGGATTTCAAAACTTAAGAGCATTACGCACGTACATTTCAGGTACCTTTGCAAAAATGGGAATGCGCATTATAAAAATACAAGGTGTGACAAAAAAACAAAAACAAAAAAAACGAGACTGGTCCAATAAATCATTGAACTTACAGAATCAGTTCTCTGTGACACTATCACCTTCAAAGTAGCTCCCTTCTGCATTCGGTGCTGCCATTGCTGGTAATAGTTCTGGAGTGAGGTTTCTGAAAGTCCCTCTAGGAGATTTTCCGTTTTTGCCGGAGCCTCTTCAACTGAGATAAAATGCGTTCTCTTTCTGCAAGATTTAACTGTAGAAAATAAAAAAAAGTCGCAGGGGCCAAATCAGGTGAATAAGGAGGATACCTCATTATAGTAATGATTTTGCTGGTCAGAAACTGCTTGGCACTGCTTGAGCCATGTGAACGGATGCATTGTCTTGGTGCAACAGCCATCCACCACTCCCCAAATCTGGCCTTTTTTCCCTAATTTTTTCACGAATTCTTCTTAGTATTTCAATGTAGTAGTGTTGATTAACAGTCTGACCACTGATGTGAGTGGGAACCCACTCATATCACAAATTTTGGTTATATTTTGATCTGTAATCGCTGACCTTGGGCGTCCAGCAGGTTCATCATATTCTTCCCTGACACTCCCCCCCCCGAAAAACTATTATACCATTTAAACACATGAGCACGAGACAAAGGTTTATGTCCATAAGCCTAGGATAGTATTTAAAATGTTTTCGTGGCTGATTTCTTAAATTTCACAAGAAATTTGATCTTGATTCGACATTTTCCCCGCAGAATGCAGTTACATGTGTTCACTCAATGATGTAGTTTTCCCAACTGACGAGATCAATCAAGACGAAACTGCCCACATGGATAAAGGAGGTGCTTGGGATGGCGTCACCCAAACACAGTTGTTGCCAACTCTACTTCTTTTTCAAGTTGCACACGTAGTCTCATTTTTTTTTTGAGTCACGCAAGATTTGACGGTAAATTATTTTTTGCTGACGTGCAATATTTTTTTCGTAAGAAAAGTTAATGTTAGTTTTGAATTTGTTTAACATAAGTTTCCGGATAGACCGGACAAATTAAAAAACTCGCTTGCTGGGAAAATAACTCAAGGAAAAATTTCATAAATCTTATAACTTTCAACCATTTAATTTTTATTTAGATTTAAATAATTCTAATTGATATATGTTATATAAAACATTATCTGTACATCACACACTTACTTTGATAAATTAAAAAAAAGCTCATATCTACTGCAGAAATTTTATTAGTAATTAGTCCCTGTACAAAAGAAATTTTTGAATAACACATGCGCATTTTAGGTGTCTAGGAAAAGTAAAATAATAATCACTATTCATGAATTTCAAGAACATAAATGCTCCATTAATAAATGAAGAATTTATTAAATCAAATATTTTGAAACATATGTTCAATTTTTAAAAATTCTTAATTGAATAAAGTAATTAATACGATAGCATGCAAAATAAGAAAAATGACATTGATTTGCTTGTAAAAAAGTTCAATTATATGTATTTATATGTGTGTGTGAGCGTGTATTTGTATATTTTTTTAGAGTCAATATCTGATAAAACTAAATTATAACACTTGAACTCTTCATGATGATTTTAAATAATTTTTTCAAGATCACAATTATTCTGCAACCGAAATCAAGTTATATTTTAAAAAAAGAATGCATGTTTTTCTCGTACAGACTTTGCATCAAAATATCGGCAAAGTAATTACAATGATATATTAAATTGATAATTTTAGATATGATAAAAGCTACGCAATCTATGGCAGTTATTATATTAGATCGACACACACGCACGCGCTTGTACACATATACACTCGTTCAACAGTTTATCGCTAGAAGTACATTTCTCATAATTTTTTAAATAACATAATAGTTTTGAAGTTAATTTTTTACATCTGTGCGTTTAAAAAACACAATAATCAGTAAAATGTATAAAAATGTTATGAGGGAAAAAAGTATGATTGAATGTGAAAAAAATTAAAACGAAAATACTTCTTTTTGTATTGGAGGCATATAACAAATCATCTGACTAATAATGTTGCAAAAAGCACTCTATTTTATACGAAAGTGATGCAATACGGAACAAGAAAGATTATTAGCCAAAACAAAACCAAAATAATCATAAGCATTACTCTTAGTTTTATGATGCTTTTTCATGTCTATATTATTAAATAATTATAAATAAAAAAAGTCTGTGTGTTAAAAATTGCTTATGTTTATGTGTATGAAATAAGTAAAGCTTCATTTTCATGTCGAAAAATTACCTCACATTCAGGAAACTTTGTGTATAGGCAATGGCATCTAGGTTTACTTTCATATAATTTTAATTTTCGCTGACAACCACATGAAAAAAAAAGACAACGATATTCTATAAAAATGAAATAGCAATTATATTACTCAGATTTACTGAGATCTATATTGATTTTAAGCATACATCCTTTTTGCTTTAATTTTGTTAAAGAATACCGTCACGTTCTTTTGTTGCTCAATATTATTTATTTTCATTTAAACTGAAAGAAATCTCTTGAGTACGATTGTGAAAAAAATAAGTTACTTGAAAAAATAAGTTTAACAAAAAGGCCAAACGCTTCATTCATAAAATTAGGAATTATTCTCTCAAGCAGATATAATGAAAATGTAATTTAAAACTTAAGTATTCCTCATTTTCCACCGAAATCTTTTTTATTTTTCTTAACCAAAATTTGGAATAAAATTATTAGTTTTTGTTTTCAAGCAGCTAAAAATATACACATTAAAAAGACTATCATTAGCACTTTTCCACTTTTTTAAATCGTAGTTATCACATTACAGTTTTCCAAATAAAATAAGATTATTTTAGAATTTAAATTTAAATTATCAGCTACTACTTTTGGAAGAATCCATCGAAATAGAAAAAATATATTTGAAATAATGCTGAAAGCTGAAAATTATACACTTTTCTCCATTCACCAAAAGTTACACAAATTAATTTATTAATTTCTTAAAATGGCTTTTTTTGGGGGGTGAATGATATGGAATGCTGATTTCTTGAATAAAAAAAAGCAGGTTTCTAATGGTAAGTTTAGTTTCTTATTATGTAAGTCCACTTGATTCTTAATTGCTCGCAGTGCGTGAAAGCTTCCGCATCGTATTTGGCAAGTGTCAGCAGGAAAAGCGAAAAAGAGAAGAAAAAAAACATGTGTCAAACGCATTTAAATTTGTATAACTTTTTCTTAAATAAGGAAATTTCCAGATTTTTCTGCGAGACGTTAAAATGTTAAAAATATATTATAAGATGATGAGGATTCCATAAACATATAATGTTTTTTTTTAATCTATAAAGTAAGGAAGCAAATATATCCAATGCTGTACCTAAATGCACATAAAATTACCCTTTAAACATTTTATAATACAAAAACATCAAATCCAGATTTTTACAATTATTTTTTCCTATAAAAAATAAATTTCAAATAATTAACCTTATTGTAAATTTTTCATAAAATTTAAATATAACTTATTAATCAAAAGATTATTTATAAGCTTTTACCATTTAGTTAATTATAATCGTTACAAGCGGATGTTCTTTGGGAAAATTATCATTAAATACACTGAAAGACATCCTGATTCAGTTTAATTAATGTGATAAAATGGAAAACGAAAACTACTCAAATTATTTGAATAAAAGAAAAATATAAGCTTAGAGAACAATTAAATAGTAAAATAAAGAATATAAAAAAAAATTCATATTAATATTAAATCTAATTAGACAATTCTAAATATAAATTCACTTTCTCTATAAATTTATTTATTAATAAGTAACGTATAGTTGTAATAAGTAATGCATTTTAATAAGTAATGCAAGGTTGTATATTTTAGATTTTTTTGTTTACATTAAAAAAATGGGGGTAAGTTGGATATTGTGTGTATTTCTTTACTACGATGTGTGAAATAAGATTTCAGTAATCTCTTAGGAAATAAAAATGAATGTTTTCTCTCTTTCACTCTCTCTCTCTCTCTAGACTAGACAGAAGCATTGCAAAATCATCTTAACAAAGTTTTCTGTTTGCTTCACATGCAAATATCCTGTGAAATTTATTTTATTTATTACACTCTTAAAGCTTCTTAAGGCATTCAGTGAGTTATTACATTTAAAATAAAGAAAGAAAAAGAGAGATTTATAAATATAAGATGTTTGCATTATAATAAAGTATTTTGTATTTTGAATTTTGTCCCTGTTATAACTTCGCTTATCAATTAAATTCTGTTTAGATTTTTATTATTAGAAGTAAATTGAAATTATCCAAAATTATTAACCATATCATTTTTTTACATGTATATAAAAAGTATCTTCCTCTAAAACTGTTTTCCCCCTTCCTTTCACTTATGTCTTATTTTCAATTGTATTATGTGTCCCCCCCCCCCAATTCCTGAACCATGTTTTTTCTACTGTAGGCGCAACATAGACCATATTTCATAAATTACAGTTTATATGAAAGTTTTTGTTTTATTCCATAATTTGTACGCATGTTAAATATCAATCTATTAAGAAATATTGATATCACAAAATGCACAAATAAACTGTGTATAAAATTATTTTACGACACAGGCCGTTTGGATTTGAATATATTTGCCACAGATTACCTTGAATTCAATATTTGTAGAACTTTTTTTTTAGGATTAGCATTTTTATAATGTCTAACTTTGATACCATTTGCAGGAACAACTGTATACACACTAAAATGACGAACATATTTACTAATCATTTTAATTTTTTGGAATGTTTATCCAACCTATCATAAAAATTTGAACACTCAGTGTGTAAATTATTTTGACAGTAAATTTTACTTCTTTGACTACAGATTTTTTCCACAAAATATTATATTTATTAAATAAAAATAAAATTTTAGCTCCTGTTTTTGAGAATACTTTTATTAATAGTTTCTCTTTCAGTTTCGCCTGTATTTCTTTTAACCAAATTTAATAATAACTGCACATTTAATTAACTTAATTCGTATCTCTAAGAAATATAGATTTATTAGTTTATTTTTAATTTTAAAAAATACAGATTCTTATTACCTTTATTTTAAATTTTAAAAAATACAGGTTTCTTATTAACTTTATTTTTTCTTTTAAAAAAAATACAGATTTCTTTACTAACAAGTATAATTTCAGTATATACAGTTTTGTAGGAGTAGAATATTTTCAAACAAATTTTTCCACCTCCCCCTTTGTACTTTCCCTCAATATTAAACAAACCTTTCATAACAACTCGAACATCTTACATACAAACTGTTCCAGATACGAAACATTTACTTTACTCCCTTTTCTACTATCAAGCCCTGTTTCTTAATAACTTTAAATATTTTTTCCTCGAACCCCTGCTTAGATTGTTTCTCGTCAATACTTTTTAATCCCTCCCTTTACATAGAATCCCAGCTTTGCCCCTACACAAACGTAGAGCGATCATTTTCATCTTTAAATTTAAACAAAACAAAGCAACCGCATCAGAGAAAAGTGAACTGGGGCTTACCTCGGCCGGCGAAGGCATTTGCCGGGGCTGCCGACGGCGGCTTCATTGGCGGAGGAAACGGCCAAAGACGTTTCTCGCGAGCCGTACTGCTCTGAAATGAAAGGACCGCCCTACACTTCAGGTGATAGACCACGCCATTCCACGCTAAATAATTCATAAGGACCTTCAGACAGCTAATGCGAAAGGCATTCTTCTATTATTTAACAATGCGTAATAATTTATAACTGGTTTTAAATATAAGATGCCGGTTCTGCATTATATATAGATCACTAGGAGGAAACGGCGCTAGCAAGAACAAGTCATTCTCTTTCCCCTCCTCTTTGACTGAAAGGACGGAGGGGGGGGGGCAAGAGCTGAATTTCACTTCGTCGTATAATATTCATTTGGTAAGAGTTTTGGAAATCCTCATTACTTGTTTTCATCCAGCTGCTGACGGATCTTATCGCATTTATTTTTATGTTCAGCTAATATTATTCAGCTCGTTGCTTTCTCTCTCATTGCACCTCTCTCTTTTTGATTCTACTTCATCATCTCCTTTTTTTTCTTTTCTTCTTTTTAATCTTTCAATAAGAAGAGGAGAATCAAAAGGTCCTCTTTAATAAATAAATCTCAGTCATTTCGCTTAGCTCGGTCGTGGATTATTTAGTTATTATTTTTTGCGCCAATTATTCCGTTGGGTGCAGGTCTCGGTTAGTTTTTCCGAGTATGGTAATCTTAGAAGAGTTTCATATCGGATAAACTTGATACTCTTACGGATTCTTATATTAGTCTTACATACTGTAGAAATTGGATAAATTCTTTGAAATATTATTAGCACTAAAACAAAAAAATTATATATACATGGACATTATCTACTTAAATATTAAACGAAACATTTAGTAGCTTTAGATTATTTTTATATTTTATAACGATGCTGTTTTTCATACTGTAGAACCTACTGAATCATTTTTTACAACAGCGTTTCAATTTCTGACATAAAAATTTGTACAATAGTTTTATAAATCGTACCATATGTCTTCTATAGGTAATCGAAAATCTGGGAAAACATCTGTGAAATAATTAATAATTTACTCGTAAGAACTTATGATGATATTTATTGCTATATGGGCCAGCATAATACTCTCATATGGTTCACATATATACTGCATTTTTAAGGACAAAGTTTTTTTTATTGAAGCATACTCATTTTTCTTTCAAAATGTTCTTTTGCTAATTGTTTTTACTTTCTGATTGAAAGGGAAAAAAAAGGTTTTAAACAATATTTGCGCAAAGCTATTTTAATGATTTTTACATTTTTAGTTTGATTAGCAGGCATACTTCTGGTGAATTATCAATTAATGTATTTTACTGTTTTCATTTTGAGGACTTTATACATCAGGTAATTATTATTTGTCTTTTTAATATACAGCCTACTTTTAACTATACGAGTACACTTATAAATGAGGTTTTCAATAATAGTTCATTAAAGACCACAAAACTACATTTATAAACAAATAATTGAAAAAAATAATAAAAAATAAAAAAAAAAAAAAAAAATATAATTTGCTAAATTATAATTAATAGACTACATTATTTTTTTTAGTTAAGATACTGGAAATAATTATTTTGTCATAACTTTTAATAAAATTATATGAGATACTTAATTTATTGATCAAATTTTCAAACTCTTCGTAGTACGAAGTACTTCAAAAGTACTTCCAATTTTTTAAAAGGAAATTAATTTAAATTTGCTGAATACAAGCGGCTCGTAGTTTCGGTTATTTACGGAGTGACTGGTCTTAAATGATGAGAATGAAAAATGAAAACATTCATTATTGATTCAGTGTATATTTAATGGGACTGTAGTTATGGAATAGAAAACTTTTATAAGTTAACTAAGGGTTAAAAATGGGATAAATTTTCTTTAACAAGATTGTGAATGTTTTTACATTTATTTCACTATTTTTATTGAAACAAACTCAAGCTTATATTCAGTTTTATAAAATAAAAGTTTCTAAATAAGTTTCACCATGTGAGGAGACAAAGGCTGACACTCAGACACTACGCAATTAAAATATTGTTTTTATTTTTTGTTAAAAAAACAGGAAACACACACACACATATATATAATATATGTATACATATATTCTTTAAAGATTTTCAATTTTCATAGTATATTACACTTACGAACACCTTTAATTATTTTTATCTCAATTTTTTTTTAATCTTTTAGTTAATTAAAAGGTTGTTAAGTATTTTTGTAACCTAAGGAAAGTAAAAATTTCTTATTTAAAATGATTGTTTTGTTTTAAAAGAAGTAATCTAATAAGAAAATAAAAAAAATCTGATATGAATCGAAGAGAAATATTCCTTTTATTGTGATTTTCTACATTTCTCATCTAACTGAAATCATATAAGCAAAAGATAAAAAGAAATATAAAAACACCAAAGAATTATGCAAATATGAAGTGTAATTAAGTATTTCAGTTAGTCAAAGGAAACGGTTAAAATAAAAATGACTTTTATCTTTTTATTAGTTTTCGAAAATTTAGAAAATCCTTGATATAAAAGAAATTTTCTTTAAATATCGACATTATTTTCGAGGAATTTTCTGTTTCATAAATCTATTATTATTTTTCCCCTTGTCTTAAGTAATTAAAACAAAGAATTATAATATAAGTAACAGTTGTGTTTCTCTGACTCAGGGAGAGTGAGAGTTATACTTACGTCGCACTATAAATAAACACGAGGGCTATTGGCGACGAATCTGAAGACGACCTCTGAAGAATTAATATAAGTTACACAAATGTATTAATTAATATAAGTACACAAAGAATTAATATAAGTAACAGTTGTGTTTCTCTGACTCAGGGAGAGTGAGAGTTATACTTACGTCGCACTATAAATAAACACGAAGGCTATTGGCGACGGACCTGAGGACGACACCTAAATTGGCACCCCGTCTTCTAACTACTACACCAGACCAAAGGGAGGACATTGAGCCTCGATAGATTTAACGTGCATCGACCCCATCTACAATGCAGATGTTCAGTAGCCTTCTTCCCGAATCAGAATCTTTAAAATCTGTATCAAATCATTCGATCTCATAAAACAATATTATTATTTTCTTTCTTGTGTAGTATCTTCAATAATATCTGTATCTTTAATTACAAATCTTTTAGACGCGCAATGACTTTCAGTTTTCTTTATGGGGGTGAGAGGTATGTTTCAAAAAGCATGACGATGAAAGCACCGAATCCCTACGCTAAAAAATAAAAATCTGTTGGACTATGTCGTTGTCTTAAACAAAACACCTCAGAATTTATTTTTAAAAAAAAACAATTAATTGAATTATAATAGAAATTATCGTATTCCTTCCATGTTGAGTGCGTTGGCTCCTCAAAGAAAATGCACTTGCGAGATTTTGGAATTTGAGGAAGCGTGTTTTAAAATATCTGGAAGAAAACAATGAATTGCCCGATGAGAGCTCGTTACTCAAAAATGAAGACTGGCCATGGGATTAAGCTTTTCTTACCCATATTATGGGACATTTAAATAATTTAAATTTAAGCATACAGAGAAAAGATTGCATTTTACTCCCACCCTAGCAGGTCATATATCTATTGGAAACAAACTTTTGCCCTTTATATCTCTTATTTTAAAGAAGAAAAAACAGGTTGAGATGATGATGATGATGATGATGAGCATTATTAACTATCTACCAAAATGAATAATACTCCGAGCTATAACAGATTTAAAAATTTAAAATCCATTTTACGGGATTCTTTCAGTGCTAGGATGGATAATTTTCAAGATGATAAAAAAAATGCTGATCTTTTCATAAATTCTATTTTCAAAGACGTTAGTTGTTACCCACCTGAATTCCAAATCGGAATTATTATTACAGCACAATTCTCTAGACTTGAAAGCAAATATAAGGAATTTATCTCAACTCAAGTGTTCCAAATTGTATATTGAATGTTGGAAATTTGAACTGACAGGCAGTTTTCCAAATTTACATCATTTGGCTGTCAGATACTGTTGTAGTTTTGGATCAACAGAAGTTTGTGAATAAATGCTTTCTATTATGAACATAATACATAATTATCGCTTAACTAATATAAACCTAAAACAAATTAATTTTGTTATCTTCAAAAAGTCTTATCTTTTTTACCAAGACTTGGTAAAAAAGCTACAAATTCAAAAGCCACAATAAGCAAGTACTGACTGTGTATAATAATAAACTATAATTAAATGTTTAAAGTTACTCATTTTTATTGTATACCTAAAGAAGTTTATAAGTAAAAGTTTATTAACAATAAAAACTAAGTATTTATTGCAGTATTTTTAAATGTTCACTACTTAGACTTGTGTAAGAATATATACTCTTTGCGTAAAAATCCTATAAGACAATAAGTAAAATTTTTTCACCTTTTTATATCTTTTTGTTTGTTGGAAAAGTAGGAAGTGGAACGCATAATGATTTAATATCACACAGTGGCACTCTTTCCAAAAAGATTAGCCACCCCTGGTCTATGTGGTGGGAGTTGAGCTTCTACCCCTCCCCTTCCACTTGTGTACACCACTGAAGGTGTGGAGATAATTAATTCTTCTTCGTACAGAAATGCAAGCCATTATTCCCTATCAAATGTCTTCCATGAAGGCAATAGATATTTCCTTCTTAGATTCCCCAGTCATTGCCAGTAACTAATACCGGAAATCATTAATATTTTTAACAATGACAAAATTTAAAAATATGGAACTGCAGCAAGACATTTTAGCTTCTCATTGCCCACAAAACCTTTATAAACAGTTAAATGAACGAGTTCACGTTTTCATTGGAAACTAAAGTCTTTATATGCCATTTACTTAAATTGAGATATTATGTATTTCCCACATAAAAACCCGTTCTATATATTTAAAAAAAGGTTTTTTTTACTATACATTTCTTCCATTTGCTCAAAAGGGTTTATTTTTTCATATCACTCTATGTTCTAAGTCCTCTTAATTTCCACTCTACTCTTGGTACGAATACCAAAGATTTGCAATCTCGGCTGCGAAGTGCTAAGATTCAATAAACAGCGATTGAGTGAGGAGAGCAAGTAGCTAAGGGGCACTAAATGTCGAGACAGAGGTCTGGTTACGTACCAACATGGTGAAGACCATTAAAGCCCCTCTATGTTCGCAGCCTCGTTAGTGAAAGGTCTAAATTGAATTAGCCAAGCATTATAATTGCTTTGATTCCGGTCTTAGCCAATACCTCTCAATGTACTTGTGGAATTGCTTAGACGGTTTGTTCGAATCGAAGCCTCTCGATATAAAACGGTTAATATCAATGTTAATGGTTGGTGTTTTTAAAGATATATATGCATTTTACACTGAAAAGTGGAGTTTATTAGTTATATCAATAAATTTTCCAGCCTTGCGAAATCGGTAGATATCTACTGAATAAGAAATATAATTTCAAAAATTTTATGAGTTATTAACATGAATAGATTTACGTAAATCACTGCATATATATTTTTATTTATTCAACATCTTGTAAAAGATTGTAATTATTCAGCTGAAGAATATTCAGAAAAAATGTTAAAATATTGCAGATAATGTATTCATGTTTTGTGTAATACAGCAGAGAATTTTTAGCCATTTTTCCCTATAGAGCAAATACATTAAAATGTACACAAATCTAAACATTTTCCCTCGATCAACATTCTGATAAATCTTTAAAATATGCCTAAAAATCAATAAAATATGAAACAAAAATAAATACAAATATTCTGAAAGAAATTACACCATTTTGAATGGAAAACTTTCTATACAAATATAGCTATAATATATTCAAAAATATGAAGATTAAATAAAACGCTTCAAAAAAATTTTAATAAATATGATGAAACCTTGTTATAAAAGGCGCTTGTAAACGTTCAGTTAATACTGTTAAAACTGTCTTTGTCTAGAATTTAAAAAACTGCAATTGTGCTTGGGATACACATTTCAGACAGAAAAATGCCTTAATAATAAAATAATTTGGAATAGTTATTGAACATAATATAGTTTATTTATTGCAAATTTGAAATTTATATGCATTCTTTAAGTACTGAATTTTTCTCTTTAATGTACTGTAATATAAAGAGCTATACGGTTAAGAAAGCTACAGACAGCTATAAGGAGTATTTATCTGTAAAATGTAGGAAACGGAATATAAGTAAATGGGACATATTTTACCTTGGAAAAATGAGTTAATTCGATCAAAAATAAAATAGATTGCAGTATACTTCCGTCTACTTGATTATATAAGTACAGAAAAATTTTTTTAACAGGAACAAATTCCCTGATTTAGATTTTAATATTTGCTCTCCTCCCTACCATACCTAAGCTGCCATGGTTCTTTAGTGGTTGGTCATTATCCCAAATTTATAACCAAAGTTGCTTCTTTCGAGTCTTGAGTCTGAGTTCTGATGCCACTTAAAACCACTCGTGAAATGACATACACATTAAATCTGTCCAGACTGAAAGTCCTCAAGGTAACCTGATGTGGAATTCTGGTGAACGAAGCTCGCCAGTTCAGATGTTGTCCTAGTTACTTGACCATTGTCCGAAATTACAAGATCTGTTTCCAATATCCCTCATGGTGCTTTTGAGTTCAACGTTAATAAAGGATCAATTCCCATCCCTTAAAACACCCTCATCATTATAACAAATTTCAGATTTTTACTGTATAACTATAAGATATGTAAAATATTGTAAAATTGTATTTATTGTAATTACATTGTATTTATTATAAAATTGTAAATTATGAATCGCTAAAATAAAGAGTATGTTTCTGTGTCTGACTCCTCCCTGTTAAAAATAATTGCTCAAAATCGAACGATCTAGTATGAATCTATGCCTGTAATACGAGAACAAAACTTGCGAAATAGCAAACTTACAACTATAGGGTCAAAAAATGACCTCATAGCCTTGCACCTGTCGGTTTACACACCAGACTGGCTTTTTGAGTAGTGTTACAGGTCTGAGGGTCGATAAACAATAGCATGTCGCACGCAATGGTGACTGGCAACTTATGTTCATTCCCAAGTTCTTCGATATATACAAGAGGCAGTAAAAAAACCGTTGAGAAGCCGAATAATTACCAATAATATTGTGGGAGGTCTTTTTTTATTTTTGCTCTTGTGTAGTATATTCTGCTTCAATGATTTTTTTTCGGTGGTATTCAACTAAATTATTCAAATGAATAAGTGCTTGTAATCAATCCTAAAAGAAACATGATTTTAAGAGACTGAGGTTTTTTGTTTTGGCATCAAACACAATGGATATTTAATGGGGTTCTTGTATGTTTTCTAAGTATTATCGATGTGCGTGTAATCATGCATTAAAATAAGCTTTGATATTAAGCGTGATCATCTTTGCTGTGTATTAATACTTTATCTCGATGAGTTATTTTCTAGCAGCGTATATTCTTTTCTATAATTTGTTTGTTTAAAGCGTTATCAGCAATCTTTAGAGAATATTGGCGAGTTTGTTTTGTTGTAATTTTATGGATTAGCATTTAACAATCATAATAAAATGTAAAATTTGTCCCAAAGTTTTGTATTTTTGTTCAACAAAAGCATTTTTCACAATTAAACATTTTATTTTTATTTTATTTCGAATTTTCATAAATAACAATGTTTTTTGTACACTTTATTTACTTGTTAATAGTCGAGAAGTTAAAACGTTATAAATTATTTCCATCTTTATGATTGGTATTAAGGCAACTTCCATTTTGTAAGCTTATGATAAATTGAATATGTGCACACACACATATATTTGTATATATATATAATTATTTTAATATATTCTCCCTCTTTCTCTGTCACAGAACGGGATTTTTTTCCTTTTGATATCCGCAATCAGAACGGAGTCATTAAATTTGTTTTATCTGTTTTGTGTGCATTTATAAATAAAATTAAAATGAAGTTGTAATTGAAATAATTATTAATACGTTTAATATAAGGAAAAAACACACATATTTTTCCAATAACGATATATGTATAATTTTCCAAAAATAAAAAGATAGAAATTAATTATGGAAATAGTTATAATAAAAAAATAAATGAAATAAATCATCTCTACTGGGATTGAAAGCTTATTTAAACTTTCGACTTATTCTGCAACTTGTGAATTATAAAGAAAATACAAGCGTTGCCTTTTTCATTTTTTTAAGAACTTTCAAGTCATTACTTGAGAAATGTACTTTTTTTCTATTGACGGGTTAATTCATTGTTTACTAATGTCATACTTCGCAAAGTAATATAACATCTTTTGGTGACCTCTAACTTTTAACCATGGTAAAGTGACGAGGATGACATTTGAGTTCGAACCGAACACTGCAGATTTCTAGATCCTTCCAATATTCTATTAATGTATTTTATTATGAAATATGTTCCAAACAGAATTTCAGTTTTATTTTTACATATTAATTTAATTTCGCTTTACTGTTACAAAACTTTTTTGTATTGTTTATTTACAAGAGGAATCTGCATTAAAACAACCCGTTTCTATTTCTCATGCAGTCTCACCAATCAAAAAAGAAAAAGATACTGTCTTTCAAATGAAAGTGGCATTGATTAAAGAATTCTAAGATTTCTGAATTTACTCTATAATAAGTTCACTGGCATTTAATACTTTATTCTTGCTTTATTTCATTTCTTTTATGTATGCAACACTCAAGATATCTTTCTTGCAATATTCATATATTTATTATGGTTTATGCATATAAAAACATTTTGTAATTTATCTCATTTTAGTTAAATGAAAAGTAAGTTATTGGAGCAAATATTTGTCCAATATTTTTATTTTATCTTATTTATAATAACAATATCACAGTGTTATCTGAAATGTTTGTCAAATACGCAAATCTGAAAAACGTTATAAAAAAATTAAGGATTCTTACAACTTCATTATCTTTTAATTCGAAAAATCCTAAATTATTCAGTATTTACCCCTTCAACTCCAGTATATTTTGTAAAATTTTCTTCCTCATTCAAATAAAGTAAACTTTTTAAAAAAATCAATATTCCTTTCCTGAATTCGTCACCACAATCATCCATCACACCATCACTCCCAGGGGGATCAAAATTTCAAGGATTTATTGCTTAAAATCCTAGAACCCTTCTACTAAGTACCTCTTAGAGATTTTCATTTTGTTTTTATCCCTTTGCTGTTATTTTATTTCTCGTCCTGGTCCGAAAGTGTTAAAATAGGAGAATTATCTCACCATATTTTTGAAAGGGGATGAAATCTTGTCAACTCTTAGCTAGGTGGAAAGGGTTTTTTCCCCCTCTGTGTAAAGGGTGCGCTCCTTTCTCGCCGATGGGCAAGGGCTTATGACAATCGGCTTGTATCCCTAATCTTGTAACCAGCATCGTAGCTAGTTTAATGCAAGGTGCAGGGGAAGAGACTGTGCCAATGGTACATAAAGGAGAAAAATCGATTTTTGTTTGTGGAGTGCTTGGCTCCTGCTATTTGCTCATCTGCTAGGAGCAAAAAGGGGAAAGTGTGCTTGTAAAAGCATCTTGCTGATGTGAGTGTCCGATGTCTTTGGATGGTACATGCCAATCTAGAAAAGGAGAAAAAATGGTTGGGGCGGTAGTTAGGAAAGTATTATATTGCTGCAATAATAGTTTTATCGGATGGTAGTTTTTCTCTTACAAGCAAATGGTAAAAGAAAGATAATTTTGCCTGCCGAATAAAATTATTAGTAATAAAATGGAAAAAAAATATTTAAAAGATCATTAAACATAATTTCATCTAAAAATAATATTAAATATTATTATATAATATATTTTCTGTGGTGTCTAGTCATAACATAGATTAGCATTGTCTTGCGTTCAGGGAGCACAAAGAAGGTTGTACACAGCTTTTTGGTAATATTACTTTTAACTACCTAGTTAACAGCTTCTCAAATGTATTATTCTAGAATAGCTTAAAAATTAAACGCTTGTAAAATCCCTGAAAGAAGTTATAAACAATGTAATAAGATTCAAAGCAGAAAACTAAATCCCTTATCTTTGCTGCCTTATATTTAATATTTTGGTGATAATACAAGTATGAATAAATATTTCTCACGGGTTACACTGCTAGGGTGTTATGGTCATAAAATAGATCAGCATTGTCTTGCATTCTGGGAACACAAAGAAGGTTGTACACAGCTTTTTGGTAATGTTACTTTTAAATATCTTGTTAACAGCTTTCCAAATATATAATTCTAAAATGGCTAAAAAAATTAAACACTTGTAAAATCCCTGAAAGAAATTATAAACACTGTAATAAGATTCAAAGCGAAAAAATAAATCCCTTATCTTTGCTGCCTTATATTTAATATTTTGGTGATAATATTAGTATGAATAAATATTAAACACGAGTTACACTGTATATTTAGGAAATAGATGGCACTGTTTCAACAGTGGTGTTGTACATTTGTATCCCCATTAGAGCGAGAAGAGATGTGTAGGACGGGAGAGAGAGGAGCATATGAGAGACTCCGAAAGTAAAGTTTGTGTAATTGTTATGAGTTGTGAGAGATTTTAGCTTTACATAGTTTTAAAAATAAAGTTATTTGTTATTAAAGAGCGAAAGTTATTTTTACAAAGTAACAACGTACTGAAGTTTGAGATTATAAAATTATTATATGTATTTTACTTTACTGGAAAACTTAATACATTTCCTCTTTGTTATAAAACATATTCAACTAAAGCTTTATATATTTTTAATAAATTGCGTTATATATAGCCAAAGCTTCATCTAATTAATTAATATTTAAAAAGGTAATCTTGAAGATAATGAGTTGATTTCTATTAAGAGAATTGTTCCTTTTTTTTTCTTTACCGGTGTCATCAACGTTTGAAAAAAAAAAGTTATTTCATCAATTCAATGTTTCATGAAGAAGCACCCACAATGTAATATTTGAGGCTCTAATTGAATTCATGTGACTAGTTTTTTAATTGTAACAATTAAATGAGTATTTTTCTTAATTTTTATAATTAAAAGTTAAAAACTCTTGATTATTATAATCAGGATAATATATTTTTGTTTCAATATATAACTTTAAGGATTCTCTAAATACACAAACACAAAACTATTCAGAATTAATTACTTCTAGTTTTGATGTTTATTATTGAGTTATAGAGAATTCAAAGAATTAATTAACATTCAATTCAGCTTCACGATGTTTTGAAGTTTTAAAGGCAATATACTATCTATATAAAATTCTCAGTTTTAGAAACTAAATAAATACATTTTCAATTAAACTTTATTTTAAATTTAAATGATTCTATTTCCCAATTTCTATACAAATCTAATCCTAAATATAAATCGAAATACTTCAAGATTCAAAATATGGTTCCGGTACAGAGTACATTTAACAACGTATTTACCGGAACTTATAAGTACAACTCTCACTTTCAAATTACATAGAATAACTATTTTTACGAATATTCTGACGATATTAAGCAGGAACACTCTTTTAATTTCATTCTTCCGGATACAGGGCAGCACAGGTTCTGTGATGAGCATTTTGGCGTGGAAGGTTAATATAAATTTTAAAGCAGAAGTTGCGTTTTCAGCTGACATTTTGATCGGATTGCGAAGATTATCATTTTCATTCCGAAAAAGTATTTAAAATCAAAAGGTGCCTTATTTTTTGTATGTTAGTTAAGACCTTAGAAAACGATTTGACTATTTATTTTAAGTGAACAATGTATATTATTAATTTTACTGTTGAATAACTTTGTGGTACTTATACATACCAACAGCACACTGGGTGTTAGAGAAGAACTTAGTTGTTTTTTTCCTTCCGTGTAGCTTATTGCTGTTTTTTGTTCTGTTGTAGCGTCATCACTATAGTACAATAGAGTTATGCTTTTTTTTTTTAGCATTTCTTTTTGCTTAACTTATTTATTTTGCTTTTTTGCTTTTATTTTAATGTTTTCAAAAAATTTTGAACTTTGAATCTGAGGTTATTTTTTTACCACACAATCAAATGAAATATCCATTCATTATTCAAAAATTAACAATATTTTAATTTCTTAATGTATAACTGAAATTTAACACAATAATAGGAGGTTTTCAAAGGACTATTATTATTATTATTATTATTATTATTGTTATCCATTTCTTAGAAACTCTAGAAAAAAGAAGCTCAGTCTTCAAGAGGCTTTGGATTTATCACAAAACCTATCATCTGAAAGTAGTGATGCACTACCGATGATTCTTCAGCTGAGGACGTCCCAGCAAATTATCCGCAGGAATTTTCGTTAGATTCTTAAGATGGGGATCAAGAGACTGAACAAGATTCAAGGTGCATAGTTCATACAGTATTTCCTACCCCAAGATGCAGTGCTTTAAAAACATTCGATCGAAACCTCAATCAAAATGCAAAATGTGTAATGAGTGTTTGTGTATTAATGAAAAGAAAAACTGAATATATATCTTCAAATTAATTTTAAGTGTGTAAAACCTGCTTTTATGTGTAGGAAAATTAAATAAATTATAAAAATTTTATTGTTTTCAAAAATAAATATTTTGTGTTGTAAAATACTAGTGTTCTCGTGTTTTTAGCATTTTTAAGAGTTAAAACAGTTAAAAAAAGCCATTCGGTCTTTTTGTATTATGAGAATATTTTAGGCTTTTGTGGACTGACGGTACTTTAAAGTACCAATTTAATTAATTAGCTCTAACAGATGAAACTTCCCAAAGTTGAGTATTTTATTTATGTATATCCCTTAATTTTTAATGCGGTAATTCAAAAATATATTACACGAAAAAAATTGCATTAGATCATAATGCGGTGGATAAAGGATTAAAGAACGTGAGATGTGAACAAATTTATAAGAAACCAAGTTGTATTTTATTCCTACAATTGTCTGCAATCTACATATGTTGTAGGATAATAACAAGAAAAATGAAACGCCGAATGTAGTTAATTTTAGATAAGAATAAAATTATTTGTTTAGTATTAAAAAACTAGATTCTGACCCATCCAAAGCAGTTTGTTTTTAAACTTTCCCTGTAATTCCTGCACATTTAAAAATTTCTATTGAAATGTGATGGTAATGGTAAAATAATTAGAAAAAAAATGGATGTATTCTTATTAAAATGTGTGCATTTGTATACTTACATTTTACTCTTTTTGAAAAAAAATTGCTTATTGGTGAAGCTGTAACATTCCTTACAATATCTTAAATTAAATATTTACTTTATATGATTTTTTTTATTTTAAATATGTCAGTTTTATAGCCAAGTGGATGAAAGTACGCTTTGAGAATATAGTTCTCCCTTTAACAAATTAAATTAAAATAAATATTATTTTTGACTAAATGTGATAAATTTGCTGTATTTATTATACATATCCTTACTCGAAAATCTGAGCTTATATGTTCTCAGCATTTCTGAATTTAATATTGAAAATCAAGTTGAGAATTCTTTATTGAGATGTATTTAATTATTTTAAACTGTTTTTGGAATTCATAAGGAACAAACCTTAAGCCTTTCTTTAAGTGATGAAAAAGTACTCAAAATGAAATTGATTCTTTAGACTACGCGTGAATTCTACTATACAATAACAAGCAGCGAATAGTTTGCCTAAAACATGTTTTTTTTTTTCAGAAACATGCTGTGTTAAAAAATAAAATAACTTGCTACACAAAAACTATAAGAGTTTCTAAATTGCTCAAGATAATATTTAATAACCTTTTTAGAAGAAAATATTTCAAAAAAATTGTGTCTCTTCGAATTATTTAAAAAGCATTTTAAGAAATTAACAATAACAAGAAAATTCCATTTTTAGATGTAAATTTTGTTCTGTGCTCCAACCATAAGATGTTTTACCGTCTTCTTTTTCGACCGAGAAATAAAGCAGTATCCAGTCACGGCATTCACTGAAGATGGCTTCGTCTTCTCAACTCATCGCCAAATCTGCTGGAGCAATGTCTGGAAATCCGATAAAAGTGGTTGGCAGGTAATTTGGTGGCGGCGTAACTAGGACAAATGGCGACATCTATGGCGATGTTATTAGGAGAAGGGGAAATTTCTAATGGATTAACGGAGATTATATTGAGTAAATAGTAGGCTGAGGTACAAATGAACAGGAAAGTGGTTATCTAAATAAAGATTAGCGTTCTTTCCGGTTCTATGACCCACTATAGCCATAATAAGTTTTCCTCTGTTAAATAGGACTACGAAGTACTACCATATTCTTTAATTACACAAGTTTTGTATACATTTAATGTAATTTAATAATATAAATAAATATTTTTGTGCTTAAATTAAAAAGATTATATTTTGATATGGGTTAAAATATAAAATAATAATAATTCCAACGGTCAACAACAGCAGGCAAATACTTATTTAGAATAAGCCTACGAAGCTAATACTGATTTAAATGCCCTGAGAGAGTACATTTTAAACTGGCCTTGTTACTTGCACCTCAAAGCGTTTTATATGGGGCTTAAGGTATCCGACTGGTTGGGACAACTTTTTATTTTTTTTTTAAAAAAAGGAGATATGGGTTTTTTTTTTTTTTTTTTTTTAGATTTGTTTAGTGCATTTTAAGAAAAATGTGCTAAAATTAAGAAGAGAAAAATAAATTATTATTACTAAAATGGGAAAAAATAGGTAAAAATTGACAAAAGTAGCATAAACGCGATCCATTCTGTACCAAAGGTTTATGAACAAATTTTCAATCTAATGTGTTGCTATATTATTCATTTTTGAAATGACCTTCAGGATAAGAGATATTTTCTTTTTACAAAAACTAGAGCACTTTATGCCAGTTATTATACGAAATTGCTTAAAAAAACAGTGATTATATTCACATAAGGGACTTTAAATTTTATAATAAAAGAGTAATTGATACATCTGAAGGTTAAAACAATTCTACTATTATACAGAACTTACAGAAAAAAATTCAGTTAATTATGTTCAAAACTTTTAGAGCAATCGCTGACCCCGTTTGATTATTTTCAAAAAATCACATTTCGATTAAAACGCGTTTTAAAGTATGACATCTTGGTTAAAGTAATGACATCTGCTTTTACTAAAACACTTGCGTTTTTGTTCTAGTGAACGGAAAATGATAAACTTGGTATTTTTATAAACCTAAAATAAGATGGCCCATAAAATAAAATCATAAAAAAAATTTCAGTTTTTGGCAAAATTCACAATTTTAGGGTATTCAGATACCTTAAAATTAGATGTTGAAGCTTGAGATTTGTCAAAGGAAATATTGCTATTGATTGGCAATGAATTTCCTTTGATTTAAAAATAAGACTTTAATTATTAGGAGGTGAAGTAATGATTAACAAAAAGTGAAAGAAGAAGGATAGAGTTGATAGGATTAAGGATGGTTGGAAGTAGAAGCAATACATTTGATTTTTTTAAATTGCACTCTAAAACACCAAAATGGGGGGGGGGCTCTTAGGGATGTACTTTGTTATTTTCAACTTCAGTCAAGTAACAAGGACGACTCCTGAGCTGCCACCCTTCTCTCCAAACTTCCATACCATATCAGTGTGAGGACTGTGGACTTTGACAGATTTAACGAGCATATATCCTTCTACATGGCGGGTCATGAGTGACATAAGGACTTGAACCTACCACTCGACAACTCGGTGCACGAGTTTGCGAAAAAGACCATCCGGTTACCGTGGCCACTATTGATTCAAGATGTGTATGAAAGATGAGAATGAAAATATGCGTATGTCATTATCGAGTGCGTAAGCTAGTGAGATTAGTGAGTGAATTATTATGATCAAGTAGTCTTATTACAAAAGTTATGAGAGAGTAGTGGCGTATATATATATAGCTAACGCCGTATCAGCCGTATCAATGATACGGGGCGCTAAAGCTACGGGGACCCCAATATGTGAAACCACAGTACCACTAAGCGGGCTTTCGTTTTAAAAAGAATGCCCTCTAGGAGTTGTGATACGGGGCCCAATCGGAACTAGCTACGCCACTGTGAGAGAAGTAGACTTACTTGGATTAATTTATTTGTGGGATATGTTAAAGATGCAGTTGAACTTTCCAGTGATCCTTATTGCGGGAATAATTATAATAGTAAAATTTTTAAATTACTTTTAAAGTTTTTTTCCTTAAAAGTCACCAGTAACTCAATAAATTTCGAGCATAAAAAAGTAAAAAATTATACATTATTGTCGAGTAGAGCTAAGAGAAATATGTAATGCATCTACTTAGGAGGATGTCTCCCGATTTTTTGTCGCTTTGTGAAATTTTATTTTGTTTCATTCATACTACTTCCACTAGAAAACCTCCGTACATTTTCTAAAATGTATGAAAATATCACAACACGAAGTGTATTGCATCACACACACAACTAGTTTTTTTTAAATATAAGATTCCTTTCTAAGCACCCGAGAGGAAAGATAACTCATCAGACTACAGAAAAACATAACTGGAGAGTTTGAATTGTAGACCGCGCGTGTAGATACTATAGAAGTTATGTTATTCGGTCACTGACGCTTCAGAGGATATAATAAGAAAGGATTTAGGTTTGTATTAAACAATAGTTAAAAAAAGAGTTGAGTCTTATTTTTCATAATTATATTTAGTATATCTTGTTTCCTTTAACTGGTGTCTTGATTTCGTTATTCCTTTTTAATTAAGAGGCCATTGCAAGCGAGTGGCCATGGTGTCATGATTTCCTAAGCGACATTGTTTCAATCAAGTTTTGGGTTCAAGTCCTAAAACCACTGAAGAACTTCCATGCAGTTGGATTGGTGCACGTAAGATCTGTCTAAATTCAAATTTCTTACTTTATTGTAATGTATGAGAATTATATGTCACATTTAAAGTGTAGTCTACATCTTTTTTTGTGGCTGAAAATCGTAGGGTACGTCGCCAATAATTCTCGTGTTCTTCCAAGAGTAGCGTTAATAAATAATCAATCAAACATACAAGGAACGAACTATGGAGTAAAACCTGTTTTTATGCTGTAAATAGGGACCACATAAAAAAGATTTGGAAATTTCGTACACACTTACGCATAACACACATTTTAGTTCGTCATTCTACTGAATTTTTTTTTATGCAGCGGAGAGGAATTGCATAAAAAAAGTCGCAATTAGAAAGTACGTCAATTATTTACAAAATGCATGATAAAGTGCTTCCAAGCAAAATAATTTTTAAACTACACACGGAAACTTACTTAGAACATTGAATTTCTCGTTGTATACATGAAGAAGTTTTCAAAATGCACAGATTCATAATTCACTGCTACTCGTCATAATCCAAAACGTGCATCTTCTAGTGATGAATTGGTTCAAGATCTCTATCGTCACTTGAAGGTACTATTTCAATTGATTTATTTACTATTTGCAATGTCGGGAGACTATTTTTAACAAAGGAACAAAACGTCTTAGAGTGTGTATATGTACATTGATAGAAAACATTAAAGTTACGCCAACGTTGTTGAAACTTATACACCTCATAAAAAAAGTATTGCATGAAAAAAAAATAGCATAAAAATAAAATCACGCAAAAAAATCGCACAAAAACAGGTTTTACTGTATATCTGTTTGATGAAACAAAAGAACTAGTGAGTTATCTGTCTAATTTTTTTGAAAGTATTCCGCATGATCCTTGAAAAGACTTAATTTCAAATTTTCTAAGAAAACTCTCAGAGGTTTTAAACACCGATATCGAAATCTGATACACTGTAAAATATTGGGCACACAAATAGGAGCTTTTTGAACTGTTCTCAAATTGTTTGTGAAAATTTATATTTGTTATTAACTTACAATTTAGCAAGAGGGTGTAATTCAGTAAAATTTAAGGTTTGAATAGCACAACTAAACAATAGTGCATCAGTAACTTTTTTATTAAAACGTGTTTTCCTGTTAATTTATTTCTTTTTTTCCTAACTTTTTTAATTTTCTTTTTCTACAGAAATTGCTCGTTCTTTATCATAAAAATCTCTGCGTAAAACGAATTCTAATAAAGAATTCTTATATAGTAACGTATTTATGTTTTGAATTCACTAAAGTTCGGCGTTTCATAAAAATATTACCAATCTTACATCAAAAAAGAAATTTCTTTTATTACAAAGTTTCGTTCTAAAATTATAGCGATATGCTTTTTATAGATAGTTAAAAACGAATTCACACTTTTTACTTGTAGATCGGATCCATTAACTCTTGATAATTAAAGTTGAGTTTAAAATTGTTTAAGTATTATTCACTTATATTTTATTCATCATTTAATTTTTTTTTCTACTTCCCTTTTTTGTTGTTGTCTAAATTACGCACGAAGAAGTAAACAGTTTATTTTTTGTACAATGCGTTAAATTACTTGTTTTATCAATGAATTCCTTTTTCTCATACACATTGAAGTGAAAACTTGCATGTATGCCCTATATATAGGATGGAAAGCAACGTGCGTGCATTTTGTTCATTTGCTGCATTAAACTACAAAATATATGTTAAATACACATTGTCGATGTCTGTGTGTGTGTTATTGGTTTGTGTGAGTTTTTCTTCAGTTACAACCTAATTTCTATTAATTATTCTATTTTAATATAGATAGAACATCTTCGAGCTAATTAAGATTCTTCAATTTTATAAAGAAGATTATTTAAAAAAAACTTTAGTGTCTACATATTTTTTTCATTTAAAAAAAATATGGCTTTCATATTTTCTAAATACAGTGTACTGTTGTTTTTTAAAAGTATTTTTAAGTGCAATTTTTTCTTCTACTGCTATCCTATAATCAATATTGTTTTTGGCTGATTATAGGTAGGTTGATATACTATCTGTGCTTTATTTAGCTATCAACGACTATATTTTTCATATTAATTTTGCATTTCTTAAAAACTTCCTCTGTACTTCTAATTGATTGCTGTTTTATGCCTTAGAACTAGAGGTTTTATATTTTTAGAAATTAATTTCAGCTTTTACAAAAAAATAAAATAAATAACTTTTTTTTTTGTATTTCAACCCAGAAATATAAACAAATAAAGAGGAAGGTCAACGCCTTCAAACTATGTTTAACTATACATTATTTGTATTAATCCTAAGGGTTTGTTATTGTGTTACTATTGCTATTCTACTTAGATCTTCACACGGTCTTGTTATATTTAGTATATTTTTATAGTTGTGCAAATATGATTTTTTTTATGATTATATATATATTTGTATACATAATTATCTTAAGTTAATAAATATTTTTATAGTATCTGTATAGGTCTAATACTCACTTATCCAACAATGCGATAACTTAGTACTGAATTCTAACAATATATGCGATATAATTTGCAGCATTCAACTCATTCAATAAGGAAAAACATATCCAAAAGAGGGATATAGTTTCAAACCAAGGATTAATAAAAATAACAGATGGAGTTATAAAAAAAAACTAAGCAGCATTAAAGCTATACTACAGGAAAAAAATATTTAAAAATTATTCACTGTTGAAGTCAAATACATCCCACTCCAATCCTCACCAGAGCATTGAGCAAAGGAATCAGTGCAGGCCTTGATACAGTCTATGATGTTGCATTCTCCCTTGACAGCGGAAGAGCACTCTTGTTAACAAAACTCAATGGAATTAACGCGCATTTCAAGTAGAGGCGGAGAAGTGTACCTAATCTCTTTTTGTTGGATCATTCAGGTCAATAACTGGTCCCCAACGATGGGATTATCGACATCCCCCATGGGTACGAATCACGTCAAGAGGGTACAAAGGGGGTCTGTGGGGAATGCGTACCTCTACGATTACAACGGGGCGGTTGCGTAAACATTCCCTACACTCCATCAAATCCCCACCCCATGTGGTAGTGGTGATTTTATTAAAGAATAGGGTCCCAAGAGTCGATTATTATTTAATGGTGGTTCCAGTCTTTTCACTGCTATCTATAGGAGGTAACAATGTGAGCCCCCTCTTCACTCGGGACCTAGCGTTGATCAACAAACCGTGATCAAGTAGATAGGTATCAGTGATTCGACAACATATGCCGACTTTGTAGTGTTTCCGTTCATTAGACAGGGGCTGGAAGGGACAACATCACAGCAATGCCGCGCTAGTGATACACTACGCATTTCGTTTCGGTATATGGAGAAGTACAATGCCTTTATATACCAAATATATAAGAGAGGTTTGTCGGAAATCAAGATATTTCAAAATGTTAAATATAACGCACAAAATCCAAAAGTTGCTGTATAAATGGAAAACTAGTAAAAGTTGGATAATATTTTATTTTTAAAATTTTCCCCCCAATTAAATATGATTTTTTTTTTCAGATTTAATTCTGTTACTGAAAAATTTTACATTGAGCCAATGGATAGTGAATGAATAGTATTACTGAGTGGAAGCTAAAATATTTTTCATTAAAAACAAAAAATATTTTTTTATATAAAAAAGGAAAAATTTTAATTAGTTATTTTAAAAAAATTATTTATCTTAAAAAAATTTATCTATTTTTTAAAAAATTATTTATCTATTTTTCATTTTTTAACTAATTACAGTGTAATCAGTTAATAAAAAACGTTTTACATGAAATAAGGAAAGGAACGCTAATTTTTAGTAAATTATTTTCATTAATGGAATGACAATTATTTTTTTTCAATTTAGTTTTTGGGATTTTTTTTTATTTATTAAATAAGTTGATGAAAGCTAAAAAGATTAATTCATGAAAAAGCCTGTAATTACTATAATCATACAAAGTTATTAAAACATACTTACATAAACAATATTGAAATACTTGTTTAATTTTTAGGTTAGAAAAAAAGTTGACTCACCTAGATTATGCTTTGTTGCTCAACTTATTTAAGAAACTTTGGAAGTAAAATGTCATTATTTATTTTGTAGAATAAAATTGCCTTTTTCTTTAAAGTGTTTTCCTAATATTAGACGAGTCCCTTGTGTACTCGATAACGTTATTTCATTCAATTCATTAAGTTATTTTTTTAATTTTATACTCTCTAGAGAAATGTTTAACTTTCCTTTACTGAATTAATATAAATTATATGTTCTGTATTACATCACCATATGTTGTAATACTGTGTTCACACATAAATACCATGAACCGTTTCCGAGAGGGAAAGAGATTGAAAAAAAAATGGTGATATTCCCAAAAAATAGCTGTAATAATTTCATCGTTTTTTGAACTGCTTGCAGAAGCTAACGAATACAAATAATATGAGAAAGTAAGTTTAATAGTCATTACGTTATTTTATTTTTAATTTACGTACGGTGTATAACAAGTGTAATAAATATCCACATTATATGAGACAACGGATGTCTTGTATTATTCGAAAATTTCGTATAATATATTTTAAGTCCTATATATTATTCGAAATCTTGCTTACAAGTCCTGTAGACCAGAGTAGTAATTTTTTTATTAAGTGGGGAAAGTTAAAGTTATATAATTTGTATCTGTAAATTCACTGAGAAAACTTATGCAAAATATTATTGTTCGTCTTATTCTTCATTCACGTAAATGACGCAAGCGTTTAAATGAGTGGAATTTGTAAATGTTTTTTTGCGCAAAATATTTATCTATTTCATATCAACATTTGGTTCTATTTGGTTCTATACTCATGATTTCTTCTACAGATCAAGAATTAATCGTTTCCTTTTGTGTTTTTTTAAACCGTAATCATTATTGAAGAAAAGTCGTTGGCATGATCTTTTTTTTTTTAAATATAATTATATAATTATTGAGGAATCCAAGAAGTTTTTTTTTTTTTCAAATGATTTATTCAACTGTCCACACTTTGCAAAATTTTAGTACTGTTTTATTCATATTAAATATTTTGATAAAAGTTCTCAAACTTTAGCTTTACTTCATACTAAAACGATATAAACTAAGATTTAGTTTCTTTCATATTGTTTTTAAGTATAATATGGGTTACAAAATCTTAATAATTTATACAGTACAAATAAATAAATAATTATAATTTTAATATGTTTAAATTTTTACTATTATAAATTTAAAATTAAATTCATTTATTAGTTATACTTTAAACTGGTGCATTACGAAATTTAAGTAATTTTTCTCTCTTTTATCTAATAGACTGTCATAAATATTTGTGGGGGCTCTTTATTAGTCAAAACATTTTACAATCCACCTTTAAACGCTTTCGTGAATTATATGTTCGCATAGATTACAGGGACTATTTACAATGTTAAAGTATATTTGAGATTATTTTTGTGTTGAAAGCATGATGCAATTGTATGATGTATTGAAAGTTGTTTATTTCTTCGTGTTCTCTATTTTTTCCCTTTTTCTTTTATCTACCCAGCGATTTGCATCTCCTTTGTCTACTTCTTGATGTTACATTTTAATTGTCAGATCGTGTTTGTCCAGTGTCTATGATTCGAATTTAATTTCTACATTATTAAATTTTTCGTCTCACACCCCCAATGGCGTAACGAAGAATATTAGCCCCCCCCCCCTGCAAACTCAGGTTTTGAACTCCATGCCCAAATACGTACTTTGCGTCTGTCAAGTTTTGAGCCCCTAGAGTACCTGCCCCCCCCCCGCAATGCGGAGGTAGCGGGGGTGTATGTTACGCCACTGCACACCAATCAAGAACTCTATATAATCTTTTACGTAGTTAAGGCCAATGGAACAGAAAATTTTGTAATTATATAATATTTAATACATTCGCTTATGTCTATTTTAAATATCTTATCTATATTTTCTTTCTATTGCTACGCTTGAATTTAATGCATAAACATTTCCTACAACTTATGTAATACTTTTATAAAACAGAGAATGACAACATTTAAAAATTTTCAATTGTATTCTTTCTATCGCCTTTTTAGTTGCAATTTTTCTCTACTTTATGAGCAAAATTTTGTTAAAACATTTACTATATACATCGCTATAGGAGTTTAATTTTAAATACCTTCATATTAACCAATGTAATACAAATCGTTTTACAAAAAAACTGAATGTTCCTCAAAAGTTTTAGCGGTAAGAATATGAAATAAAAGGATTTTTTTCTTATAAGATATTTAAAAATCTATCAACCGAGTGTCAGTCACTGCGCAACGATTTCATACGAAATGCAAATGAAATAAGTTTTGCTTAATTAGCCTATACTATAAGTGTATTATTGTTTCACTTCGCCAAAATACTATAATAAACGTATTCGTATTTAAACTCAATGGTTAAAAATTATGGAATATCTTCTATTATCATGTGTAATGTAGAATTTTCTTTTGACCAACGAAGTCTAACAATTCGACTAGGCATTGACTGAATAAGTCACCGGAAGTCCCATGAAGAAATAAATTTTCACCTATGCTGCTTCTGTATGAACCCATAATTACGAAAATGTTGCTCATGCAGAATTTTGAGCACTAACTTCTCTTTCTATGTCAAATGGGATTCATGTCTGATGATCTAGTATCATCCGATGTAATTGACCAGAATGCTCCTCAAACCAATCGCTAATAATGTTAGTTCGATGACATGACATATTGTCATTCTTAAGAATTCCTGTTTTGTTTGGGGAAATGAATGTCTGCTCTCCTAATAGCTGAACATAGCCATTTCCAGTCAATGATTGGTTCACAGACCATGCTATAAAAATAGGCCTAACTATTATGGAGCCATCACAAGCTTATAAGAGCGCCTTGTGTTGAAAACTGGCTTCTCGGGGTTTGCACGATACTCAAATCCTTTACCAACTGAAATCGTAACTCATCTAACCAAACAATATTTTTTTCGGTCATCTGGTGCCCAAATTGGTATATTCATGAGACCACCAATGGCGCTGCAACTAATGATGTGTTGCAAGTAAAGGCACTCAAATAGACAGCGCAACACTAAATTTAGCTGAACTGTCACCATGGGCATGTCTGTCATACGACCAACATTTATTATTGCTATTAACTGACGCAGTGTTGCTTGTCTAGTAATACTGACTACTCTACGCAGACATAGCTGGTGTCGGTCATTAAGTAGACGTAGTTGACCACTCTATTGTCCGTGGTAATAATGGCATGATCCAAGGTACTGGCTGAAATTGTATATCCTCAGCACACATCCGACACTCTTGATCAAGGAGTATTGAATTTCCAAATATTTTCCGAAATGTAATGTCCCATGGATCTAGCTGCAATTAGCATTACACGCTCAAATACTGTTAATTCTCATCCTGTGGCCATAAATACATCAGAAAACTTTTCACTTGAATCTCTTGGGTACAAATGAAAAGCCTGTCAATGCGCTGTCTATATCTGTCTTACGTGAGGCTACTTCTATCTGGATATTTGCATATTACTACCCCATGACTTTTGACACTCTTCAAGCATACATGATTATATTACCTACAACAATTTTACCACAAATTTTGTTCACCATTGAACAATTGTTAATGATTTCTGTTTATTAAGTATTCTCTTTTATGTTGAATTTAAATTAAATCTTTGTTTTTCACTACTGAGAAGATAGGATTTAAAACAAAAAATTCATTTCTCTAATGCAACGTTAATGAGTTGATATTTGAACAATACATAATTTAAACCAGTTAAGTATACACACTACATTGCTAAAAACTTATTCCCCACGGGTAATTGTAGTAATAAAATAAACGAAAACCTTTTTTAAAAAATTTAATACGTTAGTTTTGAAATATGTTTTTAAATTGGAAATCATGAATTTTTATTAGTATCGAACTTTCTTCTTCACTGAAATTATGAGAACTTCCAAATAACGCCTTCAGAGATTAATTTGCTTGGTAGTCATAGTAATGAATTTTAAAATATATATCATTAAGCATCCATAACTCTCCATTCGTTTTTAAATGCAAAACTCGAAAGTTCATCTTTGTTGAAAACAATTGCATTTTCTTTCTTATGAGAAAAAATATAGCCACAAAGTGATGGATTTGAAACTTGTTGTTTAGCAGTTAATATCACAAAGATAAAAAAAAAAGTTTCTAAAAGACCTCGCAGAAAAAACAATAAAAACGCAAGATTTTACTCGACCTATTTTATGCAAAATCCATTAAAATAAAAATCATTAAATATTGGGGAATTCTAATTTTTGTATTACTTTGCAATTTTGTGACATGATGTGTCACAAAATGTGATTGATTTCATTTATTTTCAAGTCGACTGCATTTCCAGTTCAACGATTTTACTATGCGATAAAATACATAATTTTTTTTCTGTGAAATATGAAGTGTATTCACAGTTGCAATTGATTGAGGATCAATTTTATCGAATTATGTATAATTCAATAAAATTGAAAATTTGTTATAACATGTTAGTTTTATGGATTAAAGTGTTAAAGAATATGTAATCGTGTAATATGTACCGACAGAAACTAAATTTAAATTAAATTGATTCAATATTATGTAAAAAGTAACTTTTGAATGCAATGTCATCACATTATTGGGATTTAAGCCAAATAGTTGTAATACATATATGTGTGAGTATGTATTTAAATTAATATGTATTTCATTACATAAAAAAATAAAGTTATACGAGTAAGTTCGTAACAGAGTAATAATCTCCAAGTCCCATATGATATTTTGCAAAATATTTTCTTAACTAGTACTTCAATAATTTTTCCTACAGATAAATTAACAGAATAGTTAGAAAAATAATATGAACGACAGAGTAAGGACTCCTATAGCTTTTTTAATTATCATTTGCCTGAAATTAACATCGCTTTATAGCTTGCTTTATGAGTATACTGGCGATCAATCTCAATACTTTGAGCCAAAATAAAATGAAGATGATAACACTTGAACTATATAAATCTCTCGCCCTCTGCTACGACGTAAGATGTCTTTGATTCTTAATTCGATGTAATGAACAGAAGAGTACATTAACCCTCCCAACGGGTCATTGGTGTACTACAGAACATAGCTAGAGAAACATCTTCAGCCTGCAAAGCTTGAAATCTTATATATATATATACATATATATATTCGCTTCTTACAGTAAGAGACATATTATTGAATAATCAGTACCAAAATAAATTGAATATGTGGAACGGCTTAGCTTAACCTGACACTAATAACGGGTTAAATTGCTCGGCCTCAGTAATGCCTCTACCATCTTCTTACCATCTTCTATCCTTCCTCTGTCTTTCATCACAATCTCGTTCCCTACAGTTCTCCTTAAATAGTAAGGCTCATTCCATACATCACGGTTCTTTCTCTAGTCGAGGTTCTCATATCAAGCATCGTAGTAAAGCGGTCCCAGAAGTTAATTATGGGAAATAACGGCAGAACACGTTATATATATATAAAGGATTTCATACTGAGTGGTCAACAATATTAAAGTTCAATTATGTTCTCAAAGACAAATAAATCCTTAGAACTAAATTAAATATGTATAATTAATAATTTAAATCATTATTTTCTTCGTTTTCTATGAATGTTTGATCAGAAATGAATATTGAAATTAATTTTTTGTCGTTATTTTTTTAAGATATTGTTTGTGTTAGTATTTTATGTAGATGCTTTATTGTTAATGAACTGATGTGTGCTATTTATTGTAAAAGGTTTAAGAAGCTTAAAATCTTCCAAAATAGCTGAAAGCATATAAAGTTGTTTCTGAGTTTTATTTTATTTTAGTATTGCAACCCAAACCCTATTATTATAACAGAAATTTTTTCTTCCAGTTACAATTATCATTCAACTAAGAATTTCGGATTGATTCAGAATACACATTTAAATAAAAACTAGATAGAAATGACGTTATTTTGATTGTATTTTAAATTTTATGGTTGCCATTTGAGTATTTCAAGCTGTTAGATTTCAAACCTTTTATTTGTGTGAGTTACAGGTTTATTCCCTGCGAATTTTCCAAAATTAAACAAGAAATTAATCAAGTAAAAAAACTTTTGTTTTTATTAATGGGTTTATCGAAAAACATTATCACTTAAGAAATGTGCCATTAAAAATATTTTTTTTGCATTAATTTTTGAATAATATTTGCTCATAAAGGCTACAAAATATTTTTTATATAATTTCCTATGCCCCTTTTGTGTATTTGTTTGTCAAACGATGCACAGTAATTATACATTTGGAGAATGATGTGATGGAGAATGGTTATGAATCGTATGATAAAATAGTAAATGATGGAGCATGGCTGTTATTAGATTTCAAAAATACTTGCATTACAACTCTATAAAATTGTTATGATAGTTATGTGAATATATGCGGGAAAGAGTTGTGAAGTAATTTTAAGTATTTTTTCTCAAAAAAAAAAATTGGGGTAATCATGTAACCTAATGAACTTTTACGCGAATGTATTGGGTACTAGTACAATTCATGTACAGGGCAAGTCCTACATTTGTTAAAATTATTCAACCGTTTTAATAGTTAGTTATGATGGTTCCCGATAGATTTGAAAGTTTTCTTAAATCAATATCCAAGTTTAAAGACTCCAACTCCATTTGAATTTTAAAATCCCTGTATAATATAATAATTTTTTTCTCTTGTTTTCCTACCATTTCAAGAAAGAAAAATTTTTTGAGATAACTTGAAATTATAAAACTGTGAAAAACAAATGTTAACCTTTTTTTAATTAAATCATATATTTTTAACTTTACACAGGTTAATATTAAATTTATTAAGAAAAATGTGAGTTACTATTGTCTTCTTTTTACCTTAAAAAATCTAAATATTTAATATCATACAGTTTTATAAATCTTATGTATTTACAATATTTCATTAAGTCTTTCAATTGAGATCATGAAAACTTAACTATCTAATCAAGCTTAACCAACAGATATTAAAATATTGATATTTCTTTGGGAAATTTGAATTTTTGTCTAATCTCTAATTTAATAACAAATACGTGATCACACTACCTGACTTCTTCTCATGAGTAAAATTGAATTCATGTACTTCAATTACTACTTATAAGGATTCTTGATAATTCATGGGGCTCTGTGAGTTTTTTTTCATATAACTTAAAACTAACAAAGAATCTTGGTCCAGAGGGGAGCGCCTCCTCTTCGGGTTGAGGAGACGAATAATATTTTGTGTAGGACAGCATCAGAATTCAAACCTCAGAAACAACCTTACGAAGGTACAGCCCTGTATAGTGATTAGCGCAGCAACTGAGGTTGCAGCAGCAATCTCGGGGAGAGGGAGGAGGCAAGTTCTCATCTCCTCCCCCCTACGAAGGCATGCTGGCTGTAATTAGTCTCGTTTCCTTCCCTGGTAAGGGGGAGAAGGGAGTCAGAGGAAGATACAAACCAAGCAAAAGGCAGAAACCTTTAAACTGGGAACACCGTGAAAAGGCGCATTTATAATTCAGGCGCCGCATTCATTATTAACGAAGAAGGCTTGTACTAAATACATAATGTAGAGATATCATCCGTTAATGCAGCGTCGTTGGTATGTGCGTCGGTAGAGGCAGGGTGGAGGGAGTAACGCTGTAGCTTGTTCAAAAGAGGATCGTTATGCTGGTAAGGAACAACTGATTTAGGAAGTGTCCCCTTATTGGATTTGTAATCGAGTAAAGACGAGATTACCTGGGAATTCGGACTAATTAGCTCCAAAACCTTCCTTCAGGCGGGAGTGGAAAAAGAGACGAAGAAAGACGAGCTTTCGTATTTGCGGGGCGCTTCGAGAAAATTTTCTTCCTTTCTTTCCTTTATTTATTTTTTTTTCTTTTTATCATTACTATTTCCCGTTTTTTTAATTGCGTTTGCCGAGCAAATGCCTATCGAGGGGTCGTGAGAAAAAAAAGTATTAATCAGAAAATGCCAGCGTTGGAAAAATTGTATTTCTTATAAATATACGTAATACAAATCCTTCGAGTTGCGTAGATTCTGATTAGTGAATGAAGATTTGCTAATTAAATTATAATTCTGCCAAAGAGGAATTGAGATAAGAGAGAAGGAATAGTTTTTTTTAAATTCTGAAGTCAATATCACACACGGTTCGATGAAGCTCAGAGAGAATATATAAAGCAGGGCAGATATCAAGTGTGCATTAATGCAGGTTCAATTGTTTTGCTTTTTTTTAAAAGTAGTTTTAATGTTAAAAAGTGGCAATTTTAAGAGAATAAGAATCCATTCATATTTATTTTAGAAGTAGAAACAATGCGCAACAGTTCTCTTAAAGTTGTAATTAAAATAAGTATAGTATCTCTCTCTCTTTTTTTAGAATATATAAATGTATGTGCTTGGTTAAGCATATATGGATACATATAACATTAAATTGAATCTTAATCAAATATTTAAATTTAAAAAAAAATGTTTCATTCTTCATTTTTTTTCATTGAAATATTTTGCTGGAAATGCATGTAATATGTGCATAAGTATAGTTTTTTTTATGGTTTCTTTTTTTTTAATTAACTGTAGAGAAATCATAAATAGCTTTTCTTTTTAAAAGATCCAACAATTAATAATGTGTTTTTGCACAGAAATTTTCTACGATATTAAATTTTAACTGGTTAAAAAAATTGTAATCATTATTGTATTATCGTTTTGAATAATGTATTCTTGAATAATCATTTTCCCAATTTTTTTTCTTAAATAGTTCGTCAGATTTTTCCATTAGAAAGATTTTGTAGAGATTGTTAAGAATAACACTGATAATTTAAAAGGGGATGTATATTGAAAATAAGGGATAATTCGAAACAAATTTTTGAAAAATTAATTATAATTAAATTTTGATATTATACAATAGAAATCGTGTTTCTCCTTATTTTAGTCAGAGATATTCATTTCACCACATTTTACATTTTACTTGACTCATAAGGTGCATCAAAATATTAAATAAACTACATATAAGACATATGCTCTAAGTGCCCTTTTTTACATCCACTCATTTGTTAAATTTTCAGTTTGACGATTAAATATTTAAGCAGGCTATCATTGTAAGTTGTAGTCAAATTGTATGTAAGCTACTGTAAAAGAAAATAGAAATTTAATTACAAATCAATAATTGGAAAGTATTTTTCTTTGTTTGAAATCAGTGCATTCTATGATTCGAATTACAGTGTATAACAAAGTTTTACTATTAGCAATTTCAATATCAAATGAAAACGCTTAAGATGTTTTTTTAAGCGTAGAAAATTTTGTACTAATCAAAAATACTAATTAGTGCTTTACTAATATATATTAAATTTTAGTTTACTGATATGGTTAAAATGATTAACATTTATGAACTATTTCTTGATAAATTAAAGAAATATATTGAAAATTACCGGATTTACGTTCCTAAATCATTCTTGATAATTGTTCTTTAAAAAATTTCAGTTATTTTGAAGCTTTTTGCTACAGTTTTAATTTTGTATTTTTTAATGTTATCAGCTAATTTAGTAATTAATAGCTATACTATAAGCATGTTCAGTGATACAGGAAGAAATTCAAATTATGTTACGTAATGTTAACTAAAGTAGGAAAATCTGAAATTTGTCTTGCATCGGCGCAACACCATTTTCTCTCCTTTTTAAAGAAGGCAATGTTAAAACTTTTTAAGTGTCTGTAAATAAAAATATGTGAACTTATCAGTAATATGATATGAATGCATAATAAGAAGATCAACTACACAGTAATGAAGTAATATTCATATTATTATTGTATTGGACCCGAGTATGTACAATTCAAATACTATATACATCAGACTTATAATAAAACAAATTAATTTTGCAAACGCAGTTGTACAATATTCCGCGACATTTACATCAAGTTATTAAATGACTTTCTCACAGAGTTCACAATTTCCTTTAAAAAATACACAACAGTTAACCTTTATGACACTTTTTTTTTCCATAAAATTTGATACATTAGGATTGTGAAATTGTTTCCATAGCAGTAGAATGGATGTAGACCAAAATTATTTTAAACAGCATCCGCAGATTTCTAAATATTATATCATTTGTAAATAGGTAAGCACAAAGACGAATTATTTGATTTTCATTGTAATTGTCTTAAATGAAGACTATTTTAAACCAACGAATGTGGTTTGTAATACAATCATTTACATTGCACATTTTAAAAACAAATTATGCGTTGTTTCGAATAATAATAATAAGGCACAGTAAAATGAAATATAGCTATTTTAAGTGATAAAGTTTTGTGCTTAAAAAAATAAAATGAACTATTACTTATATTGTGTTCCAATGACCTAACAAAAAATGTTTTAAATAATACTTCAGAATACCAGTTCATTTATAAAATTAATGTAAATTTCCTACACATAATTGTACTGCACAATTTTCTTCTTAAATTCCTTAATGAATGGTGGTTTTACTGCAAAAAATTTTATTGAATCTAAATCCATCCTTTTATGCTTCGGTAATAAATTGGTAAGTAAGAAAAATTCTGTTTGTTGATTTTCATACGCCTAGCAATGAATAACATTATTTTTTAAATACTCGGTTCGAAACAGGGGCGAACATAGCAAACATGCACGCCCGTCTGTTTTCAGCGTGGTTTCTTCTGCTTGTATAAAATATGAAATCATATTAGCAGTTTTCCGCATCTGAATGAAATAGTGAGCAAGAGATTCATGTAATCCTATATTACAAAGATGATGTCAGCTATATATATATACTCGTCAACTACAAGAATGTAGTCACATTTTGTTGAGATATGAAAACTTAGCAAATAAATTTGAATTTTATTACGATATTGTCGGGCACGCCCAAACTTGAAGTTCAAATTGCTGAAATATTTTTATTTCTTTTGATATTTTACAGATGCATGAGCTTAGCGAGATCTGGATGGCAGAAGGAAAAAAATAAATAAGTTTAAAAAAAAGACATGCCCTAGAAAACTCTAGAGATTTTTGTTAAGATGTTCTAAGCTTGTATTTAATTTACAACAATGTACCTACTTTGGACATGAACTGTGAGAATTGATTATTATATATGAAAACATGTGAAAACCACGTGGAAGTTCGCGAAGAGCTCGCAAAATGTGAAACTCAACTCCATCCGCTCCCGAACTGGATCACTCGACGAATCAGCTCACGGATTCTTTTCCAACGAGGGTCTAAAATCGGTCCACATGCAATAGTACGAATTTTTTGTGATGCTAATGTTGCTGAGCGGAGTACTTCATTCGTTTCTGTTTCTGCCTTTGATTACAGAACCACACTCTCACCACGTTTTTCTTGAGGTCTAATTTCTCTGCTATGGCGGCAATTTTCTCTCCCGAGGGTCTGGGTTGCACAGCAAAATAAGCCTCTAAAGAACGCTTTTCGGGAGCTGCTATGGACGTTCGCTTCCTTTTTTTCTCGCCGCTGGGCAGTACGCTTGGACCGTCAGGTTCTCGCCGCTTGTTCTTGGCCTGTGCCTCAGCTGCTTCAAGCCAGGCTTGTAGGATGGGTTTAAGGGCTACCATGTTATTGTGGGACAAGGTAAGGGACTCAAACCTACAAATGGTGCTTTGGGACAGGGAACCGACACCAGGTAGCTTAAGATTGGCGAGAGCCTTGCCGACGTCAGCTTGTGTCACACCAAGTTTGATGCGACGTTGCTTGAATCTCTCGGCGAAAGCTTCCAGCTCTCTAGGATCGGTATCTGCATCGTGCATGCCCATGGAAGGATGTGGTGCCAGTGGGTGGTGATGAGTGGCCATCATGGTGTTCATGCCATGCGAATAGATAGGTCCATGTAGTTGAGGGTGAGAACTCACGGCACTGCTCTCTGTAGGCATGGAGAGTGGAGGAAGAGAAGAAGGACAGATAGGGTCCAGCAAGTCCATGGCATCCATTCCGGAATGGACCATCTGGCTGTGGTGGGGTCGTGTGTTGGCAGCCGCGTGACCGGGACCCATGCCGGGATGGTGAGCGTACATCATGTCGTGCTTGATGTGCAGACTGGGGCCACCGGTTGGACCGTGCTTTCCGATATCCATCGTCAAGCCATCTGGCCGACCGACGAGGCCGTCGTCGAAGGCGGGGAAGAGGTTTCCCTGTCGAAAGAAAAATATGCTTAGGATTTGTTAATTGAGTCAAGTTGTTTTTGATTTCTGTAGATATATTATCTATAAAATCAAATGGAGAACATACTCCAAACTAATATTGATTAGATAGAAACTATTTATTCCAAAATCGATATTTGTCTTATGATGTAGCTTATCTTTAATAACATGACACCGATATTGTCATTATATTATGAGATTACATAAAATTTCTTTTTTTCTCCATAGTCTACATTTAATTTATATTACGTGTAGGTATAAATGGAGAAAAATATAAAAGAAGTATGAATATTACGTCTCATTTTATATTTAATAGACATCTATCAACAATAAAACTTTCGCAATTTTATATTCTGAAATTAGATTTCTGTTTATCCTTTAAATTTAAGTCAAAAATAAAGTAACAAGTATTCTTGCCAATCCTTTTACATATTCCATACATTTTGTAAAATACTTTACAGAAGTTATTCTATAAGTCGTCATGTCGCCATAAGTATTTAAACAATATAAAAATAAATAAATTGTTATCACTCACAAAAAAAAGCACCCAGTGAATAATATCTCTCGCGATATCAAACACTTAGAAGTTAAGTAATTAGAATGCAGCTATAAAAGTTAAGACTTATAATAGAACATATTGGAACCATTTTTTATCATTCCAAGTACACAGATAAAGTACATAGATAAAATAACATTTGCAACTAGACCTTTAAAATACCACAGTCACTTCGATGGAAAATACGTTTACATATTTTGGGAATGTCTGTAAGGCCCATTCTGGTGGAAAACCATATTTTGTGCTTAAAATTTTTCATTCTACTTTTATTGATAAGGGTATTTTGAGAATTTTTAATTCGAAACAAACTATTGAAATAACTTTTTTCTTCAAACGGGCTGAAATTTGGCTGTTTAGCCTTTGTAGACAATGCAAATCCCCAAATGTGAGAGTCATTTGATTGGTAGCACCATCACGTAGCGGCTTTCGCTAGCAAATTTTTGACGCTTGAATTTATTCAATACAAGCTCTCAACGGATGCTAAACATTACCGGGATTTAATTTTGCAGAGAGTACCAGATCCAAATTGATACTTAAGGGATCTTTTACATACCACATGCGTGCCTACATTTTTCGCATCCAGGAAATGTGCCTCCAGCTAGGATTGAACACACAACCTTGGGCTTACGAGGTGGACATTACCTCTTAGCCACCAAGTTTATTTTTATTGAAGTAATACCAAATGTAATTATGGCGGTAATATTTACATTCCTTTTGTAAGAAAATGCATTGATTTCTTTTTTACACTTCCAATTTGAAAAATGCATGAATATTCTATTTAAAAAATACATGTTATAAGTTGTATACTTCTGAATATGAAAACAGGAATATAAATTTAAACATAAAATCTACTTGTGTGAGGTCAACTTATTTTAACACGCAATTTAACATAGATATCAAAAATGTATTGAAGAATTCATGATATTTTACACACACAAAAAAAGTGAATGAGTGTTTATCAACGTCACATTCTACGGCAACGCGAAGGCTAAGTTCAACGAATAAAGTAATTCCGGTGACGAGGACGACACATGATCTGACTCCATACTCTCATAATTTCCACACCACGCTAACGTGAAAACTTTTAGTCATGGCAGATTGACATACATCAGCCCCTCTACAAGAGGATTTTTCAGTAGCACCAGGAGAAGCTATGACTCGACTCGAACGCTGGCCTTAAGCTCGCGACTATAATCACTGGGCCACCACAACCGCTTCTAAGAAGAAATCTGGAAATATAAAAAACCTTCTCAGGAGTAAATCTTTTAGATACAAGGGAAATTCTAGAATTTTTATACATTTATTTCGCTTGTTAGATTTTGGTTAGTATTTTGATTTCTGAAAGAGTAAATAATTTTATTTCTGATCTCTGTAGATGCATATTTTTCTGATTCATTTTTCAATTTTTTTAAAAGCATTTTGAATCCACATTTGTTTTGTTGTCTTCCCTTGATTTTACCATAGTTAAATTACTTTAGTACATTTAACAAATAATAAAGTAAATAATGTATGTAAGGAATTTTTTTAATGGTTTTTAAAGTATTTTATATAAATTCTTAAAATTATTCTTGTACTTTGAGCATTGACAGATTTAACATGCTCAACCCCACTATACAGCATACTTGTAGGGGCACCAGGGGCGCAGCTATCGCCGTATCAGCTGTATCAATGATAAAGGGCCCCAACATATGTAAGCAAAAAAATCTTAAAATGTTAAGCCCCCCTCCCAAAAAAGAGGTCTCAAGAAATTTTGATACAAGACCTACTAAAGACAAGCTACTCCAGTGAGTGACACCAACAAAAATACTAAAAGGAACTTTAAATGGTAATTCTTGATTTAATTTTAATAAAAACCTATTAATTTTTCTCTAATGATTCCTTTGAAAGAATTTTTTAATCTACCACATATATTCTTGACTTAAAACCTAATACTCACCCAAATTTTAAAGTTTTCACATTCAGAATAAAAATTTCAAAAAAAAAAAATATTTACAGTGCGATTAACTTAATTGCCAGTTTTCGTGTTTATTGCTCATTAAATCTCATTCAAATATTTTATTCTCAGTGTGATTCATTTGACAAATTGCACATGATATATATGCGTACATTTCACAAGTAATTTGTTTATATAATGTAATCAATCTTAAAAACTTGTTAATTTGTAATAGTCCTGACCCTCCAGAACTGCTGCGTAAATAATTAACTGTTAGTTTACTCGCCTATCTGAATGTAATCGTAAATTTATCTCTTAGAAATTTAAACCTCAGCGTATATTAATTATTTTTTACGTAATCACCTCGTACGATATCTTTCCACCAATCACAAGAACCATCCATGGAAGTCATGTGAATTTTGGAACTTCCGCTTTCCTCTCGTTTCCAGGGGAAATTAGCCGGCCGATACTTGTTTATAATGTAACTATGTTTTCTTTTCTGTCGTCTGTTGTAAATAGTACTTTGTGTTACCTGTGTTATGTGTGTGTCCATCCAAAGAATAAAATGAAGATTAAACAACTTTCAAGATTCCTCATCACTCTAACAACAGTTACAACCACAACCTTGCTAATGGAAATAATAAATATAAGTAAACAAAACATAACCACTCGCCAACTACAGTGTGTGTGTGCATTTTACATATATATATGCCACTGTAAAAGAAGTCTATTGCTGTCAGTCTGTTAAAAGATAAGTACTCGAACTAAAAGCTTCTTATACATACAATTCTTGTGATATAATCTATATATAAAGCTATGCAAATGGTCACCAGATAGTTCGTGCAATGTTTAATAATGTGGTTTGTCTCTCACGGTACCAAGCACTTTACTAAAATTGCATGCTGACCTGGTGTTGCGAAAAGTGAACGTTGACCTGGTGAATGTTTCAGATTTACTGCGCCCTATTCTGGAGGTAAGCTACAAATCGATTGATCGCAGGGACAGAGATTTCATTTATAGGTTCAATTTGTAAGGATCGATCGTTATAGAGCTGGAATTACTGTGGATGAAAGAAGAAAAACAAGAGAATTTGTTTGTGAAACGGAAAATATGTAATCGAGTGGTCTATTTAATATTGATATAAATAGGCAGAATGCAATGGGAAAGTTTTGGGAAAAAGAAAAGTACTAAATCAATAAAAGACTATACTATGAAAGTAAAAGGGGAATTGATTGGCCATGTTTTATGACTTTCCCGAAGTGAGTGGAAACAGTGGCGTAAAAGTTGTAATTTATTGCAGGAGAACAAAGTTTTCTAATCAATAAAGCGTAGTAGGATCTTTAATGCTGAGTTGTTTCACAAACTTTCAGGTAAACAAACTTACTTAGCTCTATCTTCGGTTAAATAATTTACGCGTTTCTCTCTTGTATACAGTTATTAAAGATAGAGATTGGTTTTAAATATCAGGTATATCAACATTTTAAAACTTTTTTTTATTTCATGGTATAAGGCATTGTTATTGTGTTAAAAGATAAAATAATTTCAATGGCACAGAAAATAAAACTTGATAAAAGTACCAGATTCGTGTTTTTTTATTAATTTTTGGTTGTAAATCTCAATTTAACATTCGAAAGAATTATACAGCGATTTCTTTCATCAAGGTGAGAGTAACACCCGACGTGATGACAGGCTGTATCCAGCCGCATCTATGGAACACCCTTCCACACGACAACGTAGCATCAATGTCCTGAGGTTCCATCACATACGTTAGCATGTCACCTCTGGTTCGTATACAGGGCACTACGATAGTCCAACGATACTTTTAATGTGTTGCAAACAGGGAAACTCCTTTTCTTTCAGGTTCCTATATCAGCAAAACAACGTCCAAATACACACTTCCCGCATCAGCTAACATTCTCTGAAAGATGTACAGATGCTTCCCTGGTCACTTTATGATCTCTCACTAATCAAAAGCGTCTGAGACGTGATTGGACAACGCTTTCATGCCCTGCCACCACCGCATTCAGAAGAACTGTGGTACGCAGTTGACAGGGAATTGAAAGCCATCTCTCAGGATGTCATTTCATTTTTAACTGGTTCTCTACCTAGACGTGTAATTTCATGTATCGAGGTCCGCGGTGATCCTACGATCTATTGTCCTGACGTTGTTCACACTCTGTTGTATAAGTATCATTTCAAATGAGTGAATATTAACATCAGCTACACGAGGGCTTTTGGCGACGGACCTCGTAATTTTGAACCATGGTCAAGGGACGAGGAAGACACCTGAGCTGGCACCCTCCTCTCCTAACTACCACACCACACCAACGGGAGGGCATTTGAGCTTTCGACAGATTTAACGCGCATCGCTCTAGTATCATTTTTAAAAAATCGCTTATTATTCTTTACTGTCTCTCTGTGTTTGTTAAGTTTCTTCACTTTCTGACCTCTTCTTGGTACTCCTTTTTCAATGTCCTACAGTGTAATTTGGTTAGATTTAAATCAGCACAATCAACATAATAACGCAATTGATATTAAATTTAAGCAAGACACGCACCGGATTTTTCATTTGGAAATCACATATGAGTTTTGGCTGTTGGTAAGAAGATAATGTTATGCCTCGTATAAGAAGGAAAAGCAACTATCAGCATGGGTTGGAACTCGATAGAGGGAGGATCAAAAATGGAGTTTGTTGTTATGCAGTATTGCTGCTCGTATTGATCGGAATCCTATGACTATCGTACGAATAGGGAATCGATGGATTATAGAGGATCATTTTGAATGTCATATATTGTCATAAGGGTATATATGCTATGACAATATATGACCCCGCACCTACTGTGATGGTATGTACAACAATTGAGCCCACCTCTTGTTTGGGCCGTCAGTAACCTGAACAACCCGAGATACATTTCTCAAATGTTAAGGCTAGTGACTACATTTTATCTTGCAAATATCGGGGACGTCATATTTAAACTAGATAACGCAGGACTACATATTGCCCATCATGTCCTGACCTAACTCAACACCGAGGGTGTTAAATTGTTACCGGATCAGCATCCTCTGCAGCCATTACGAATGATTAAATGTGGCATAGACATAAAGCAGGAAGGAATTACATGCTCGAATCTGTCATCTAAGCCCAGTTCGACTCGACACCTAATCGAGTATCAGTCGTTTTATCCACCAGACACGGCAGCTGTGTATTTTAATTTTGGATCCTGTTTACCCCAAATTTCCTACAAATGTAATCATGCTGCATATATATGCCCATCAAATAAAGTTTTGATATTTGTTTTTTTTCTGGTGTTACAATTTTAATGCCCATGCAAATAGGAGTGTTTATGTGTACACGAATAACTAAATAACAGCTTCACCAAAATTCGACTTGCATTTAATCTTTGTTTCCCTGTGCCCTTATATATTCGAATATATAATTCAACTGCTGGTAGTTTCTCAGAAAATATCATTCATCCTTAAGATTTAAACCCTATTTCACCTATTTCATTTTCTTTCATGGTCATAACTCAGACTTTCTTACACGTTACTCTCCCTTCGAAATCTCAAGTAAAAGTGTGTTAAATTAGCAGTAATTGAAATAATTATACAACTCAGCCCTAAATCAAGTGCAGATGGCATCGGTTTGTATACTGCTAGTGGTAGCACTGAAAATCTCTTTTCATGAACGAATCTTTCATTGGTGACGAAAAACTAATTATTATTTTGCTCAAAAATTTTTAGAATTTGTTTCGTAATGGAAAACGTACAAAAAATAATAACAGTATGTTACATGCAATGCTTCTTAAATTCTCCCTAAATGTCAAATTTCTTTGCTTTATAGTCTATATAATTCACCAAATAAGATACAAAATTAATATTCCCCTCTTTTTTTCTCTCTCCATTAAGAGTACAATCACTTGAGAAGTATCTCTGATAATGTTACTCCTGAAAACAGACTCCGTCACTAACTGTTTTTATTCTTATACTTTTTAAAACACAAATATTATTTGTTTAAAAAAAAGATGTGTAAATAAACAGAAACACAGATGTGTAACAGAACAGACGTGTAAATGTAATAGAGAGCTGGAGTATAAATTTTTAAAAAAACAGATTTCCACATTTTTTTTCTTTGATTCAAATTTTGTTAAATTTTTGATGAAAAAGTATTTGAAATCAACTCTAAATATATATATATATATATATACATATATGATTAAAAAAATTTATTATAATGTTTTCCTTCCTTCCTCAATGCCACGACAGCACAGGGCGGCTCTTGACCTTCCTAAGAGTTCCATTCCAGGCTGTCCTGTTCTAGGCCTGACTTTTCCAGTTCCTGACATTAATAGTTCTCAGATCTTTTTCTACGCAATCGATCCACCTGAGTTTTGGTCTTCCTCTTTTTCGAGTACCATATGGTCTGGTAACAAAGATCTTTTTTGTGGTTCGATTGTCGTCTAATCTTATCAGGTGTCCTGCCCATTTAAACCTTTATATTGTAATGAATTTAACAATATCTGGTTCTTTAAAAAGTTTATAAATTTCCATATTGGTTCTTCTTTTCCGAATATTATCCCATTTTAAACCTCCAAAAATAATTCTAAGGACTCTTATTTTAAATATATCAAGAGTCTCATGGTCTCTCACGGTCATTCCCCTCGTTTTTGTTTTAATTTCTATTTGTTTAGTTAGATTTAACTATCTCTATTTGGTAATTTACTTTACTTTATTAACTGTTATATTTAAATACATGTTATGTATGTTCAATGCCGATATTAGAACAGATATTTTTCAGAATAAGTATTGAAATGGTATAGAATTTAATAAATACATTTTTTTAAAAAATCTTATGTAACATTTATATTTAAATTAAGCTTAAGTAGTTTCAGAAATTACTCAGAAGATTATTTATATTTTAATGTAAGTAAAAAAAACAGATTTAATATGCCAGTTTTAAAAAAAAAATATTAAGATTCACCAGATATAATAAAAAATATAAACATTTTATAGTTCTAATTTTACAGGAATTTTCTTAACAAAATATACCGAAAAAATAAATAGCATTAAAATATGTATTAATTAATATGATTAGAGGGAGAATTCGCGATATTATTGCATCATATATTCTACTTCGACAAAACTCTATACGTAACATTTTAGTCCTTTTTACATGGTTTTTCAGATTCTAAATATTTAAAACTCACTATGCTCTCTTGATTAATTTCAATTTTGCAATAAATAATTAGTCATTTACACAAAACACTCTAAAAAGAGAGTAGTTTTATTTCAATAACGATTATAGAGTTTGCACTTGGTACAAAATCTACGACTTGTTGCATATCTATGACTAAATATGCTGTTACTCACAACTAGTAACGATTAAAAGGAAAAGGAATACTTATTTAAGCAATCTAACCTAAGGAGTTTAATTAACATTAACAGGAAAGCTTTAAAAAGTTTGATCCACTCGAAAAATCTAATAATTATTTAATTGAACAGAAAATTATTTACATTTAAAAAACTAATTTACTATTTTGCCTGATACTGTGTACAGTACGTTTTGAGGAATTTGAAGCTAAAATTTAAAAAAAGTAAATTTAAAAGAAAATTCTGAACACAAAAATATAAAGTTTAGGATAATTGAAATAAAGTTTTTTTACATAAATTACGTTGAATTCCTAACTAAATAAAATTTTTATTATTTAAGTAAAATGTATATTTTAGTTGCCTTTTATCCGAGGAAAGCCTTTTGTATAAATTGATACATTATATATATATTCGTGTATATACATACATACAAATATACTATATGTGTATTGTGTGTGTATCTTTATTATTCAATCAAACTTTTAATTGAAAAATACTACCATGTAATTGACTCGTTAACGTTACTTTTAATTATGTTTCTTTAAATCTCGTAATTTTGGAACACATTAAAAATTAAACTTATAAAAAAAGGCCTTAAAATATTTCCAAGCAATAAAATCCAATTAGTTCTTTTACGCTGCTTTATATTATGTGATATTTTAGAATTATAACATATTAAAAAGAAATCTCTTTTCAAAAATTGATAAAACTTTTGTATTATGATTTCATGGAAAAACAATTTCCTTGCTAACATGCTTTTAATTCTTATTAAATTTTAATTCTTAATTTTTCCTAGCTTTTTGATGTAGTTAAAATATGTCAGGACTAAATGTAAAACAATCCGCTCAAATTTTGACTATCAAGAATGACTGTTTCTTCTCAAATTTCCTGCCCAGAGTTCTAAGCTTTTATTGCTGTAGAAATCTGATTGAGAGATATACATTGAAAATTCTGAGGTTAATAAATAATGTCAAAACATCATTTCTTTAAAAAATTTATCAAAGTATATGACTTTATTAATTTACATAATTTTCAAGCTTAATTATATTAAGTATTTATATCTTAATTTTTGTAAAATTTGTGATATACAAACTGTGTATGACTTCACTGCTTTCATAGAAATTACAAAGAGAAAAAAAAAGTCTACATACACAAAACGAAAAAAATGACAGACTGGAGGCAGAAATAACCATTAGACACAAGATTATTCCCACTACATGTCAAAGAATTATATTAAGATTTTCTTGGGAAAAAAATGAAATTTTCTAAAACAGATAAAAAAATGTCTTAAGTTTGAAACCAGAAAGAAAATGTTTTAATATCCTTATTTGTTAAATCGCTTATATAAATTACAATATTAATAATTTATTACAATTTAATCAATGTTTTCAGTCGAATAACTCTTTGTCTACCTGATTACGAAAGCTGTGTCTTTTGTTTCGTATATAATTCCTTACTGATTTATCCTGAAATCTGTAAGTTCCACTTGTACTGACATAAAAATTTTATCTTTCTTAATACTTAGGGTTTTTCAGCGTTTTCTATATAAAATTATTATTCCAATGAAATATAAACCCGAACTTTATTTTAGAGTAAAAGATGACGTATTTTCATTTATTTTTCAATTAATGTATCATATATGAGTATTTTCCTTTTTACAAGGGCTGTTTATTAAGTAAGGTTTGTCTGTTTTTTAAAAAATTAAGAACAATATTTTGTTTCAAAAAACCTTTATTTTAGGATTGTACATACTTTTGCCTATTTTTCTACGTAGTTTCTGAGTTTATTAATGCACTTATCATACCTTAGAACTAGGTTTTGAAATTTCTCTTCAAAGAAGTCTGCCGCCTTGTCGGACAGCCAAGAGTTCACCGTTTTCACTTCGCTGTCACTGAAACACTTCCCACCAAAACTGTGTTTGAGGTACCGGAAAAGGTGGAAATTGTTAAAGGAGCAGGGTCGAAGCTGTATGGTGCATGGTCCAAAACCTACCAGCCAAAAGATTCGATTACGTTCCGAGTCGTTCGAGAAGTGTAAGCCTTGCGTTATCATGGAGGAGTAAAACACCTTTTGACAGCATGCCACGCCGTTAAGAAGTGAAAGCGGCCTTGAACTCTTACAAACCAGGCGGTAGACTTCTTTGAAGATGAATTTCAAAACCTGGTTCTAAGGTATGACAAGTGCATTAATAAACTCGGCAACTATGTAGAAAAATAGGCAAAAGTATGTACAATCCTAAAATAAAGGTTTTTTAAAGCAAAATATTGTTGTTATTTTTTGAAAAACAAACGTACCTTACTTAAAAAAACAGCTCTCATATTTGCTTACCTTGTTACATTAAAAATTGATGGGGAAAAAATTTATTCAGATATCATTCACTCTATAAATCCTATAATACAAATTAAAGTTGCAAATACATATAATGCACTATTCTGTGTCTCTCTCTAAAAAACGTACTCTAAAAAGGCTTCTAATTTTTAGAGGAAAAAGTACAAGGGAAACGCATATATTTTCGCGGGCTCCGCACTTGATCATATCATTGCATAAAAGGTATGTCATGGCATGATAACCAAAAGTGTATTGAAGTTTAAGCATCAAGCATCGAATTTGTGAAGTAACTGTTTCTAAATGCTTTATCACTCTGTGACACACGTTTTATTCTTTTCGCACGTGGACAGCCCAATTGAAGCACGTGTTGCACTTAGTGGCCACGTGCAAGCTGAGTACCACGTGTTTACAGCGCGTCATAGTGGATTGTGCCACCCCTCAGCGGTGAAATGATCAAATTGTATAATTGGTAAACTTATCCCCACTCGGAAGTGCCCCATCTATTGAGCCGTACGTTGCTCCGGTAAAGTGGGGTTTATTGAGGATCAGATTTTTTTAACGTGAGAAGGACATCCGGGTTTAGAAATTGGTTCTTGACACCGAAAATCGCTATAATGATGTAAACAGAATTTTGATGCCATGGAAATGCACTATGTAAAAGCGATGCATATTACTATTTTGATACGTAAATCTTTCCTTCCTTATTATTGTTTACATCACGCTGTTATTTTAATTTAGTAATTGAAAGGTTAAAGGTCTTAGAAAGGTGACAGAAATTTAGCATCGAGAGGAGTCATATATTAAAAACTAGTCAAAACTTTTTTGTTTTTGTATTATTCAAAATTTTCAATAAATAATTTCACACGCTGATCATCTGTGAAATATTTTTGACATTGAAAATTTTTGGTCAAATTCTAATGAAGAGGAAAAAAATTTATAATAAACTGATGCGAATTGAGAATTGAAGTATAAATTTATTGTGCAAACTTATTAACTAAATATTATAATTTAGTGTATTGAATGAAACAAAATAATTATTCAATCAAATGAATAAAATATGATTATGAGAATGATTCTGTTAAAATACAAATTTGTCAGTAGTATATCATCCTTGAATAAAGATAATAATAAAACAACTGAATTATAAATAATCATTGGTTAACTTAATTATAAACAAGTGCGATTTGGTAATCACATCTATATCACCTTTCCAGAAAACATCAACAACTCCTAAAACAAAAAATTTAAAAAAAAACAATTTATTATTTATTAACAACAAATTATTATCGGTCAATTGCTACATTAAACCTAATAACAGTGTTTTGCATGACATTTCCCAAATGATCAGTATCAAACATCAGATTATTTTTAGTTAAATAATTTCACTATATATTAAAAACATTTTATCAAAAAATAAGAGCTCTAATTATACAAAGTATTAAATCAAAGAGGTTATAATTTTATTAAAAAATGCTGTTTTTTAAAAAAATTGTTTGAAAGTAAACTCTCAAGAGAGAGGGAGTAATTAGTTCTTTGATGCGTAATTCGCAAAATACTCATACTTTTTTAATATATCCCTATTCTTTATTTTTATGTACTACATTTTAATGAAAATGCATGTAAGATGCAATTACAACCACATGTATATATATATATATATATATATTAAATAACATGATTTTAAGACTAATTAACACAAAAAAAGGCTGCGAAAGAAAAAAAACGGAGAAATCGAAATATTAAAACCAGTGTCATAGATATTAACATCCTTTTATAAGCTTCACTTATATGTTACGGAATCTTTGAACTCCATTTTTACCCTCTTTAAAAGGTCAGATTAATTCGAAATTTTGCTCACTTGTCCAGGACCGATGATAATACAATAATTTAATAATTTTGTTTCATTGTCCTGATCAGAACCATCAGGATAAACGATTTCCCATTTTCAGATTGCCTCTCGCATCTGGCGACTCATTTCAGATCCCGTATTCAGATTTGGCGATTAAAAGATTAAGTTACAACTTAATTCGATTAACTATAAAAGGGTGTTTTTTAGTTCTTTTAAACTATAATTTATTTTTTAAAACACTTCAGTGACTATAATGCTAAAACTAAATAATATAAATTAAATATCTAGAATAAAAATTAAGCATTAATTAAATATTATATCCAATATTTAGAAAATATTTTACGTAAATTAGGAACAAAATTGAAGAAAATATTTGATTGATAATATACATGATCTGTAAAGATGTAGGCAGGTTAATGAGAGTTTATTAACATCGCACTTTAAATCAACACGAGGGCTATCGGCGACGGACCTAGTAATTTTGAACTATTGTCTAGTGATGAGGATAAAACCTGAGCTGGAAGCCCCTTCTCCGAACTCCCACACGATGCCAAAAGGAGGATAATGAGCCTCGACAGATTTCACGTGCATCAGCCCCTCTACATGATGGTTATTCAGTGGCACTGGTGCGATCTCATGACACGCTGGTCACGAACTCGTGACCTTGGCCACTAAGGTATTGCGGCCTCTTTGCAAGTTGAGTGTTTGGAGGTAAGATAGCCAAAATATTCGAGCCCACAAATAAACTCGATATTCTAAAGCTATGAAACTCTTGATCTCAAAACTGGAATACTGTGATTCAGTTAACCGTCTTAAAATACTTACAGCATTCCCCCTCTTTTCCCCAACACTCCTTCCAGATAGGAATGTTTCCAGATACAAGATAGATTTTTTCATATCGTTTCATTCCTCTTTTCAAAATTAGATAAAGATGTTTATATTATTAATTCAGTATTTCTATTGAGCATTCATTTTTCAATAATTTTCCCCCACCATTCTAATTTTTTCAAAAAAAAAAATTGATAAATAAATAAAGTACACAACTGTCCCTTTGCCTTATTAGATATACTAACAGAAATATTTCTATAAAATTCCCTTCCTTCCTCAGTAGCTCGACAGCCCAAGGTGGGCCTTGGCCTTTTCAAAAAGCCTTTTCCATGCAGGCCTTCTTCCTGCTTTTCTATAAAATTATGTCTTTACAAACTATCTTATGGCTTATGAGTTTTCTCTCTCTTGTCCAATATAATTTTATACTAACTACTTAAGACTTAATCGTAAAAATGAGTAAAATATCTTGCACAAAGAAATTGAGTTGACGTCAAATTTTTTTTCGTGGAAAAGTTTTTAAAGTGTGATTTAATTTTAATTTTTCTCATTTTTTATGTATTTAACTTACTTTTCAAATAATCAAATGTTTATGTATGATGTAAGGGTCACGGTAGCCTAGTGGTCAAGATAACGAACTCTTGGCTGGCCAGTTATGAACTCGAGCCTAGTACCGCTGAAAACCCACCATACAGAAGTCGATGTACGTTAAATATGTCGAGGTTGAAACGTCCTCCTGTTGGTGTGATGTTAAAGTTAGGAGAGAAGGTCCCAGCTCACACACATAGATATCGTCCTCGTCACTTGACCAGGGTTCAAAATTATGAGGTCCAACGCCAGAAGCCCATGTGTAGCTGAATAGTGTGATTTTAATATTCACTCACTGTATGATATATTGGCTGAAATTTTTAAACACAGATAGTTTAAAGTTTTATACCTAGGAGCTGGTAATATCGGGTGTGGGTGTTTTATTCTATTCCCCATACAACCAGATTATAAATCCCACATAATAAGATATTAGCAATACTTTTCCATGGATTTGGAAATAAAATTCAACTTTTTAAGCTAAGCTCTCAATTAAATTTTAGTTATAAGTTTACTAACAAGACACGCACTAAGTACAAGAAATTTATTGGGAAATATCTGTTATTATAAAGCCTGAGTTATTTGTCCTTTTAATAATTTTATTGCATATATGGTCTAAAACTTTTTAGTAAGCTTTTCTAGTAAAAAAACTATTTTTTACAATTTTTTTTAGTTAGATATAGATTTAGATAGATTCCCTCATTATTTTTTAAAAAAAAGTCTCAAATCAAATTTTCCTTTTGCTGTTATAAAGTTCGTTTAAATTAGCTTCAAACACACAAAACTTATGTCAGAAGAAAGAAAGATTAAATTAAGTCTTATTAAATATGAGTAAGTTATACAAGAGCTAGCTGTACATGAATGATTTCGTATATATCTAATGCTTAATAACTTTGAATTTCGGGTTCAGTTACGCAAACGTGTCTTGTATATCGGAAGTGAAACATATCTAACTCCTTCGCGCAGCGCTCGTACAAGTCCCATAAACTCTTTTAAGATGCTTAAATAGGTAAAACATTTTTAAGCTGAAATCGAAATTTTATAATAATTTGAATAACTTTGAAACTGATGCTTTTTTATATAAAATTATCTTGCTACTTTATTTTAATTTCTAATAAAAATAAAGTCTCATTTTAAAAAAGTCAATTTGATTTATTGACTGCAAGCTGAGAGATAAAATATGGATTATGTATTTGAAGAAAAATTACATATCACACATTTACGAGTTAACTCTGAAATTTAAGGCAGCTAAAAATATTTATTTTTTATTTTTTAAAGTATATTATTTTTGCTTAGCGTACTATTTATAAAAATTAAGATTTCTGTGTGTGTGTGTGTGTGTGTGTGTGTGTGTGCAATTCCTATAGTCAAACTAAGATACATAAAAAAGATTATATTTCTATGAGAGCGAATTCTTAGTATTTGTAACTTTTTAATCCTAGCATATAATGTAAAGATAAGGGTATAATATGTAAAAATTGCAAAATGACAAAATTAAGGTATCCAACTACTTGCGACATCTTTTTTTTTTTAAAATGGAGATATGGAGATTTTTTTTGTTGCTTTTACATTTGTTTAGTACATTTTAAGAAAAATAGGCTAAAATTAAGAAAGGAAAAATAAATGATTATTACTAAAATGGGGGAAAATGGGAAAATATTTACAAAAAATAGCATAAACTTGGCCCATTCTGTACCAAAAGTTTATGAACAAATTTTTAATTTTTCTATTCTGATGTGTTGCTATTTATTCGTTTTTGAAGTGACCATCAGGATAAGAGATATTTTAATTTTTACAAAAAACTAGAGCACTTTATCTTAGTTATCATATAAAATTGCTTAAAATAACAGTGATTATATTAACAAGAGGGACTATAAATGTTGTAATAAAACATTGATTGATATAAATCTGAAGTTTAAAACACTTCTACTGTTATACAGAACATACACAGAACATTTCACTTAGTTATTTTCTAAAATTTTTGAGCAATCGCTATCCCCGTTTAAGAATTTTCAAAAAGAATACATTTTTTGAGTAAAACGTATTTTAAAGAATGACATCGAACTTAAAGTAATGGCATCTGCTTGTACTAGTTTTTGTTCTAGTTAACGTAAAATAATAAACTTGGTATTTTTATGAAGCTAATAAGATGGCCCATAAAATAAAATCATAAAAAATTTGTCAAATTTTGGCAAAATTCATAATTTTAGGGTAGTCGGATACCTTACGGGAAGGAAATCAAGTAAAAAAATTTATATGACTTAATGCTGCATATACAGCATTGCGCAGGAAAAAAACACTTCCCACACATAAGTAAACAAAACATTAAAACATCCCCAATTATACGATAAAATAAATCATTTAAGTATTTCTTTAAAATGAATATACATTTCTAAGATTTTTAAGCCAATATTTCAGAAAGCAAATTATATACATTACATTTATAAATTATAAAGCACTGAGAGTACAGAAAAAGTGGAAGTTTGAAACTAAATAACATCTATTATTTCATTCACAATGCTAAGAAGTCAAGAATCTTTGGGGTTTGACTTCCAGAATTATTTTTTTTAATGAAGTATCTCATGTCTTGAGCATCTTTATTTTAAAATATTCATGAGATTCAAAAGAACTTTTTTTGAAACTTTTTATGTTAATATTTTTCTTCTAGATTTTCTTTTCTACGAAGATTTTTTTTTCTTCAATAGTAAAATATGACAAGATCTACAGTATTGTAAAGAATAAGGTTTGTAGATTTTAATTTGACATCGGAGTTTTCTTTATTCTAAAATCAAAGTTATTTTCAAATTTTAACTGGTCTTATAAAATGGAATTAATTTGAAAAGAAAAAAAAATTTAAAATTTCATTTATTTTTGTAATGTTTTGAACTTTTACACACATAAGTGAAAATTCAAACAATTCATTTTATATGATCTCAAAAACAAAAAAAATCAAGATTTCAGATATTTACATTGAAAAAACTTCAAAATGGCGGTAATGGAGGATGACCTTTTTTTTTTTTTTTTTTTTGATGCTTTTCAAAAACATTGCAAGATTATTAAATCAGCGCTTCTGTCGAAATGTGTTATGAACGATCAGGTGCGTGAAGAGGCCAGGCAAGCCTTGGGAAAGTTAAAGTCTTCTACTTATAAGAATTTTGAAAGAATTAAGTCTACTAATTTTTTGGGAGCTCCGTCATCTTCCTGTGATTGTAATGTTGGTGGCGAGGAAAATATAGAACATATGCTCCTTCTGTGTTCCAAGTATATCAGAGAAAGAACCAAGACTGGCTTTCAAAGGAACTTAATACAAATTGGCCTCCGAATCTTCACCAACTTGATTCCACCAGAAGTGCTTTTAAAAAGTTTTGTGAATTTGTTGTAAATATTTGTAATCCTTCATAACCTCAATTCCCCCCCCCTTCTTTCATTTGTAATGTGTGGTTAGTACTTACTTCTGTGAGCCCCGTGTGATACCTTGTAGAGTGCACGGGGATTTTATATTTGTTTTCAATAATAAAAAAAGATCGTTACATTCATACTATTCTTGACTCTATTGCTCACTCTTATAAGTAAACTTCTCAGGTAGAAAACGGTGAAATACTTCCTTTTGTTAAAAAAATTTAGCACATGTGTGATCTCCATTCTGTATTTCTTAGAACTAATAATATTCTCAGAAATCACAAATTGCTATGAGGAACACATTATGAGAAATACATGTCAGATACTATAATTTTGAACTTAATGAGTACTTTTTCTTATTAAAGACTTTACACAATAGATTTTATTCATTTTATTTGATTGATTGTTCATTTGCGCCGCATTTTGAATCTACGTGAGGGCTATTGATGACGGACCACTGAATTTCGAACCTCAGTTCAAGAGACGAGGATAATATCTAAGCTGCCCACCAACTCACCACGAATATGTAAAGACTTTGAGCTCCCACATACTAGGGTGAGTCGAAAATAATTTTTCCCTGTCGGCTGTGGTCAGGGTTGTGTATGAAAGTCAAAACATACACAACTGGCCACCGTAAATGCAACACCCTGAAGGATGCACGCAAATAACATGAAATTTACAACATGCATTAGCGGAGGTGAGATATGCAAATGATTAGAATTTCAGCGCAGACACACATCACGCACGCCTGTGGCGCCACCTCAAAGCGCTATTTAAGGCTTTGAGATTTCGACGATTTCAAGTTCGGCAATTGTGTTTCTCTTGTGGTTGTTTCAAAAAACGATCAGTTATGTCTCGTAGAAAACAGCGATCAGCTTCTGATCAAGTATACGAGTTCGACAGAGGAAGGATAGAGTGGTCTATCGAGATTGTGGATTATCATTCAGGGAAATCGGTAGTCGTGTTGGACGAAACCAAACAACTGTATATGCGGATATGTTGGGTGCAGGAGGGTCCGACGGTCCGACGTGGTCGATCGCATCCACCTCAGTGCACCACTTCACGTGAGAACAGGCAAATTGTGTGTATGGCAGTGACGGATCGCTCAGTCACATCACGAACCATAGCACAACACATTGAGTCTGTAACGCATCATTCAATGTCTGCGCGTACCATTCGACGCCGTTTACAGCAGAGTGGTATGTACCCAAGACGTTCATTGCTTGGTCTAGACGCAGAACCACAGACGTCTCCGCCGCCAATGGTGCAATGAAAGAAGGATGTGGGTGGCAGAATGGAATGAAGTTGTCTTTACTGACGAGTCACGCATCTGTCTGCAACACAACGATGGTCGGATTCGAGTCTGGAGACACCGTGGAGAGAGGATGCTGAACAGCTGCGTTATGCACCGCCACACTGGTTCTGCACCGGGTATTATGGTATGGGGCGGTATTGGATATCACTCTCGCACTCCTCTAGTACGCATTGCCGGTACTTTAAACAGCCAGCGCTACATCTCCGAGGTGTTGGAGCCAGTTGTTCTTCCTTAACTTCAGGGCTTGGCCACAGCCATATTTCATTAGGATAATGCGCGACCACACGTGGTACGCATTGTCCAAAGGCTCTTCGTCAATCACCAGATTGAATTGCTTCCCTGGCCGGCTCGCTCTCCGGATCTTTCGCCGATAGAAAACATGTGGTCCATGGTTGCTCAACGATTTACCCAGATTACACCCCCAGCTGCCACACCAGATCAACTTTGGCAACGTGTGGAAGCTGGTTGCTCTGCTGTACCCCAAGAACACATCCAAAGTCTCTTTGAATCAATGCCGAGGCGTATGGCAGTGGTGATCTCCAACAATGGCGGCTACTCTGGCTACTGATTCTGGCAGGAACCACACTTAACAGAAGTCTATAAATTTAATCATTTGATACTTGGTCAACATGTTATCTACAAAATAAATTTTGCTGTGCTATCTCTTGTCTTTCTTGGTATTGCATTTACGGTGGCCAGCAGTGTAGAATGAGATGTTAAAGATAAGGCATAACTTATTTTCACATAAGTATCAAGCACATTGAGACATTTGTCATGCCGCTTGATAAGCTTCAAAAAGCCCTCCAGGAAAAGCTCAGGGTTTTGCATACGGAAGAAGCATTTAACGTCTTGTTACATCGCTTTAACAGCATTTAGCATTGCTTCCAAAACGCCTTCCAACGAGATTGTCTTTCAAAGCCGGAAACAGATGAAAGTCACTTGGCGCGAGATCAGGACTGTATGGCGGATGGTATAGACACTCCCCAGCCAAGAGTTGTAATATGGTTTTGCATTGCCGTCTCTGAGTGTGATTTCGCATTGTCTTTCAACACCAGAACGCCAGATATGAGAAACCCAGGCCACTTTTTCCGAATCCATCTGCTTGATCGCGGTCGACCTCTACCCAATGCATTAGTGTCTTGCGAGTTCTCATGCTGTTTCTTCGTTCACCCATAGCCATTTTTCCATACACAAAGTCCTGAATTTTTCATAGAAGGCTTTTTGAAGCTTATCAAGTGGTATGACAAATATCTCAGTGTACTTGGTACTTACGTGGAAAAATAAAGTTATGTCATATCTTTAATGTCTCATTCTATGTTTTGACTTTCATATACAACTCTGACCACAGTCGACTAGGGAAACTTATTTTCCGACTCACAATCGTACTCAACATGCAACAGTTTCTCTAGATGAGAAGTTCTTAGAAACAGCAGAACTCGAATTTACGATTCGTCAACGTCAGCCCCAGTTCACCCTCATGATAGAATTACATCAAAAAAAATCTCGCCACACAAGTTTGCCAGGAACATCCAACGTTCTCTTTATCGAATATTAGTGAGGCCGTGGTACCTTAGTGATCAAAGAAACGGACTCGTGGTCGGCGTGTCATGAGCTCGAGTCAAGTGCCGGTGAAGAGAAGGCCCACATTGTAGAGGGGGCCATCGTACGTTAAATCTGTCGAGGCTCAAACATCCTTCCGTTGGTCTGGTGTAGAAGTTAGGAGAGGGTGTCGAAGTTCAGGTATCGTCTTCGTCACTTGACCATGGTTCAAAATTACGAGGTCCGTTGCCAATGGCCCTCATGCAGCTTTATAGGGTGACACAAATTAACTCTCACTCACTCCATCTGATCATACTAGGGTGATAGTGTTTCCCCATCTCCTTTCATATTATCTATTACCAAAACTATTTAGTCAGACTGGAATAACTCTCATCAGTAGAGAAGACGTGAATCATTGATGAGGACATTTCACCACTATAAACGATGCCCTTAAAAGTTACTGAGAATGGTACGCAGCTTTTCAGAATCGTCAGCAAATAGGCCATCTTCATGAAGGCGTCCGATCACATTATATAGGGACACCTTTCGTCAGGTTACCTGTTCGGAAGCTGTTGAGTGACTTTCCTTCCTGTTTGAGTGACTTTTTGGTCTCTTATCATCTGTAGGTCGATATATCGCTAATCACTTGTGATTGTTTTCCTCTCTCTCTTTCTTCTGACTTTCATTAAATGTTCTTACAGCTGCGCCTGTCCTTTCGTAAGCTTTCCAAGCTCGTGATGATTTTTTTCTTATCATTTTCAAACCATCGGGCAGCATTTGTGAAACTATGACCATCTTCAAATATGCCGATCGTTGATTGTTGTCATATTGCAAGCAATATCTGACTTTTACTTCCAGAGAATGTCTGGAAATGCGCCTTTCCTCCTCCTTTTTTTCGCTCTGCGCTCACTGATTCCACACATATTTTGCGTGCCTTCTCATCAACTCTAACGTCTTACTCTTGGTATTTACACATGTGTCACTTTTCTGCTGAGTTGGCATATGTTTTATATTACAATGTGTTCCTTAAAGCCCACTTCGCGATCTTCAGATTATATTGTATTCAAATAAATATTTAGAGAGAGAGTTCTGAGATATATAAGAAAGTTCCTTTCTTTTGGAATTATTAACTTGATTCAAGAAGTTAGATGGTATTTTCGGTTGAAATTGAGAAAATATTCTTCTATCCCTTTCTTTTAAAATCATTCCTTTTGGAACAATTAAAAAGAAATTGAAAAAGATAGTTGAGTAAAATTTCCATTAATATGTAAAGCAAAACCCATAAGAAAATGTTACAATCATAAATAAATGGGGCATAAAAAATTGTAAATTTTAATTTGAACATCATTTTCTTGGCGTTCCTCCTGATGGCATGATAACCATCGGTTGTCGAACGCTGTACTTGATAACTAAAAATGAATCAGTTTGTTTAGTTTTTGCTGATAAAAGGATTGATAACTGCTCATAGTAATTCATCAATCCAGTTTTTGTTTTCGTAAAAATATCCTTTTGTCCATTTTCCCCTTAATAGCTATGGGACGCTTCTTTTGTTAATTTCTGCTCCTCGGCATTTTTGCTGTAACCTGTACGGATTTGTATGTAGCAATATCGGTTGATTTGGGATTCCAAAACATAAACAAATTAGTTTTTAAAAGTATTTCTGAGTTGCATGAAGATTACGAAACAACAAACTATCGCAAAATGATAAGTTTTGATTAATTAAATTGTTTTTTTACTTTTATGTATGCTTTCAAAATAAAAGATGCTTACGACTCTTTTTTAAAAACGTGTTGATTTTAATCACAGATTTTGAATAGTTTCATAGTAACTCAGATAAGTTGTGTACTGAATGTATTCAATTGCTGAAGTTAATGTTCATGATACCTTACTAATGTTCTTAATATTAACAAGCAGTTATTTTGGCCCTTAATAATAAAAAAAAGGCTTTATTGGTAATGCATTTTTTAAGAATATAACTTTTTGCATCCTCTTTCATTTTATTTTATGAATTATTACTTAAATAAATATGTACTTTTAAAAAATAAACTAAAAAAATTAACTAAGTGTTAATTGGAAATTGTAAGTACTATACAAGTAAACAATGCTCAATTCCACGCATTGGAGGTTAAAACAACACAGTTGAATGTTTAAAGGGAAAAAAATTAGTTTTTTTTATAATGCTATTAAAGAATCAATTTTTGCTATTCTCATTCAGTTTTTCAAATTTTTTACTCTTAAAATCCATAAACATGAAGTACAGTTTTCAAAAAAATAAACATGTAATTCTTTCTGCTCACATTTATCAAAAAGAACTTGAACTTTTATTACAAACTTTACTACAGAAAGCTTCTAAAAGTGTTAATTAAACAAAGATGGGTGAATAAATTGTTAATAATTGATAACGTTTTTATCTGTAATAGTATTATTACTTTAAAGTGAAAAAATAATAAAGGAAAAAATGTTTATAAATCTTTATTTTTCATTCATCAGATAAGAGAAATCCATTGTTTTTGTCCCTTTGGAAAATATAACGTTTCTTCACTGATTTTTCGAAATTGGCTAAGTAGTTCTGGAAATATAATGATTATTTATTTATAAGCGCTACTTCTCAGCAAAATAGAAAATTAGATTAAGAGAGAAAAGATTTAAATTAATTGATAAGATTAATCATTCATAAGGTAACATAAATTTTCTTACGTTTTCTGAAATAAAATGTTCTCATTTTTTCACATTTTATTTAAGTCTTTACATGATGCATTCGAAGATTTCAGTATCATTTAATTAGATGAAATTAGTTTCAAAAAAATTCCCCGATGCTAAAGACAGCGTTTGAAGAAAAACCTTGATTATACATAAATCAATTAGATTTACTATCGCTATTTTATAAAAGTTGGGTGCAGCTTAAAAAAATCAAGAGCGAAATTTCTTTACGGTTTAATATTTCAGGAAATGCAATTTAAAGAAATACGAAGCATTCAACATTTTACCATGATCATTACAATTAAATCGAGGTTATAATTAAATGGATATCCTTAATTTACATCGAAAGATTAAATTATAATTTTCAGCTGGACTTTTAGCTAAGCTTTAATGCTAAGCTTTCAGGTAAATCTCTAAATTAATCTAATTATAACAAAAGAAAGGTAAATACACTTAAAGGTAATACGATTTCATCTTATCAACTATTATTCGTGCTAATTTTAAAGCTTTTTAATACTGTATTTTTTTATCTATATCACATTATCATATAAGAGCCTGTTGAAACTCAAGAAAAAAGCTGGTAGCAAAATTTCTTTATGATTTAGTATTTCAGGAAGAAAAATTTAAGGAAGCATGAAAAATTCGGCTTTTTAATGCAATTATTAGTATTAATTGAAAAAAAATTAACAATCATGATAAAATACGATATCAAATTCTACAGAATTAAGCATTTAAGTTCCGAAATCATTACTTATTTTGTTTTCAATCGAATAACTCCTTCCGACAACTTCAACACGGTGCCTTTGAATTGAATACATTATGGTTAAGAATGGTGTTATATGAACAAATAGTTTGAATGTAACTTTTTTTTTCTTCAATAAAGCTTTCATAAAATTGCTTTTTTAATAATAATTAAGGTAATTGACTACGTTTTGATCAGTAATTTTGAAAAAGCGCACGAAAATGAATAATTTTTAAAAATATTTAGTGTTACTTGAATTAGAATATGTATATAAAATTGTTTTAAAAATATTATTTCATTAAATTTTTAAATGCATTTTTTTGCAAAAGACGAAAAAAAAAACATATTTTCAAAATATTCTCCTTTTATAGAGAAAAAGTTATCTTGTAATAATAATAGTTTACTTATATTTTGCTAAGACTTCTCTATAGAGCTTGAACTAGGATTTTTTTAAAAATTTATATTATTATCAGAGTGTTATAATTGATCGAAGTAATATCCGAGATTTTCTAATAAGCTTTTTGCTCTGATATTTTAAAAGACGAAAAAACCCACTTCTAGTTTATATATTTTTAAAAGCCTAGTTTAAGCTCTCAAAAATAGTATGAAAAACATTTCTTCCAAACTTCATACAAATATATGAAAAGTCTTTTGAATTCTCACATTTTTTAAAAATTGTTATTTTTATAAAAAAAGATGATTTTTCAGAAAATGGAAGGAAACAGCAAAAAGAGAAAACAAAATAAATATATCAAATAAGCCAGATTTTTTTAAAACGTATCTTAATTCGTTTTTATGGGTGTGTTTTTTAAATATGTATTTAAATATGAGCAGTAAAAATTTTAAAAATAGAAGGAAAAATGAATGTTTATGGGACTTCAACTTTCGGTTTCAAAATAACAACTTCCGTAATTTTTTTTTACTTTCATTTATTTATTTATTTGAAATCGTCACACATTAAAATGCTTAAAACTCCATTTCTACGATTCGTAATTTCAAAAAAAGGCAGTTTCGGAAAGTTAAGTTTTCAAATGTTCTATAGAATGAAAAAATTAGATATTTTTTCAACAAAATTCAAATTTTCAATGTTGTTGAAACCTTAATATGCTATTTTATGTTGTAAACTCCCCAATATAAGTAACTTTGATATTAAATTTTGGTTGCAAAAACTGAGTTAAAACTAAAACTATAAGCTTTATTCGTATTTTATTTGTTATCCATGGCGACAAAATGAAATTTCAGCAATTAAAATAAAAAATAATTTTATACAAATGCTTTAAATATTCTTTGCGCAATATTTTTGTTTAAAAAAAGTAGTTACTATTTTATGCTTTTATCCTTTTTTTTTCTTACTGATAAGTAAACATTCTATAGTTTCAGAATATACAAGGATCAACGTGACACAAGCAAAAAGCTTTTGTATGTAAAGGAAACAACTTATTTCTTTTAGCAATCCCTTATTAGACAGTGAAATAGCCAAAAGTCATGATTTATTCGAATTGATCCCAAACTAATCATGGCTTCTTAAGTTATTTTCATTTCTTGTAAGAAACTAGCCTTGGACGCGGAAAAATATGATACTATAAAAACGGCAAACAAAACTTAATATTATTAAAAATTTAACTGGTTAAGTTTTAGTGAATTCTATAGTATTTATTTGTTTGTATATATATATAATTAATTGTTTTTATTTTCGAGCAGAATGAAAGGATTAAACTAATTTTATTTGTTTGGAAATTATAGTTAGAATGCCTGTTATATATAAATTTAAACTAACTGTGAGTCATCTAACTAAAAAATAAGTTTCAGTAAAAAATTAAAATTAGAAAGCAAACCTAAAGTTATTCATCGGGTTCATTTCAGAAACTCATTCACTTTAGAAATCTTAAGCTATAAATACCTATTAAGTAGCTTGAGACCCCATAATTTTGTTCAAGAAAAGCTACTGAAATCGTCAAGGAAAAGTTGGAATCTAACTTAAACTTAATTTTTTTAACTGAAAATAAGAGGGAAAAACCTACCTTGACGCATTTCAGAATTTGCGAAATTTCATATTATGAAAGGCCATTTTGAAAAGTAGTTCTCGTTCGGTAATTTAGAGACATTCAATTTAGAAAATCAGAATTTTCATAGCTTTTATCCCATTTATTACATATCATGCTTTGAAAATAGTTAATTTAACTTTAATCGCTAAAATATAAAATTTCAATAATACGCTCTTATATATTTTTATAATGTTATAACAAATAGTGAAACATTGGTAAATAAAATAATAAAACACAAACAAGACTTTAATTCAATAGGAACTTTGTGAGATTTTTACAGTTAAAAAATGATGAAAAATTTATAAATTCCAAAGCTAAGTTTCCATAAGTTTAAATCATATCAACTTATCGTCCATTAGTTTTATTACAATTTTTATTAATCACATTAAATAAATTATAATATATATTTATATATATATAAGGTTTTTCATATTTTTATTACATAAAAGATACAAAACAAATCATCGAAACAAAACTCCTTGTTAATAACATACTAATAGCTTCATTTCTCTTCACTGGAGGGCCCGCTTCATCTGGAGAAATGGAATTATATGATAGCTTGAAGTGGATAAATACCATGGAAATTCAGATGAGCCTCTTTTCCTTTAGAAAAACTCCTCTTAGTCCTGAAATAAAATTACTCTTTCAGAACGTAGAAGGAGCGTTATGATACAATAAATAACTTAAGACTGAGTTTTAAGTAAAGTAAATCAAGCAAAATTGACTTACCTGTTTAACAACTTGAAATAATGTCCGTCTTGGGAAATTTCCTTATATTCTAGCGGCCGAAAGCGTCTCGAATTCCGGATAAAAGCCTTAAGTCCAATCTTGACTTACCTTGATATTTTAAAGTAATCCATTAATAGTTAGTACAACTTAAAATATTTGATGAGTTGCATTTATCAGGTTCATCAGGTCTGAAGGATAAACAAAAAAAATGTAGAATACAATTAACTATTTGTGCACTCCACATTTGATGTCATAATATTGTGGTAAAAAGAGAGGGAGCTATTTGTTATAATGTATTGTAATGTTAAAAAGAATTTTTACAAGATTAATCTCAAATATATTAAGACTAGAAGTGTTTCTAAAAATCAATTTGTTTCCTAAATGAATTTTATGAAAAGTTAATGGTTTTTATGATAAGAAATTTTAAAAAAAACCACAATTTACACTTTGTTGTTAACTATATTAGAATATGTAAATTTATTAGTTAAAATTTTACAAGAATTTGTTTCTTTTACATAATTATCATTATGTGTTTCTCAAGTAAGAACGAAAATTGCAACAAAATCAATAATTAATCATTTAGCTTAAATTATGAAACATGTCATGATTGAACTATATTTTACTCTTGGTTTTCAGTTACCAGTTATAGTTTTTAATTTATACGCAAAATTAACTTAAAAACTGATCTGAAAAAATTGTGTTCAATCTTTTTTAAAAACTAACTAAAATTTTACAACCAACATTCAAAACGGTATTTGAAACAGCGTTATTAACATATGTAATTTATTGATGAAAAGCAATGAAATTGTTTGTTTAATTATATAAAATGGAAGAAGGAAAGTCTCTGAAACAAGATATTACCCTTGAACTGTCTTCCTTGTGGTCGTTCAAACCCTCAACTGCAAAAGTATGAAGTAAGATTTAGTTTCGGAAAAAAATAATCAAAGTGTTTAGGCCTTTCTTACCTTTACACATATTCCATTTCATGGTATTTTAAATTCTGATTTAATTTTCTATACAATTAAGCAAAATATTTAATAAATAGACAGAATTTAAGAAACATCAAATAATTATAGTACTACTAATTATTTTTTCCACAAATATTCCAAATCCCTTAAGTATCATCATTAATAATAATATAGAAAAAGTATCATTACATATATTTCAATACATGTATTTTAAATATTTCCAGAGATATTATTTTAAATTTCTTAAAATATTCAAAGTTTATTTGATAATTTCAGAAACATTCATTATTTAAAATGTGCATATAACTATTTTTATTGTTATAATAAATTGAGAAACTTGGCAGAGAACGGTTTCTACTTTTTACCACAATTCACGAAATGATAAAGCTCATGTGAGATACCCTGATGAGAGAATAATAATGTTTAAATTAAATATATAAGCTTGGGTGGATTTTTTCACTTCGTCCCTAAGTAAAAATTCAACATTCGTTTCCTTTTTCATAAAGAATCATCCAAAGCATTTATTTGTTTTCAAATTATAAGAACAATTATTTTAAGATAAAAATGTTGTTCCACTTTGGGAGATAATTTATTTACTTTAGAATAATGATAAAAATATTACAGTGAAGTTTTCATTCAATAATTAAACATACTGTTGTAAAATTGTTCAATTCATACGTGCGAAATTTGTTATATTATAATGTTTTTATCTTCTAATAGTATAGTTTTTTTTTTCTTATAATTTTAAACGCTTCGGGGGCACAAAAGCATAAATTTCTTTTTAAGGTACTTTTTCACAGATATTAAAATGTATAAAATATTAAAACATGGAAATTTTTAAGAAATTTTTACTTTAAACTGCATCATACGAAAAACATAGATAGATAATCTGTACTTGTGTATTACTAAGGTTTTCTCAGATTAGAAACATAAACATCTTATCAGCTTAATTTTAATTTGGAAATATAAAACCTAAGTAATTCTTGTGCTTTTTTTAGCATTTTAAAAATTTCCATTTAATATTAAAGGTTGAACAATAATAATTTTAAGAAATTTCGAGAATAAGCTTTCATTCTCTTTTCAGAAAAATATTGTTACAAATTTAAATACTATTTTCTTTTTAAAGGTAACTATTAAATCCCTTTTTATATGCAATCCTTAACTACAGTCAACGCAAAAATGTCTCAGTTGAGCTAAGTTTGAAATACATTCGTTTCAGGATTTTACGGATAATATATAGTTTATAAATGGGCAATTTTAAATTTTCTTAAATAAATCGAACAAATTTTATTTTAGCTGCTGTTTCTGAAATATCATGAGTAAAAGTTATAAAATGGGTAACGAAATTTTTTTAAATGCTTTCTTAAATTATTTTCTATAGCTCAAGATAATTCCTTAAACTATTTTTATAGCTTCCTTATGCAGGTAAACTGAATTATATATATATATATATATATATTATATATATATATATCTTTATAAATTAAATAATGCACCACAAAATTAAAAGTTTTTTAGAAGTAAATAATTTTGTTAATAACTTTTACGAATCCGTTTTGATAGCAACACAATTGAAAAAAGTTTCAGATTTTTTTATACGTTCTAAAATACTTTTATTGTACATAAGTAAATATTTATTTAAAGCTCTTGACAATTTTATTGGAAAAAATGATTGATAATTATTAAAAACATTTATATTATTAGTAAAAAATAATCATTAACGTAATTTGATAGACCAATAGAATTGCAGGTCACTGCATATTGGCAAACTTGATAATTTGTAAATATTTATTTATTAAATATTATACAATCCTTTAAAAAGTACCCCACGTAATATTTTATCTGCTTTTAAATAATGATACAATTCATAAATAAGCACATATATTAATAAAATCATCAACAATGTTACTTTTTTATAAACTAACACACAATTCTATTTAAGAATGCGGAAAAAAGCTTCTAGTTAAAAATAAAAGAATTGCAATTAGAATAAATCTCAAAGGTTTCACACCATCATTACATACTCAAGAGTAATTTTTGTAGCAAAAAGTATTCTATTTAAGTACTTCAATAGATAATATTAAGCGGTTCTTTGACCAATAGATTTTTTAATTTTCTGATTTTTATTTCTAGAGCCCATCCATTACTAAAAACATTAGTTTCGGCTTTAGTGATTGTTCGTGCCCTTTAGTTTCCCATTTCATGGTACGCTACCCAAAATTATCTAGTTTGATTCGTTTTTAGAAGAAATAGTCACTCGGTTTCTTTTTAAATAAAATTCTTACTTTCTATTTAATTCCATTTTTATCACTGGCTCAATTGTTCCGCGATTCCCGTTCTAAATAATATATTTGAGATAATTAATGTTCAATCAAAATTAATTAATTTCGTAATTGCGAAGTATATAGCATGTTTTAATTTCATTATGAATTTCTAAATTCAAAGACCAAAAAATTAATTAAAATTAAAAATTAAAATTTGAGAACGTCTTTTATATACCTTCTTGTGCTTTCCAGTTATTCAGACTGTAAGATTCTAAATTCCTTTACTTACAGATTCATTGGTTACTCACATAAATATTCAAATTGAAAAATTCTTAAATGATTTCATCATTGGAATATATGATTTATCCTAAGAGTACCTACTGTGAAATCCGGCGTATAACGTGCACTTTGAACACAAAAAAAATAAGATTGAAATTTATGGGGGCGCGTTATACCCCAGGTATAAAAGTTAGAGCTTCAAATGTAAAAATAAAAAGATGAGCATAAAAAAATTAGATTTCTACATGTATCGAAATACTTTTTATTTAAAAGAAATTGCATTCCCTTAGAATTCAAAGGGTTGTAGATCTAGAAATACACACTATTTTTTTCAAAGGCCTGGGATAATAATTCGAATGAATTTCAAAACATAAGAGCATTGCGCACGTATGTTTAAGGTTTCTTCGTAAAAAAGAGGGTGCGTGTTATACGGTGAATATACGTAAAAATTAAAAATTGTAGCTTGAAAGTACGGGTGCATGTTATACGCCGGATTTTACGGTATTTAAAATTCACAAAATGCACCTAAATTTCATTTACAAAAATATAATAAATGCAATAATTACTTAAGGTGGAATATTTTATCAAAATGAAAGCATAATGAGAAAAAGAAATATGAGTTTCTGTACTTCACCATTTACTTTAGCTAAAAAACGAAGAACAAGAACTTGATTAAAAATTAATCACGGCACTTGAAAAAGTAAATCAACGCAATATTTAGCATCCTAGAGTTTGAATTGAATAAATTTAAGCATTAAAAGTGTGGTAGTGGGAGCCGCCACTAGATGGTGCTACCAATGAAATGGCTCTCACGATTGAGGACTTGTGTCCGAAAAGGCTAATACCAAAATGCAGTCCTTTTATTATAAGAAGGGTCAATTTCTTCTACAAAAATAAGTTTTTATGAGCCATTTCTATTTCTATAGTTTTCTAAAATTTCTAGTTTATGTATATTTATTTTAATAGACATCTGTGCGGAAACTATTTATAAATATCTTATTGCTTCAAGTTCTAATTTAAATAATAATTTTAGTTTTAATTTAAATAACTACCTGCAACGCACTTATTATGAAGAACATAATATAATTAACCAAAAGTTAGATAGTATAACACACGACCAATTTATATATGTTTCTTTAGACATACATAAAGCATAAATTGTGCTCATTAGCAGTACCCTTTGCATATATAACTTGCAACTCGGTTTGGTTTTACGCATTCTATGATAGAGTAATGCAGCAAACTATTGACTTCGGCCTGATTAAATGCTTTTGTAGATATTTGGTACACATCAGAGTTTCAATTAATTAAAGGAGTGACGATAGGTAAGTGCGAAGCTCTTTAGCCAAATCGGGAAAACACTGGCAGCGAGAAGCTTTTAATGCTAAAAAGCAGAGGCTCAAAATCATCTAGTAGCTGTATAGTTACATTTTTTTAAGACTCCTAAGGACTCTTAAATTGCAAATTTTTCAATTTTTTGAAAAAAAATATATGTTAAAGCCTCAACATTTCTGAGCATTTTGATACCAAAATGTTGTTGATACTATAAAAATTTCCGAAGTTATTGAGAAATAACTAAAGAAATTTAAACAAAATCCCTATCTCTTTCGTATCTTTAACTTCATTTTTCTCAAAACAACAAATTTTAGCTTGCGCGCAGAAATTCTCAGAAACTATTTATATCGATTTGAAATTTCATACACGTGTTCAAAATATGGCTCTTCATAACTTGTACTTCAATTTTCAAAAAAAAAATTTAATAAATTTTTTTTATTTGAATTTTAATTAATTTTTTTCTTAAAATTTTAAAATTTTCGTTGTAATTGTATTTAAAAAATATATTTTTTTCTCTAAATTTTTTAAAAGTTAGTATAACTTTGAAAGTGAACATTTTATACCAAGTAAAGTTAATTTTGTAAATTTTGATCAATTTTGTACTTCAGAATCTTGCGCGCTGTAAAATACTAATTTTCAAATTTTTGAAAAATTGTCCAATTTTTATTTCTTTATAAATTTTAAAAATTTTTCTCAAATTCTCCGGAAATTTGAGAACGAATGTAAATATATGTGATTATCATGTGATAAAAATTTCAAATGATTGTTTTGCTTTATTGCTAAGTTACATTGGTTTCAAGAAGGATATTTTTTTCGAATGTACAGATATATGTTAAGGGTCCTGAGACCCCTTAACAAAAACTGTCATTTAAATCTTTTAAGCCTCTGATACAATAATAATAAGTCTAAAATTAAATTATCTCATCAAAGAGATATTATAATTAATAGAATTATTGTATATCAGCAAATTCAATGCTAATTAAATGCATTAAATATTTTCTTTTTATTCTGTATTCGTCCATTCTTATTCATAAATTTTCTTTTAAATTGTCAATAAAAATAATAATCAAATCATTCAAAAAATGTTAAGTTTAAAAAATACTTTATATTTTTTTAAGATTATAAAAGGAAAAAGTTATCAAAGTTTTGAATATCAAAGGTTTAACTTTTCAATTATCAAAGTCTTAAGATACCAAATTGAATTCCGTTCCCCAATATATTTTTCTGACTTAATATTATCATATAAATTCAGCTAATACTGGAAATTAATTTGGACTTAGGATAGGTCTTAAATATTCTTATTCCTACAAATAGTTTATGACAACTTGAGTTTCTAACTTTTAATCAAAAATAATTTGCTAATTAAATTAATTAAAAACTACGTGGTAACATTAAATAATCTGAGTTTCTTCAAATGTTTAATTATAAGACTTTCTTTGTAAAATAATTAAACACCAAAAAATCAAAATGTTATAACATTTAAAAGCATGCTATATAACTTTCAATGAGAATACCAAAGTAATGTCAAACTATCTGTTTTTAAAACTGCCATAATAAGCATTATTTTCTTAACAAACTCTAGAAAGATTTTAACAGAAAACATCTTCAATTTCGAACAAAAACAGAAAAAAAAATATTTTTAATAATTGTATAGAAATAAGGAGCCTTTATGACTTCTTTAAGTAGTAATATTTTTTATTAAAAAAACAAGCATAAACATACATAAACTTTTCTCAAATGATCAGGCTTTTGTCATCCCTTTCTTTTAAATTCGAAGCTTACGGAATATTTAAATGTAATTGTGTATTAATGATTTAATCATTTTCTACCATAATGATCCACATTATAATGAGGTTACAAACATAAAAATTGAAATCATAAGTGAGCTGAAACTAGAAACAAAACTTTACATATAATAAAAGTTATATTACTTCAAGAAAATATTTAAAAGCATAATACCGTATTTACTCGAATCTAAGCCGCACCTCAAATTCTCAACAAGTCTTTGTGGAAAAGGAAAAATAAAGCAATTACAGGTTCTGCACTATTTTACACTAATTGACCCCTCCAATCCATTTTTTAAATCGATTCTAAGACGCAACCGATTTTCAGTAGCTTTCATATTGAGGGGAAAAGTGCAACTTGGAATTGAGTAAATGCTGTATATTCTCTTAAATTGTCCAAGCATAGGATTAAAACAGTTCCCTAAACAAGTGAGAACATATATATGTAAAAAAGCGAAAAGAAATAGCTCTACTGTGATTTTTTATCTCTTATAATTTCATCTATAAAAAATGAGATTAACAATCCTTTAAAAAAAAAAAAAACGTTAGTTTTAGATAATGATAAAAATAAAAGTAAAATAATGAAAAAAAGCATTTTTTTTTTCAAAAAAAAAAAAAAAAAAAGAATTTTCTAAATACTGTGACAAACACTTCCCAGGCATTATATATGTTTGTTTCTCTGAAACTCAATGAAATTAATTTAATGAGACTAAATTCGCATCGTTAACAATGCTTTAGTATGCCTTAGTGTCATTTATTTTTATCAGAATATTATTAAGAGAATAAACAAATAAAACATACCTAGCTGTGGTGAATAACTGTGGCAATTTGCCTTCTCCAATTATCGTTATGAAGATACGAAAGAAGATGAATCGAGAAGTGAATTACAAACAAGAAACTATCCAATAGCTGTTTATCTTACTTATCCACGTTAATAACCGTCAAATTGCGTCTTTATAGATAAAAATAACTAGACAATGTTTCAAAATCCTAGCTCAAAACATCTCAGAAGACTATTAAAAAAATAAGTGTTGACAGAAATGATATTAATATATTAATGGAAGATTAAGTATCATGCTTTTGACTTTAACTTCTATCACTCAATTAAAATTACATTATGCTTTAATTTAAATAAAAATTGTATATCAAAGTGAGCAATAACTATTATTAGTTGAAAACTATTAAAGTAATTACCTTAAGTTTCTTGTTAAGATCCTTTAACGATTTTTTTATAATGTTATATTTAAAAAAAAGCTTGAAACGGCTTTTTTAATTATGAAATTTACATGTTATTCAATTTATTATACTTAAGATGACTATACAATAAATCTCTCTTTTAAGAGAATTAAATAAATTTTAGGAGATTTCTGTTATACATTTGACAAAGAAAAATAAACGTACATCTCCTCGTATATGATTCTGAGTGGTACAGTCATGTACATTAAATAAACGTCTTGACCGATTTATCAGCTTGAGTATCTTAATTATATTCATTACCAAAGAAGTAAATTTTATGTTTAGATAAAATCATATAAAATAGAATTTAATGACAACTATACTTGCGATTTTTTATAGATTTATTTTATGAGTTAAACAACACATAATTTAATTTTAAAGCACTCCGGTGTTTTTACATACAAGAATAAAGTTTTCTAGCTTATAAGTAGGTTTCTGAAAAATAAGGCAGTTTATTTTTCCGGGTCCATTTTTAAATTTGAGTAAAATATTTTCTTAGCAGATCGTTTTTTTTAAAAGTTCAAATTTTTACTATGATATTTCATCCAATAGTTTCAGTGTCAGAATAGTATTCATATTCAATAATGATAAAATTTTGATAATTTGAGTTTCTTCTGATATACTTATATTAAAATATTGTTTTTGATAATTTCTGATAATCATTTAAAGTTGAGAGTCAGTTAGATATTTAATTTCAGCTATAAGATTAGTCTATTTCAGTAAAGTAATTTTTATGAAACATATCGTATGAAAAAATCTTTAATATATCCTTATAAATTTTATTTTCATACATAGCAACTACTTCAAAGTTTATTCTTCTTTTTTCAACATACAACTGATAGTTTTCCCCATACAGCTTGATGTAACGCGTGAATAAATTTTACCAAATATATCAACAATGACACCAGTGCAAATGTTAATTTTCTAAAAAAAATGTTAAATGTATTTTATAAAGATGTAGCCTTAATCAGTTTAATGTTTTGGAGATGGTTTGCAGTTACAAATTTTTGTCAAACAAAAAATACATACTGTTTTAAAATAGACTGTGTAATTTTTAAGTCTTATAATTACCGAAAGAGTATTTTGATTGTAACAAACCTTAAGACCTTGGCCTTAAAACTTTCAAAAAAGGTAGGAAGATTGACAGTGTGTGTGTGATTTTTCTTACGCTTACAAAAATTTATTCTTAAACTTAAATGTATGTGAATATCAAAGAATTAAATTAAATACTTCTTTTAAATATCAACATTTACTAAAAGATTTATGTTGAGACTTATTATTTCTTAAAATGAATTAAAATCACACAAACATACGTTTTGTATTTAAGAGGAAATAGATTTGTATAAAAATTAATCTATTTTACTATAAACTGTGAACCTAAAAAAAAAGATGTACATTCCTCACACAATAAATTTCTTAACTTAAAAGAAATAGGGAAATAAATTAAGGAATGTTTTCCTATTCGTTGAATTATTAAGGTCTCCAATTACATTTCAGATTTTGAAATTGTTTTAAAAAAAGTTTAGCTGTAAAGTTAATTATTTACTAAAAAAGATTCCAATAAAAACAACAAAAAGGCACAAAGTTAGTAAAAAAAGTAATTATTTTAATTTAATCAAAATGTAAATGATTAATGCATATAGATATTATTTGCTCTTTTTATGATGAAATATTTTAGGCAGTAATTTGAAACAGTCTTTGTAATTGATAAAATCATAACGGCAAATTAAAGTTGATCTTTCAAGAAATCAATTAAATCGGTGACTTGTTTTTTTTTAAATTTTGTACTTGGCAAATAAACAGAAAGGATAAATAGAAATTACATAACAATGTTTCATACAAATTTTAATTAAAAAAGAAATATACTCAAGTACAAGGAATATGTACATACAAGAAATAACACCTATATATATACAACAAATATATACACAAAACCTATACTGTTTTATTATTCTTCTGTTTATAGTTTTGCTTTAAATTCGAAGTATGGCAATTGACAGGTAATCTAATTTTTATGCCGTATATATTAGGAAGTATATATATCAGTGGCGCACACAAGGGGGAGGGGTCCAAGGGGTCCGAACCCCTTCTCCACAGAGCCCTTAATTTTTTTTCATTGATTATAATCCTCTGCATATAGTACGCAAAATTTGATTAAGTATTTGTTGTTAATAATTAATTTTATTGATTAATGCTAATTATTCATTCAATAATTAATTTTTACTGCTACTGTTTTTTTTGCAATAATTAATTTTGTCAATTTTTGTACCCAAAAATTGACAAAATTAAAAGAATAGGTTGGGCGGCGTACTGAAGCATGATACGAGAATAGTGGACTTTCGATCCTGGACCCCCCCCCTCCCTCAGAAAAACTACTGTATGCGCTAATGATGTATATATATGTAATAAGTCCCAGTAATTTAATCTTTAATAATTTTTTTAAGTTTCTATGGTCCATCGCTTCAGGACTCAAATTTAATAATAAACTAGCCAGCAGCCTAACGGCAACCGCTTGAATTAACTACTTCTATGCACCCACCCAGATCATGTAATTTCCCGCTTACTATAAATATCGAGATTTCTAGAGATTTCATTCTGCTGTCCTTTGCCCTTCCTAATGTTACTGTCTGCAGCTGGCGTTTGTGTATTTTTGTTGCGTGTGTGCTTTCTTTGTGATGCTGTCCATATGTGTCTCTACATGTTCAATGCATAATAAACAAAATTAACTAACTACAAAGGACTGCTTCATCAATCCCATCCAAATAAAACATCAACCATCAAAAATAATGATCTAAATAAGAAATCCTTTCCACCCGGCCACGTCATAACATACGCATATACAGTCGACTCTCGATCATTCGAAGTTGAAAGGGCCAATGTAAAACTTCGAATTATCAAGAGGGTAGGAAAAAACTCCCAAAACTCACGAAGAAAATTTTTTTTCTAACACATTTAAATTTGAAACTATGTAATAAACAACTATTGCACATATGTATGAAATTATTTTAAAGTATTTTTAAAAAGTACATATATATTATACAGTATAAATATTATACAGAAGTTAAAAGTCCTGTATTAAAAGAATACATACTGTACATGATTAATTTTTTTGGACGAAAAAATCTTTTTTTCTTTTGTTTTTTTATGGCATTCAATATAACTTTGTCAATCGATTTTTCTAGAATAAATGAAGCTTTAAAAACGTCTGTATCAATATAATTTTGAAGGGAAAAGTTATGTAGTTCGTTTACTGACACTTTCAGCTTCTGTCAGAATTATCGGAGTCAACTCCGATGATCATCAAAGGGGTTTTGTTACAGGGGAGACAAGCAGAGACAATGCAACACAAAACATGTAAGCTCCAACCTGTTTGCTACAGGACTCTAGATGATAGTGAATGTTTGAACTGTCGAGAGTTTTATAAGATCACTTCGAAATATCGCCTGTTGTATTCTGGCCAGCCACAGATTTTACTTCGAAATATTGAGTGTACCAAAGCGTATTGTTTTAGTTCGAAGTATCAAGAGTTTTTCTAGGGAATGAGCATATACTTCTAATTAGTGAGAGTTTAGTATTATCGAAAGTTGGAATTAGCGAGAGTCGTCTGTATATATATACATCCTAAAACGTATACAATAATTTATGTCGACTATTGAATTTTATAACATTACTAGTGATATTTTATTTTTGGAATCCTACAGCATGTAACTATTAGCATATTTTAACGGAGTATAACCACTTCTCCCCCCCCCCTATTTTCTAATTTATTACTCAGTTCAAAAAAGCTTTGTTATGCTCTTTTTAATGTACTGTTTTTGCACAATTTAACAATTTAAGGCTCTAAAATGTAAAGTGAACCGCTTGTCTTAAAAGTAAATATTAATGCAATATCAGATAAAAATATGCACGCAACATTAAAAGAAATAATATAATAATTTTGATTGTATTTATTCACTTAAAATAACATTAATTCTTCTTTTGCTTCATAAGATTAGAGTGATCTAAAACATATTATGAATAGTGTAATCTTAAAGTGATGCTTTGTAAATCAAGACAAGATCTGATATATCATTAATATTCTCATCATTTTTCTTTTTTTATTGCTTCTATTTGGAAAACTGCCAATAAAGTGCTTCTTCGCAACTTTCTTTTCTAGAATTTTTCCTCCAACACTTCAAAATGAGTCATTTAAGAATATTGTTATAGCTTTGTCTTTTAAGATGATTTTTTTTTATTTCTTTGTGCGAAGAAGGGTGGAGCTGCTGATAGGTGTGAGGCCAAATGCCAAAAACTCGATATTGAAAGGTGTCTCAGGGTCACACAATAAAGAGTTGATGCAGCAAAATAATCTCTAGAAGTTTTTCTAGTACCATATAACATATAATATTTTTTTTCTTTCTAAATTAAAAGTACTGCAGAATATGTCCACAATTTCTGATATTGTGGCTTTATAATAAAGCTTGCTTTTACCATCAGTAAATGAAAAACCCATTTTATTTTTCTTTTATATATGACTCTTTTTACGCTTACTTTCAAGGTTTTGATTTATTAAAGCACTATTAGGAAGTTAGTATAATAAGATAATTTTAAAGAGAAAATTGTTTGGTAAAAACATTTAAAATACGAGTGGTCTCTTATATAACTAACTAGAAATTATTTTTGAGCTGATTTGTTTTTAAGTATTGATAAATTATTAATAATATCTTTATTATATTACAATGAAGGCTATGAGGTAATTTTCAACTTTCCAATAACTCCCATTAAATTTAAGCGATTAAAGATTAATTAAAAGAAAAAAAATTTCCCATCACTCATTAATTTTTCAATGCAAAGAGAGGACTGAAAAATGAAAAAAATGGTAAAAATAAGTGTTTGATTATAATAAATAGAAATTTCATTATTGAGCTTAATACAAATTTCATGAGATGGAGAGGAAAAGTGGGAGAATATACTAATATAAATTCTCTATTCAAAATATATTTATACATTTTAGAAGTGTTTCACAGGAATTTGGTTCAAATCATTGGTATTAACAAGTTTATAAAACCTTAATGCGTAATTCTTTTATGTAGAATTTTTTTTCAAAATGATTCTATCACACACAAGCTAAAATTAAGATTTTCGCACTCATTACTATTACAGTCATTATCAAAAAGATGTGCAGGACTTCTGAAATTTATTTTTCGCGTTTATAAACAATTTAAAAAAAGTTGATCTAAAAATTAAAAAACAAAAATTTTATTATTTTTTTAAAGGATTATACCTATTTTTATTTTGTTCAAACAGACTATATTATACGGCGATTTTCTCTTCTTTCAATATTTGACTCAAAATTTTTTCCTTGAATAAAATATATATAAGCACTATTTAAAGCATACAATTTTAAGTAATTAATTGGCTTGCCCTTACACCTTACGGGCTACAGAAAGCTGACTACAACCGGTTTGCCCGCACGCTGTACGAGCGCTGATACTTTCTTCTTCCTGTCTTTTATTTGCACACATTTTTTATTCTTTAGTGAGATTAGTAGTGCTAGTGTTATTAAAAGACGCAATTTGTCCATGGTAGGGAAATAGTTCTCCAGGATTTTCTTTGCGGCGAAAGTGGGGATTTTTCATTGAAGGCAGGAATTTATAGATTTTTGAAAATATTCGATAAAAAACAGGGACTGGGAAGGCAATGTACAATTTATTGCTTGAGAAAATATTAAAATGGAAAGGTGATTTAAAAAAGCCGATATTATCTCTGTTCCCATTTCAATGTACGACTTAGTATTACATCATGCTTCAAATTATGCATATGTGTGCATTTTGTATATATATATGCTCACACACAAAATCCTCAACCGCTTGAAAAAGAGGTACGAACATGAAAACTTTTTTCAAGTATTAGAGAAATTCTTTTAAGATATATGAAACATTCTTCCCACGCAGAGTGCACTTACAAAAAGCAAACATTTAGGGGTGTTTTGTGTTCCACAATTATAAAATTTAAAAAAATAGTTTGAAAACTTTAAAACTGAAAAATAAAATAAAGTTCTTCCATTTTCGCATTCTGTTAAGTATTATGCTTAGTTATATGCTATAAAAAATGTTTCTTTTTTTGAAACATTTTGGGCCAAAAAGAATGGACAACGCAAAGGGCAAAGAGGAATAACACAATTGTTTTTAATGTCATCTTTGAATTAATTATGATTGAGAATTTACACAGAATACATATTTGTTTCATCAACTCATAACTCAATTAACTCATGTGATTTCTAAAGTGTTTTCTATGCCTTCAGTATCAAGCTTTCAAATATAAACAATCCACTTCCCATCTTTACCTAAAGTATTAGTTACAACAAAAATGGAGATAATAATTTTTTAATATTGTAAATGTTTCAAAATCCATATAAGTAAAGTTAAGTAACTTTTTAAAAAATTTTAAACAGATACTATGATAAAAAAATATTTTAATTATTTTAATCAAACTTATTGATTGAAATAAAATAAAACTGAAAATTTATAAGACAAAGTTGAATAATTTTACGAATGAAGAGAAACTGCTAACTGTACAGTCGGGATTTTCTCTCATCAAAACGCTTTTTATTTATTTTTTGTTATTTATATTCTTTGAATGGTACATTTTACGTGTCTAGTAATTTATTTTTATTTATGACATTTATTTGAATGGTTTTAGGCATTTATTAGAAAAATTTTGTTTTATTGGACAAAAATAAATTCATTGTATGTAAAAGTAACACAAAACAGGAAACGAGCATTTTCAATCTCAATTTGTCAAAAAAAAATAATTCTAATAAAATTTTTAGAACAATATTTTTAAAATTAAGCAAATATAGTTTTATATAATGATATAGTATTGTATAATATCTTCACTAACTGTTGAATCGTCATCATGTATCTATTAAGCATAATTATACGAATAAAATCATAAAATTCGTTGTGTCATTCTTAAACTAGAGATAAATTTATAAGATATAAGGTATATATATAAATCATAGAATATTTCGATTTTGATTTCGAAGAATGCATCAGCTCTAAAACTGAACCGTAGTATAATCTCTTGCAATGTTATTGTGTTACTTTCTCTCTTCTTAAAACATCTGTCACTTAAAAAAATTTTGAGTATAATTTCTGTATACATAAATCTAACTTTACTTATTCATTTTTCAATATTTCTTCACAACCCATGTCTAAATTCAATTTCGATTTATCGATGAATAATGATGAAACAGGCGCAACCGTTACCACAATATGACATTTGCACAAGCTCTCATACAAGCGTATACCTTTTCTGTTTCAAAAGAGCTTGTTCCTATAGAGCTCGAAATGATATTGGAGGTGTTCCAGCCTTTTCAATTCATCCGCAGAAAGTGCATCGATCAGGAACTGAACATTTGGTTTGAAAGCAAGGGTACAATCTACGCTGTCGCTAGTTTCAGCCTATAACCAATATATGCACAAAGTGCTGTGCCGACGTCGGTGCAGCCTGTGAAAGCCATTTTCGTATGAGATACGTAATTGCTTCAAGGGTCTTTCTTACAAGCTTGGGAATGTTAGTATGCCCCTCTCATAAAACTCGAGTCCATGCGACGTAAGAACGGTGATTTCTACCTGCATCCCGAGTTTTCCTGTTTTCCTCTTTTTATTTGTGTGTCTCTCCTCTTTTTTTTCTATTTACGATGCTTCCTGGTAAAGGCTTTTAGGATTTCTCTCTTTGAGTATTGAGGGAAATTGAACTCCAAGTGGCATGAAGCTAGACGATGTAAACTTTCTTTTTCGTGATGTGTTGTGTTTTCTAGGGGATTCAAATTTCTATCGTAAGATAGCTAAGTAACTTCTGTTCAGGAAAAGAAAAAGGTCCTTTTTGAAAGATCTGAATTCCTTCTCCCCGAAAAGATGCAAAATTGCAATGGAGAAGGAGAAATATTTTATACTTTTTCGAAAGAGAATCCATCTAGCTAATTTTTCTTTATCACACGTATTCTGTCCCAGAATTTTTACGTGACTATAACAATACTTTACACAAATAGGATTACTTTACTCAATAAAAGTGCATAATTATGAATAAAAAAAATTTTGAATTGAAAAATTTCGTAACTCTTAGTGAAAATTTTACACAATCGTAAGTTTATTTTATGCATTATGATAAATTCCTTCAAAACATACAAGAAAGATGTGAAAAGAGAAACAAATCATATTTTAAGCATCATAATTTAATCTTAAGCATCTGCGAATAATTTTCTTGAAGTACTGAAATATTATACAGACATCTGTTGACTATTCATTAATTTTTTGTAACTTACATTTTTGCGCTGTTACATATGTATTTAATTCATATATATTGATTTAAGTTAATGCTTTAAAATATCACATTTACAATTAATTTATAATTACCTAGTATTTGAAATAAGAGCAATAAGTGTGTTAAAAGAATAAATAATTTTTTAAGATTCCTAACGCAGTATTATCTTTGCATGAAGATATATGTATCTCATTCATAATTTTTTTAAAAATAAACATGACACATTATATATTTAAATGATTGATGTAAGCTACTACAATGAACAAAAATTGATTCATAGCACACCTTCAAGAAAAAGAAAAATTTAACAACTACCTCAAAACTAGCCAAAAAATTTGTCACAAAGAAAAAAAAAGTCAATACAGTTAATTTAAAATAGAAATGTAAACTATTTGAGAATTTGACTATAAATATTAAATATCAAATGAACTTTAAGAACTTCGTTAACTGAAATCAGTCTCGTAATTAATTTGTAAATATGCATTGTTTTTAGTATCAAAGTCTTACTCTTCCACAAATGCTGCATTCCCTTGAAAAAAGGGTATTAAAAATTGATCATGGCAGACAAATGATGAATATATTAAATGTATAATAACGTATTCTTAAATAAAATCTTTAATATATATCATTAGAACAATTTTTTTCACTTACGACCATTAATGTGCATTTTATATGTTTTAGTTATTGGATATTTGAGTTAACACGAAAATAAATGGGTAGAAAGCAATGTCTGGCTAGCTGTTTAAACATTAGTCGAAATAAATAAATTCATAAGAAATGTTCATAGCTTTAGTTTTATTACTATTATTTATAATAACTGACGCATTTGCAAGGATCTGCCTTTAAGTTGATAAATGTATTCAACGACTCGGAAACGTTGATTGATTAAATGGGGACTACGTTGAAAATAAAATTTAAACTTGCTTGCTTTCAAACTCTTTGAGAATTAATATTCTTTTTCGGCTCTTTATTTATTAAAGCCTATTCTGTCCTTTTGATCTAAGCAAAGCAGATAAAAATTAAAAAATCATATCGAAATAATTTCACCCAGAATCGAGCCAGTAGCTGCAATCAAACATTCCAGCAAAATATGTTTTAAGCAGTTTTTTAAGAGTAAACTTATTTTAGATGCTTTATTTGAAGATACTGGACACTAAAATATAGAATTTAAGAAAAAAAATTCTTCTTAATTGCAAATATATCTTTTTCGATTAAAACTTTTGAGATTTATATCCTATTGTGAAGTGATTTACCAATGTATGCTACTCAATGCAAACCTACCCCAATATGATACAAAATACGGAATTGCAAACAATAAACGTATAATTATCTCTTTTACAAAGTAATATAATATAAGAGCGAAAACTTTTGAAATTTTATCAATTCATATTTAATAATTTCTTAAGTAAGGTGAATTAAATAATCATTTTCATTGATACAGAATTATATCATATATTTCACATAAAATACTTATCTTTAAAAAATTGACTTTAGAAAATACTGTATTGCATTACATTCTGAAGTTAATGATTAAATTTTTTTACATATCAGCAATGATAAAGATTTAAAGATTTTGTCATGTTTATGTATGTGCAAAAAATATCCCTCACAATGTGCTATATATATACTGTAGCACATTGTTGTAAGGGATATTTTAAAAAACTACATATTAATGAAACCATAAATAACCTGAAGTGCGTAATTTCTGTTTAAGAGCATTATCTATCAATGAGTAAGTAATACAAAAATTTCATAAACAAATTTAACGAAATATCTAAAACTGGACAAGAATTGAATTAACACGGAACTAATATGAAAATATTGTTGTAAATAGGGTGTGGGGGGCTTCGATTTTTCACTCATACACATGGGAATTATGCTTATGTAAAATAATTGAAAAAATAATCTTAAAAAGCATTAAAATATTATTTACATAGCATAAAAAAATGTTTCTTTCAAATAAATTAGCTTATGCAATGAGCCTTTAATACCTAATCAACTCCATCATTTCATGTAAAAAATTAAATATAATAAAAAACGTCTTATTGCTAATTACTTTAGAAAATAGGGCGTTAGTATGATCTCTACTATTTGCTACAAACTTATGATTGTAAATTTAAAATGAAATTTTCAGTTTTCAAGAACATACACTTAGCTGCTTTTTATCTAATAAATGTTTCAACATTTTATGCAATTAACTTAAGAAAGATGTGAATGACTATTGCCTCCGTTCTCGTCTTCAATCTACTCTGTTCGCAGTATAAACAAATATTTTATTCATAAATAACTTACTCTAGTCTTAAAATCCCCTTTTTAAAAATTAATCACAAAATATATGATATGAATCCGTTATTTGTTTCATCATATCTTGGAATTTTCTTTCAATTTTTCGTATATTAAAAGGGGATTCAGTTCTTTATTTCAGATTCTTATACTGAACGAGTCTTTGTTTGTTAATTTTTATCATTTGACTTTCTATTAAATTTAATTTTCAATAAATTTTACTTAGGATTAAATCATAAAAGCTTTAAGAAATTACATAAAAAGAAATGTTTTTAAGGAATGACTACTTTGAATAATTAAAATAAAACTTAAGCTGTGATAACCAGAAAAGTCTTTTAAAATTATAAATGAGAGTATATATTATGTTGCTGAACACATTATTTTAAAAACAATTTTCATAATCATATTTTCCTTTAGTTTTAATAAAATTCTGCTTTTAGCGAAATTTTTTTAAAAAAATTAAGTTTTGTTATTATATATATATATATATTAAAATGTTAATGACGCGAGTTTATATAATACAGCTGTTAATACGTCACTATATAGAGGGAACATTCAAAGCTAATTTATGGTATTTAAATGTGAACGCTACAGCCATATATTTATTCAATAACAACAGTTTTTTAGCCAAATGGGTTAACTCCTCAAAATAAGCTGTCCCTCAAATGTGCTGAAAAAAAATTGCTTTTTTTTCGCTGTATTAACCTCAATAATAAGATTTTTTTTATATAAAAAGACAAAAATCAATCAAATACATTTTTTGATAGAATTTTAAAAATTACAAAATTAGAGTAAATTAAAAGGATATCTGAAACCATATACTTCTTCACAAAAACTTTAATTCCAAATAAGCACCAATCGCTCTTTTTCTGCATTATATCTAGTACAAAAAATAGTTTTAAAAAGTCCAGGTGTCTTCTCAACGCAGAATTAATTTATATGAACCACCAACATTGAACAACGCTTTATATCTGTTCTCGAAAACAATTTCCAATCTTGTCTGACATCCATTAGTACACCATGTCTCAAGGACAATTAATGATTCATTTGTAAGACATAGTATTCAATCAAAGCCGTTTTTCTTTAAGCACACGAAATGAGTGCATTAAATGCAGCCCTCTTAAATAAGTTGTAGAAAATGTTGATTAGATGCTTGAAAGATATTCAGAAAACTTCTGTCTTTAACTAAATTAGAATCTGTCTAGACTTTGATAGAAAGAAGTCTATGCTTAATGGAAATTATACTGTAATATATTTTTGAGTGTACAGTGGCTTTTTTACAACTTTGTAAACATATAACGTCAGTGTGTGTAATAAGTGAAAGCTCTCTTCAGTTTAATATGATTACTTTTTCTAAACTGATTGATCCTTACCGTTTGATTCTATTCAGAAATTTACGCCGTTGTTTGTTTTAAAAACATTAATAGCTTTGAAAAAAATAACAGGCGTTATTTTAAAAAAATGGTTTAATGTATGTATATGAATAATAGAATTGATTTTCTAATGCTGTATTAAAATAATAAAAATTTTCTCAAGAAAACTTTATCATTAAGCAGAATATTTTTAAGAAAGGATGTTCAACTAATTGACTCATCATAGAAAATTATTTCCATAAACCCCTTCGTGGAAACTTACCAATTTTACCAATACCAGTACTAATACCAATATCAATTATACCAATTTTACTACGCCAACGAATTATATATAAAATTACATTAATTAATATAAACAGACTCTGTGGTATGTGATATTTAAAAATCTTTTATAAGTTTATAAATTAAAACAAATTTTCTGTAAGTAATAATTTATGGTTAAATTATTGCTCATTGCATAATATTATATAATTAATTCCATTCTTTATGGGGGGGAGGCCACCAATACAAGCTTACAAAAAATTTGCAGCACAAACAAGAAAAAATATCAGTAGAGAAAAATAAAGTCATGGAAGCAGAACATAAGATGGAGTTTGTACCTGATAAGAAATTGAGTTTCTTTTGTGATCTCTAGAGCTTTCAAAACTTTAAGATCCATTGAAATGGAATTATATCTTTAAACTCTAAGAAGAAGGGCTTATAAAGCTTTATATTTTAGCTTTTGTTCTTCAAAGATTCACATTACCACTGAAATGAGTTTTACTTTGTTTTGTATATTGCTTCAAATACGTCATTCTTTTGACACTCATAACTAATTAATGATACAACTACAATTTCTTAAGATCATGACTAATATTTATGAAAAATAATTTCAGTTGAAGATTTAAAACCTCGAAACTTTATAAAATTACCTAAAATATTCTAATAATTTGATTGGTTTCTTCAGGTGTATGAGTATATTATTATCAGTTTTTAATTGCAGAGCTTGAGACAATTTACCACAAATATATTCTTGGTGGTAAGAAAGAAAGGTAATATATTTCAGTTTAAGTAATATAACAGAACTTCATAGAGAAATGTTATTATTGTTTCCCTCTCAACTTTAGCTTTAAGAAGTTTTATATATAAATTTAAAGTTCTTAAAAATAGCAATTTAAATTATCAATTTCAATTGAGCTCCCGTAGCGGCATGACGTAAGTTTTTATTTCACGTGCATAAGTCAAGCAAGATGTAGAAAGAAACCTTACTTGTAAAAGACTCGTGGAACTAAAATTAATCGATATTGACCCTTTCGTTTGAACTTTTGTTTTCAAAATAAGTTTTTCTGAAGTCTCGATGTTGTAACGATTATTTGGGAAGATGAAATTGGGTGGAGTGTTTTCTTCTGTGAAATAGAGAAAAAAGCCATATAGAAGGATTTTTTATTTTTCATTTTATTTTCATTTCGTAACGATCGATTTATAGTCGGTGATTCGCAATATCGATTCAGTAAGTTTGATTCTGTTTTGTAACATGATTTAAGGATATTTATTATTTTTTATTTGTTTTTCAAAAACAAAATTTTCTTTCATTTAAGTTGAAATAACCCATTATTTTTTATGAATTGAATATGAAGTACATGTATATGTTTTGATCACTTCAATCATTTTAAGAAATTTTAATATAAATATTACGTTGACGTTTTTTCTTTTTGATTAATTCTCATTAGTTTTAAAATCTTATTCAATAATTACAAGAATAAAAGGATTTTTAAGCAAATCATAAGCGAAATAAAAAAGAATATTTGTGAATAATGATTTTACTTTTTTAGCAGATGTTGTATTCAAATATTCGGAGTATAATTCTATAACATATATGCATCGCGACTATGTTGCTAATAAAAACCACGCTGTTATCTTTTTACATATTTCCAGTGCTATGAATTCATAAATAGTAAGGGGCATATAGATTTTCTCATGGATGACAATGGATTTGAAATAATACTATGACCTACGATAATGCTATAATGAAAGTTTTGTCACAGAAAATAATTCATTAACGATAATTCTCTTATATATGAGAATAATTTATAATGATATATGAGAGATATATATCCATGAATAATAAGGGGGGGGGTCTGAACTAATGAAGCAGTTAATTTTCATTGACTTCAGTAATTATGAAACATACTTTCCGATCTATGAAATTGAATCACAATGAATATGAATAAAATATGAAAATACCAATTTTAGTTCATCAAGGCAAAGAGAAAAAGAGCTTCATTGCATTAAATCTTATCAATATTTTACTGAAAAATATTGTTAATTAGAGTTTTATTAAAAATCATTACTCTTGTGTGTAATAAAAATTAATGATGTATGATCTATACTGTATTGTTTAATCAACGATCTCTGTTTATTGCGAGTTATCTTTTTTTAGAGCATTTTATTATTTTTCAGCACCAGTTTGCAAATTATAATTTATCTTCTTTCACAATCTATCTGCAGTTTCAAAATGTTTATTGTATAAAAATATATGCAAGTCGTAAAAATAATTTATTGTATTTTAATATGCAAGCATATATTAATTCAAATTAAAAGGTATTGGCCTATTAAAACCATTTTAAATTACTAAGCATGCATCAGAACTATAAGCACAAAATAATTTATATAATATCCTCGACTAAATAAATCATTTTATTCAAAGCAACTAAATGTTCTAAAAGAAGATTATATAAAATGCTTTAGACATAGAGATTAAAAACTTCAAACAATTGAATCACTTGGGAAAATAAAATCAGACATAAAATAGTAATTTATTTATTCAAGTTTTTAGCAAAATTTATTTCCAACATTTTACCATCCAATAGTTAATTATCTAACGTAATAGTATTTAAATATTTCATACAAAATAAAATATAAACTAAAATTCGTTAAAATATTTTGCGAAATTTTCCAACATAAATTCTTATGGCTACGTTTTGAGCTATTTATTTAAAAAAAATTAGGGAACTTAAATCCATGAAAAACATAAAATTCATTCAACTGACAAAAAAAATAAACTTTTCGGACAATAAATAGTGTTCATTCAAATTTTCAATTGGTTTAACTTTGAATATAAAATACCTTGAATTATATAGTTAGAAATGGATTGCTCAATGTTGAAAATCCGTATTCACTATGTTTTTTCAGGCAAAAATTTGACAAACCGATGTTAAGTCTATGTAACTGATATTAAGTCTTCTTTATACTCTGTAATATACATACATATACTCTTTGAAGTTTGAAAAATATTCCTCAACCATTATATAATAAAAATTATTCAAATGTAGCACTTTGTAAGCAACGTAATCGGAAATTTAAATAAAGCTTTTTAATTTTATCTAACTTTAAATTTTATTGAAAGTCACTATGACATCTTTAATAAAAATCAATAACCGACCTTATTTTAAAAATACCCATTTTTATCAAGACATTTTATAGTTTAACAAATTAAATCCCGTTTAAGATTCAATGAAAAATTCCTTATGTGATTTCAGAACAAATTTCATTCCATAATTGGTCCTTTGTCCCAAAGGGTTTTGAAAATCTTTTATAAAGTGTTTATCTGAGAAAGAACGTTTTAAATGTCATAGAGAAGTTGATATTTTTTTTCAAGGTTTTTACTTCAAACATTCAGTACTTCAGTTTCTTAAGTAGTATATAAATCTCAATATAAATTCAATGAAATAACTAAGTATTTTATATATACATAAATATCTCTTTTTAAGTGAATAGCACCTAAAAATTTATACATTTATAGAACATTGTCAAATTAATTTAGAAAAATCGAATTATGTACAAAAAGATAAACATAACTTAATTAACAATTTTTAATAAATAATTCAAGCATAATAATAAGTAACTTACATATTAAAAATTAAAGCTTATAATATTCACGAATAAAAATTTATTTTTAATGTTTTTATTTTAAATGAAAATGTAAATTTTCCTTACACATTCAAAACGTGTTCCACTACTGAACCTGGTATGGTCATATAATTCTTCTACGTGTAATTTCTGAAAAAAAGCTAAAATTAATAAATACCAGGTAAGTTTTTATAAAACAATTTAAATATAATTTAACAAAAATTCATTAACGAATTATATTTTACATAATTTAAGAAAATTTTTTTAATTTTAACTTTTGCTGAATAATAATTTGACGAAATATGTCAAATGAAACAAGAACGAAATTGTCTTAGTTAAATTTACAATTTACTTAAGTTTTTTTTTTTTCCTTTCTATAAATTGTTTGAAAGTTAAGTACTTTTTCACAAATTGGATAAATTCAAAGTTTAAGAAATAGTACAGTTTGAAAGAAAATTTTATATAATATATAAATAAAAATACATATAAAAATACATAATGTAACTCAACAAATGTGGGGAAAAATGAATTTTTTTCTCAAATAAACATTTGTCATTTTAAGATTTTTAAATCTTTCTAAAATTATTATTTCACAATTTAAATATCTTCAACGGAAGTGTTTTTTTTAAATTTTAAGAAAATCGCTCTTATGCTTTAAAAAAGCCAATATTAGTTAATATTGATTTTAAGTGTTATTAAAATAATCCACCCGATAAAAAACTTGTTTAATATCTACACGAAAAATATTATTTCTGTATAAGAAATTCTCTCATACTGTAATTATAGATGTACCTTGCATTTCTGATTATTTAAAAACAAAGTAATAATTTAAGAAAACAACTTACATTTCGGCAATGTAAAATCTAAAACATTTCTTTTACTATTATGTTATTTCTGACTAGTATAAGACGCTTCCAAATAATAGTTTCAGTAAACCTTTTAAATGCAACATTAGAAACATTAACCTGAAAAATATTAATTAAAAAAGAACTGATGCTTTTTTTAAAAAAGGTTTTTAAAGATTGATTCCCTCTTATCAAATACTATAATTTTCCCACCAGGATAAATCACTGAAATTTCAAGATTTTTGAAAGAATCTCTCAAAGTAGTAAATTTTAATGCTTGCTGTTTTTAAGAAAATTTTTTAAAGAAGAAGCAGTGTGTATTTTATAGATTTTTCAAAACTAAATTAATTATTCAATTGTAGAAATTTTATTAAACCTATAATTTTTGCATAATTTTTTATCATTTCCATTATTTGAATAACTAATAAATCAAATTTAAAAATCTGTTTATCACTGGAAACTGAAACAAATTCATTAATTAATTGATACTTATGTAAGATATGCTTAGTGTTATTCCTTTTGTGTCTTATTTAAATGAATTCTTTAATAGTCTACTTTCTGCTCATCCAGAGGGCTGGCTCACTATGCATCAAAACTGTTTGCAACACAATCATTTTAAGATACTAAAAGTTATCTCTGAATAATTTTTTTTCATAGCTATAACAACTTCAATTACTTAAGCTTATTTCAGATATAGAGATACTGAGACCTGTTTGCCAAACATGAGATAATGCAAAGTCTATTATGTCTGTCTACTCTAAACTAAAACGTGTTATAAAAGAAATGTGCCTATATTTATTAAAACCTAAGAAAATCTACAAATGTTAACAAAGTGTTTTCTCAGGTTGATTTCACCTGAAGGCATAATTTAACAGCTCTAAAAGTGTCAAAACATTTTTTTTCATATTCATATAAAATGTGTTTCTCATGGGAACGTAGTAAGTGCAAAATTTTAATGCATTTGATTATCCATGTATAAGGCAAAGCACAGCCCTAAGAAATGTTCACTAACATTCCTTAAATGTAAGCATAAATATTTGTTGAAAGATAAGGATTAAATATTAAGGTACATGAATTATATTTTCTCACATCTTCACATGAACTTTGTTATTGACGAACAAGTTGCTGGGCGGGGCTAACTTCAATCATGTGATAAATTCGAGAAAGTCACATTAACAATTATAGTTCATAAGCCCCATGTTTTAGTATCATTAATTTGAATTCAAGAGTTGGATTGTTGTGTAAACACTCCACCCTTTGTAAATTATTGTAAGCATTAATTTTAATCTAAATAAACATAAGACACACATTTTGTTAAGTATTTTCATTAATTCAGAATTCTACAAAAGGGATTAAGAAACAGTTTTGATTGTGACTTTCAGGATATTTAAAAGAGTTATGGTTGGTATTAAAGGTTATAATAATTTGTGTCTATGTGAGAAATAATTTAAAAACAGTTCTTAAGGCATATACTTTGGTTTGATGCAAAAAATTCAGAAATATTCATCTTACAACTTTTTAACGTGAAATGAAACGAATATAAGCAATTAACAATATAACTTCTGTAAATTAGATACTAAAAGAGCTTAAATATTTATTTCCCTATATAATAACACAAAATTACAGCGTGTAAAATCCTTCTGAGATCCCTGATGTTCTTTAATGGTCAACTGATCTTGAAAAATAAAATATTTCAAGTTTTTTCACTTTGAGTCAAGAAGTATATCTATAAAATATTTGAATTTCATAGGATTGGCAACACATAGAGCAAACAAAGTGTAATGTAATATACAAATAACAACATTTTACTGAATGCATTTATGTGGAGTTAAATTATCTAGTGTAAAGATTTTAAAAAATCAGGTTTATTATGATTCTTAGTTAGAACTGCACGTGTAACTCATGTTGGAATAGTGAAGTAAATAACTTGTTTGTATTTCGATGGACAAAGATACTTTTACAAAAAGACGTTTGCATTGATGTTACGTACAAAAGATTTAATTGTCATTATAATACATAGGAAGAGATATTTTAAAAATATCTGGCTCTTCTATACTTTCTTAACATACATATACGCATATAAATTATTAATAAACTGAACCAAAAACTTATAAATGATTCATTATTGATTAAGAAAATATTACCCAGTATATAATATGAAATTTGCAGCTAGATACCTGTTTTTTTTAATAAGCACCTTGAGTGATTATTTCTTTTGACAAAAATTAAATAATAATTTATTATTTTATTAGAATGGATTTTTTTCTTTACTATTTCTTAACCTTCATGATAAATTCCGTTTCCCATCTTTTTTCTACATACGTTTATTGAAGGTATTTATAATGAATGGCTAACACACACTTGTAAATGGACGAAAATAAAAAGTTATTAAAACTGATTTAAAATGAACATTAATGAAGGGAAATGTAATATAGGGATAGTAGCAGTTGTTTGTAAGAATAGAGAATCCCTGTTTACTAGAATTATATTTTAAATTTAACCCAAAATAACCACCTTGAGTTTCTTACTAGCTTCATGAATGACTATTTTTGTATTATGTGGGAAATGCTAGAGAAGAGATTCTAAGAAACAATAATTCGATCCATAATTTGTATTTAATATGACTGTTAAAATTGCGCGTGACCAGAAAGCAAATTGTGTTCTAGCCATTGAACTGTAGCAAGTGGTAATACATAAAGGAATTAAGCACATACCAATACATAAAGGCCTTGATTAACTTCAGATTAATTTAATGTATTTCAGTAAAAAATGTTTCCTACATTTATATAAAAAGTATTAAAATTATGCCCTCTAAAAATCAAGAGTATTTATATATATATATATATATAATATATATAAAATAATATTCATTTTTATATATATAATGTATGGGAAAGTGTGATTGTTAAAGTTAATTCTACACTCATGTCCATAAAGTAAGGATAATTCAGAATCACACAGAAATTGAACTCTAAAATAAAAATTTCACCTGTAGAATTATCACACACATCTTGAAGAAGAATATGCAAATTACAGGAAACCACCAGATGGCGCGGATAGTACGTCGCAATGACAAGAATGTAAGAGAGGGGTATATAAGGAATGGTGGCAAAGAAGTAAAATTGTTCACAAGCGCTTTAAAAGCCTTTCACTGCAATAACCGCATAGTTATGGCACAAAGGAAGCATCTGAATGATTTTTTACGTGGTAGAATTATCGGACGAATGGAATGTGGACATACACAGCTGGAAGTATCCGAAGAACTTGGAATCGCCCAGAGTGTCATCTCTAGGCTTTGGCAACGATTCCAAGATGATGGTAATGTGAGTAGATGTTACAGCACAGGTCGCCCCCGAGTTACAACGCCGAATGAGGACCGGTATTTGGCAGTTACTGCCAAAAGAAACAGACGGAGCACAGCATCAGACCTATCTCGTCAGCTCTCTTCAGCTATCGGTACGACAGTTTCAAGGCAGACAGTGTACAGACGCTTAGGGCACATTGGTCTATATGCTCGTAGGCCTGCCAGATGTGTTCCCCTTACCGCAACTCACTGTCGCCTGCGATTAACCTGGAGTAGAGAGCATGCATTGTGGACACCGCAACAGTGGTCTTGTGTGATGCTTTCCGACGAGTCCAGGTTTATAGTTTGCAGTCTGATTCTCGCCGGACTCTTATATGGAGAGAGCCAGGTACCCGTTACCACCAAGAGAACACCATTAAACGACACCGTTACGATGGTGGAGGATGGCTCGTTTGGGGAGGAATTAATCTTGGTTCCAGAACTGACCTGCATGTTCAGAGTGTAACGATGACAGGCCACATCTATCGGGATGTCATTCTGGAACAACATGTACGTTTGTTTCGGGGCGCCATGGGTGCTGAATTTCTGTTTATGGATGACAACGCCCGTCTTCACCGTGCAAACATTGTAGACGAATGCTTTCAATCGGAGGATATCACCCGTATGGATTGGCCAGCATGCTCACCGGACTTGAATCCAATAGAGCATGTGTGGGATATGCTTGGCCGACGAATTGTAGCCCGTCAACCCCCCTCCCACCTGTCTACCGGAACTTCGGAGGGTATTGCTTGATGAGTGGTTTAATATTCCCCAAGATCAGATTGATAATTTGATACTCAGCATGCGTAGGGCGTTGTAAGGCCTGTGTTGCATCGTCCGGGAGACATACTCCGTATTAACCATCATACTAACCATGTTATACTGTTTTTTGTAAATAGGTTCTTTTTTGAAATTTGCTCCAGGGAGTAAAAATCGCAATTTTTATTAATTATGTCAATCATATAGCATCTTTTTTGCTCTTTACCTTTTGTTTAATAAATAGACTTTACAAATAAGTCAAATTTGTTTTGCTTCTGTCTCTTTCTTTGCATGAGCTTCATTATCCTTAATTTATGGACATTAGTGTAATTTATCACTTTAATATATGCAAATTTTGTTAGTAGACGGATTAATTTCATTCAAAAAACTTTATCATACGTGGTAAGATGAATTCAAACTTTTAAAAAATAAGTATTTTATGTCGCATTATCATTTTTTAATAATAAGTATAGTACAACTTACTGTTTGGGATTGCTTAAAGAACAATTATTATTATTTTTTTGTAAACATGGAAAACTCCCCCCCCCCCCTATTTTCATTTTTTTAGGATCACAGTTTCCATTTATGAATGTTTTAATCTGCATTATTTATTTTGATGACAATTTCATTAGAATTCAAAAAATTTTAAGTAGTTGAGAAATTTAAACATATGCCATGAATATTTTTGTATCTTTGTAATATTGTTTTTCATTTTCGCTTATCAGTTTAAATAAAATTTGTATTAGGAATTATTATCATTGCACGAGACCTAACTTTTTTTTCTGTGCGTATCACATCAAGTAATTGAGAATTGGATTTTTTGCAAGGAGCAAAATGTTTTACTACACATTTCTTTTACTGCTTTCAATTTAGCTATGAACAGCGCGTATGCATCAATTTGTATATGAAAATCGGTAAATCTGTAACTGAGATTCTTGAAATGCTTCGTATGACTTTTGGTGATGAACTTTTACCTCGGACAATGGTTTCTGAACGGCACTTGTATTTCAAAGTAGATCGTCATTCATTTGAAGGTAATTTGGTCAAGCATTTTGGGAATCAATCCGAAAAAATAGATTAAAATGTGCAAAACATTCGAAAACTCTTATGCAAAGATCATTTGCAGTCTTGAATTCAGTTATAAAGTTTCCCAAGAAGTTTTGACTAAAAATTTAAACATGTGTTGCTTTGTTGTAAAGCTTGTTCCAAATCTCATGACAAACAATCAAAATAGAAGAAGCAGGAAAGTTTGTTTTGAACGTGAAAAAGCTAATTAGGAAATCAAGTTCATTCCTACGGTCATAACAGATGCTGACAGTTTGTGTTTACGACTATGATCAAAAAACGAAGCAACAATGCTCACAATGGAAGAGTCCATGCACCCCAAGGTTGAAGAAGAGTGTCAGAATTCGGGAGTGCGACAAAAAGTGTTCTCATTGTGTTTTTTTTTTAACATCAAAGAGATTGTTTATCGCGAATTTGTCTATCATAATGTTGCAGTTAATTCTGACTTTTACTTGAAGTTCGAAGAAAGTTGAGGGACGAAAACTACCAGAATTTCGATTGATGGGGACTGGCTTCTTTATTGCGACAAAGTACCAGTCCACACAACACATTTTTTACTTCCTCACATGGTTGTTGTTTTCCACCCAACCTATTCATCGCATCTAGCTCCCTGCAATTTCAAATGAAACTGAAAGGATGACATTTTGCAAGTGTGACACTAAACGATAATCGCAAGGGTTCATTGAAAACTTTTGGGCGAATCCGAGGGATGGAGAAAACGATAGAATCGGTATAGGTTCATAAGGCAATAATTTTAAGGGAAATGACTGCCAAAATTAAGTAAGTTCAAACAAAATTTATTTTTCCATCAAGTCCGAAAACTTTCCAATAACACCTTGTACAACTTTGTTTACAATAAAATTTGTAGCATTTACATTTCGGTAATGAAACTGTGCGAATAATTATACCTTTTGGTTATAGTTTTAAGGGTTTTATAATTTTATTAATTTTTAATCACTTTTTCTACTTGGTGTATTTTTCTGTAATTGGAAATTTAAGATGTAAAACAAAAAAGTTACTTTTGGTTTTAAACTTTTTGCAGCTATTGTACGTACCTTAAATTCGATTATTAACATAGCGTAGAGAGCCTGCTTTTATTTTTCCTTTTTAATGAAAATTTCACGCATCTTCTTTAAATTTCGTCATTTAATCCTTTAATATGGAAATAAAAATTAAGATTGTTTAATAAATTCATTTTACTCGAGAGCACATTTTCGATTTTTCGGTGTAAGTGATTGAAAGGAAAAATACGCGTGTAAGAGAAAATCCAAAGAAGTTAGTCAAACAATGATATGCTTAGTCTCGAATGTCAATCAAATATATTGATTTCACAGAGTTCTACAGCTAATAAAGTGTCAAACTGTCCCCTATCCAGTGAACACACTTAACAAAAGAAAGTTCCTCCATTTCAGTTGTCGGATTACTCAAGTTGTAAGAATATAATTTTACACAATGCCAAGGGAAAAACTATAGAAATTATTATTTTTAAATTACCAACAAATTATTAACATAAGAATGAGTGAATAAGCTAAAATATTGGTGTGAAATTCATATTTCGTTGCTTTCCGAAGAAATATTTTTAAAAGTTGCTTTTTACTTTTCGAAGTAAACTGCGCATACTATTTACATACTCCGTTTTACAAATGTTCATTTTCAAAAAAAATTTATACTTTATTTTTCTCTCTTTCTCTCTCGCTTTGTGTGTGTGTGTGTGTGTGTGTGTGTGTGTGTGTAAGATTTTTACATCATCAGTTATATCATATAATAGCATTTTTCCTGGTACACATTGTCACTATAAGTCATGATACATTAGTTTTTAAGTACCTTATAAAATAATTTTGATTCCTGGCTTTTTTTTTCTTGTGTGATGGGATTCATATGAAGGTATAAAATATAAAAATAATATTTTGTCAAATATACTAAAATATATAAATAATAATAAATAATATTCATTTGTACTTCTAAATCATCATTGTGTCTCTTTTTCTTTTCAAACGTATATAAAGTTTTTTACTTAAACCTCTTTAAAAATTCTTAAGATATCAATATCCTTTTTAAATGTTTTAGCTTATTGATTCTTAATTGCAACAGAAGTATATCTTCAATCATAACGTAAATTCTCAGTTAATTTTGTCCAACTAATTTTTGTACCACATTCTAAGAGTTCAACAAGGTTTTCATGCTAATACTTTTCTAGGTAACCAAGCGACTAGGTTGTTAAAAAGAAAAAAAAGTAGAATGAGTTGCTATTGCTCGAGTAATTCAGGTTATAAGGAAAAGAAAAAGTAATTAGAATTTTTTTTCACAGTTTGTCTAAATTTGCATTTCCATTAAAACCTCTCTATTTTTATCCACAAACCACTTCATTTTGTGCATGTACATTACGAACAGTTTTGTTCAAATAGTTGGTAATGCATTGAATAATGTTTTGTCAAAAATTTAGATAATTTGTTTTTCTTTCTATATCATTATCAACTTACATACTTATAATAATGCATCTTGCATGCAATAACTCTTACGTTCGATAGAAGGAAAAAAGGTACATCACGTGTATCGAACATGGAACTAAGCATTACGAGCCTAAAATGACGGAAACTTAATTAGCTTTATTTGTCAAAAACTAAAACCATTCCCATAAAATCGAATACCAATACTTTACTTTTATGCTTATAAACTAATACCCATTACACTTGTAAATCAGCCAAAAATATTTCTTTCAAATATGTATTTTTGCATTTTAAACATAGTAGAAGGGATCGCGTTTAAATGATAAAATTTCTGGAATCATATATTAGTGAGCACAGTTTCAAAACAAGTGAGCAGTTTTTAAATAGGAAAAACATAAATTGGTATAAAGATATAAAGGCTACGGAGATGGTCTGAAATTAACCATTATGATAAAAAGAACCAGTGATTCTTACTTTAAGACAAAAAAAAGCTTAATGCAAATTTTATAGATTAAGAGTTATACGCAAATATATGTTGGATGATATATGCGTGAATATTAAGGATTAGTCAAAACACACACATTTAGGTGTTAAATCAGCATTTTAATTTTACATTTTCTTAAGTAGTACTTTTATAATCTTTTCTTGAGAGGGAATCAATACAAATACCAATTAGTATATTCAAGTATATGTTAATCTGAACAGGAATTCTCATTGCTCTCTCTCTCTCTTAGAAGGTATAATTAGTATAAATAATTAACTTTAAAACCATTTTTGAATGGATCTTTCACCTCTGATTCTCAGTAACTGAAATAAATATTTAAGACAACGTTATGAATTTATACAGTGATTAAATATTTTCCATAATTCCCGATAAATATCACAACAAATAGCATAATTTTAAATTAGTGCAATTTTTTCATTTTTTAAAATCTGATTTTTTTTTCATGTTTTATAGAATTTTTTCAGGGAAACAAGTATTTTCACAATGGTCTCTAAAAATAAAAAATAAAAAAATTTCAATTTTTCAAAACTATTTCTTAAAAATGAGATACAAAAAAACAAATAGTTCTTATTTACTAATTCAATTCTAAGTCCCGGGAAAGACTTCAACTGAATAACGATTGAAATGTTTGGTAATACCCTTTTCTACCATTGAAAAGATAAATCTAGTACGTTCTATTGGGGTTTTGATTTTTCTCAAATTATGTATAGAAATTAAGTACGGAAAGAACAAAATTGTAACTATACGTATATATATGTGTGTGTTTATAAGAAAACTAATCTATTCATAGAGGATTCCATTTTTACATCTTAAAATTAGTATAGAGGAGAACCCTCTTTCTCAAAATTCTTATATAAAACCTAATATTAATAATGGTTACCTAGGTATGAGTAAGAAATTTTACTCTCTTTCTATTCCCATGCAACTAAATATTAAAAAATCGTTCATTAAATTTTTAATTGATTCCTGGTTTTATGTACCAGATATCATTCGTATGAAAGATTTGTTATATTTGCGGTGAGTTTGTGTGCGTGCGTGCGTGCGTGCGTGTGGGGGGGGGGGGGTAAGACTGGAAAAAGCGAGAAAAAAATCCCTTTGATTGCTTGTTATTAAATTCTTTCTATAAAAATAGACATCATAATGAGAAAAAAATTTTAATAAACATTTCATTTGAAAATAGTATTTCCTTACAAAGAAAGGAAATTAAAACTCTAAGAATTGAATGGGCAAAAATAATTCTAATGCTTCATTAAAAAATCAATTATCGCCATTATATGTTACACCCTATCACACAGAGTTTTTATTTCGCATACAACTATAGTTTTCATTGGTCAAATTAATTTTAAAATTTTGTTAATAATTCTTAGGTTTTAAGTCGGAATAATTTTTAATCTTCAATCTGATTAAAATAAACCGAGAATCAAATCCGACTTCTTTAATTATCAAATTGTTTCTAAATAACAAAGTTTTAAACAGTAATTTCTCATTAATTATAACAGAGGTAAGAACACGCTAATGATAAGGAATTTTAAACCCTCAAAGTCTGAGAAAAGGGATACAATGTTCCTTTGAAAATTTATATTTCTCGTAATTTGAACACATTAAAAAAATTTTAATATGCTTCCTATTAAGATAAACGACTAAAAAGTTATTTCGAAATTTGTATTACTCAGCAACAGTGTAAGAAAGTTTTGTACGAAGTAAAAAGTTATAAAATGTAATTAACATGTATAAAAATCAAAAACAAAATTAAATTGAAATGCTTTTAGTTAAAACAGAAATAATGATTAGTTAATGTAATTTAATATTAAATTTTTCTTAATTTCTTAGTGCTTTAAAGTTTTCCTAGTAAAATTCAGAAAATCTTGTTATTTGTGAAATTTAAATCCTGCGTACCTTTTGTGAGACTTCACCTCAAACAACAGGTTACAAAAAATATGTTTGTAAAGAAATATATATTAAATAAAATCCATTTTCCTGCACTTGAATTGAAGTCCTTTTATACTCTTTTTTAATAGTATACATGAAATTATTATTTATTAACACATGTTTAGTATATTTCTGTGCTTGAGTTAGCGAATATTAACGTAGAACTATTCAGCTATACATGAGGGCTTTTGGTGAAGCACCTCGTAATTTCGAACGTTTCGTCAATTAACGAAGACGACATTTGAGTTGGTAACCCCTCTAATAACTACCACAACACACCTACATTTTAAGCGTGCACCAGCTTCCTCTGCACTGCGGGTCTTCATTGGTATTTGGGTCGAACTCGTGACACGCCGGCCACAAGTCCGTTACCTTGACCACTAGGCTACCACGGCCACGTAATTCTGTGCTTATTTAGATCATTTTGAAACTGAAAACATATCTTTAAATTTTAGAAATATTTAAATTTTGATTTTTCTTATTTTATATATATTTTCAAATTTAATACGATATTTACAGAGAACATTTTCATTACATCGAATGAGCATGTAACTGGCTTTTTGTCGCACATATAATGGCAATATCAATCGCGTTTTACTGAATTTATTATTAATTAATGCAATGGTTTACCTAACCTTCCCATAGGTAAGGTTGTGTCAAGAATTAAATTTTTTTATTCTTTTTTATTTGATAATTGACTTTTATGTCCTAAATTTTGGACAACCGGAAGGAAAGGATATATTTTTATATTAGAACATGACATTAACATTGAAATTCATTCTCCAAATTTCGAGAATTTTTATTTATTTCTTCTTAATTCCAATTTTTCATACATTTTGATGTGAAAGATATGCGTTTAAAATTAAAATTGCTTTAGAGATTAAAGGGATTGAGTTTAACGTCATGTTAACAGTAACTTTGGGCAACGGGCCTCGTAAATATATATAGAGAGAGTTTATCACAAATTTTGGAACTTTAAATTTTTGTACATCATTTCTAACTGTATTTTCTGTACTAACTTTTTTCCTAATAGTAATATAGGAAAAGAAAGAGTAGGCTGACTCCTTAAAACTTAATTTAACCCGGTAATTTTAGCTAAAAGCCTAATTCTTTGCTAATATATTACTATGGCTAAATTTTTTGTCCTGTACTGTGTTTTACTATTTTCTTCCTGAATGTTTTACTTTAACTTACAATAATTTAGTGTTAGATATATACACAAGGAATTGTCCATTTTCAGTTCAAAAATATTTATTTATGAAAATTCTAAATAAAACAGATGTGTTTTCTTTTCAAAAACTGAAATACGAAGCATAACAAATGAATCTACCCACAAAAGTCATACCTATGATTTATATAATGGCCTTTTCATGTAATAAACTGACCACTCACTCAAACGCTTTTTTTTCTCGAAATATTGCCCTTTATGTTGACAAAAAGCCACCGCTTAAAACAGGAAATCGATGTAGAAAAGACCGCCTTGAGCATGTTACTATCCTACGCTATTCCATCTCTGAATTGGGATTTGTGCAGTGTAATCTTTTCTCCCAAAGCGAGTTTAGATTCCCCATGAATGATAAAAGTATATTTTTGCATCATTGTCCCAAGGCGAAATGTGTATGATTTACGAGTAGTGACCAACATATACTTTGTTTTCTTCTCAGCGCTGTGCACTTGGAACTCGATGTATATTGAAAGGAGCTAGGTAAATCGCAAAATATGCGAAATAACTCAATGCGTTGCATACCATTGGATAAAGAAATACCTTTTCAAATCCCAGAATAGACTCCGAGAGTGTCTCAAAATATTTATTTCAAAGTTCCATACATATATATATATAATCTAAAGAACAATATCAAAGATAAACGGAATATGGTTTTTTGGCACATATCTTTTTGGTTTATTTCGAAATATGTAGAAGTCGTTTCCTTCACAGTAAACTTTGTTTTTATACTTACTTTTTATTTAAATATAAGTTAATTTTTCCTCCATGTAAATTTTGGGTAGCACTTATTGTATACTAATTAATTGAATCAAATTCTTAAAATAGAATTTATCGTTTAGGTTTGTCAAAGAGAATCTATCACGCTGCATTTTTAAATATTTCTCTATTGTATTCTTGCTGTAGTTTTCAACTCTCATATATGATCTGAAACTATCAAGATAGAATGTATTGATCAAACTATCTTTTTCACATAATTATAAAAATTTTCAAAGCAATTAAGAAGCATTTCTAAATAAATTATCAAAAAGATTTCAAATTTTAACGTACAGTATCAGTAGTAGAAAATAATACAATGTAGAGAATTTCCATTGTTAATGATTTATTCTTTGAAACATGAAGAAAGATTTTTAGCAAAGTTTGTAATTTGATTAAATAGTTTTTATTTGTGGTTCAAAGTACATCTAAGAATTTAATTGTAAAAGTAATAACACATAATACATGAAAAAGCTTATTTGCTTCATACAAAGATAGAATTAAATTACTTTTAATACATTTGCTTAAAAATGAAAGTGGAAAGTTATAGGCTGATGTAAGTGTGCTCTAATTGGTTAATTTTTTGTTAATTATTTTCTCTTTAATATCCTCAACTCTTAAAATTATATTAAAGCTATATCGAAAATGAAAAGGAAGTTAACATGAGTTTTAGTAGTTTTCATTAACCAATTAGATCAATCAAGTACCAGTGCTATGTATTGAGTACCAACGCTGTGTATATCTTATGAATAGCGACTGATATTTATGACATATTGATGTTCTTGGGTAAATAGGTGTCGTAATAAGATAAAATAATAAAGTTAAATTACATATGTGTTTATAAAATATTTAAGTGTTAAGCTTTCGTCAACATTTGCAACTTTAAATAGCAGGATTTATAATCATTAATATGCACTGTAAACAGTACTATGTTAATAGTACGTAAAATTTAATTAAGTATTTGTTTTTAATAATTAATTTTATTAATTAACGCTAATTATTTATTCAATATATATTTTTTACTGTTTTTTGTTCCCCAAAATCAACAAAACCAAAAGAATATGTTGAGTAGCGTATTGGAACATAATACGAGAATGATGGACTTTCGAACCTGGACCCCCCTTAAAAAATTCCTGTGTGCGCCACTGACTGTATATAATATATAATATTTAAAAAGAAATGCTGATTGTTACCCAATGTAGATGTTCAGCATCGAATGATAGTTACATAATAAGATGTATAATTTTTTATTCTCATTCACATAAAATCAAAATTTGCTAACAATTTATATTTGCCCAAACTCGCATGGTTATGGTCGCGTAAATTAGTGTGATTTTTTCTTTTGGCCAAGTATTAATCAATCATGATAAAAGCACTGATTAAAAGTTGTTTATAAAAGTTGACTTCCTATTCTAAGAAAATTAGATTTCTTTTGCCATAACCAAGAATTTCTTACTACTTTTTGTGTACATATATATATCAGTTATTATTATTATCAAATCAGTCAAGTTGATATCTCCTCCCCCTTTAAGGTGTTTTCGATCGAAGAGCACCTTACAGGGTGTTAACCTTCTCCCCCAACTCCACTCCACTGAGACCGATAACAAGTACAGACAATGATAGTATGGGTGCAACGCCTATGCCAGTGGGAAATCATGCACATCGAAGGTAAGTAAATGATTATAATCGCAAAACTTATGATTAGAAAGATATTTCATAAGTTGAGGGTAATTATATTCTGACCCATATTTATTGAACTTATCTGTGAATTGAAATTATGTGAAACTAATTTATGTTAATGGGCTCTGATATTTGAATTTTATTTTACTAACTGATACTATAAGATAATTCAGGTATGGAAGTAATTCATTTGATTTCTTAAGAGTATTTAGTTTTTTATATATAGAACTATTGAAACACTTTTCATTAAATATGAACGAAAAAAAATAGATTTTTCTAAGCAAAACAAAACATGACGTCACACACGTCTAATTACATTCATTAGTTGTTTTGAGTTATTTGTTTTATCTACAAGTTGGTTCATAGAAGTTTTTATTGAATCATATTCGTGAGCCAATACTAGTATTTAATTAGTCATCAAATCTACAAAATAAATCCTCAATAATTATAAAAGTCTTTATTATGATATTTTTTTAAGTAAGCACTATGAGATTTGCTTGATATTTGGGCAAATTGCTAACACTTTTTTTAATTTACAATATATATATTGTCTGCATTTTTTTTAATTTAATTCTTCAAAAATAATTGATTTAATTAAAAAACGATTGCAACAAAGGTGCGTCTTTTTATACAAGTAATGTGCAAGGAGAGTAAATTGGTATACATTATTTAGAAATATTCAAAATCTAAATTTTAAATTTTTTAATTCAGTTCTGCTATATACACAACTAGGATATTTGAAAATATGTAATACGTTCAGAAAAGCATTAAGCCAATGGTTCTGAAACTGTGGAACAAGGACCCTCGGGAGTTTCTATTTTAATGTTAAAATATCTCCCTGTTTTACAGATTTCAAAAATCCTCAAAGAAAAATTGAAAAATGTGCCATCAGACTAAATCATTTAACTACATCCAATGAAAAACCTCTGTTAGAACATGTATTTCAATCAAGAATATTAATTCAGTTAGTGTTAAATTAGTATTTTGTAATACTCTTTTAATTAGATGTTTACTATTTTTTAAAGGAAAAATAAATGTGCGAAGGGTCTGTTTTAGTAGAAAGACTAAGTCTGTTTAAGTAGAAAGTTAAGTACTAGTCTTAGGATTATTGAAGAATCTTGAAACCACTCAGCTATGTGTTGGGAATCAAGGAAGGATGTTCAAAATCTTGGAGGATCTGCGATGTTAGGCTGATACATAAAGAGGGGGGGGGGATAGCGATTGAAAGTTTAAGAACCGCTCAATTAAGCAATTCAAAGTATTTGCAAAGACTAATTGAATTAGCTAAAAAGGTAAGACAAAAATAAACATGGTTTAATCATTTGAATCAAATAAATTCACAATAAAACTCATGGGAAATATTGCTACTTCATAAAAATTTCATTAAACTCTTATGTATAAATTGTTTAATAAACTAAATTTATGGTACTTCATCACTAAGCAAAACAATAGCTATACATTTCTAGGCAACAAAACTTTAAAAGAAATTTTTCAAAAGCTTTTGGAAGTTCAAAAAGATTAACTAAAATTATTAAATAAAACTGTGGAAAAAATTATCGCATAATATTTACATTAGTGGATACTAATGGTATTTTCATCCTCCTTTCAACAGCTTGCACTTGTCTTTTAAAATATTTATACAGGAATACCTCACTTAGTGAGTATTATTTCATTGCTGACCATACTATAGTCCAGATATTAATTTGAGTGATAAATTTCAATTAGTACTGATTGATTTACCGTTATGTGGTTTGAAAAGTTTGTGCCAAATTACTATCACTTAAATAATACTTCCCAAATGAAATGTGCTGATTGGCTTAAGTCATGCTCGATAATTAGTAAGCGCGTATGTACTAACCTGATCACCGAGAAAGAAGAAAAAGGGAAGTCCACACATATAACTCACATTCAATTTTTATGATAGTCTCATCGCGTGCCCATCGGTTATTCTCGCCATCCGATTCATAAAACATGATTCACACTTTTGAGAAAATAAATTATTATTGATGATATCACTCTTTCTTGAATAAATTGATAATGAATAAGAAACGATAATGTACTAATTGTGATAAACTTCTTGATGACGAATCTCACAACACCTTAGAAAAAGAATGAGCTTTTGAAGAAGAAAGTTAATGGAAATTATTTCAGGAAAATTATACGAACAAAAAACGAAGCATTGAAACAATGGGCTAACTTCTTGTGACGTCATTGTCACATGATAATTGCAATCACTTATTTCCAGTCAATCAGTTAACGCACTTTCATGTTGTCAACTTATACTTTTTGCAAAAACTTTTTAAAAAGTACAAATGTATTTGTCAGCAATAATAACCTACATAGACAAACAGATTGCGGCTCAAGTGTAGTATAAAGGGGGCTTTGGATTTGGCGATTTTTCTTCGGATTCAATGATTTTTATATAGATATTACGGTGAGACAACGAATTCATTCTGACTTCCGGACACCTATTGCTTAGTGAAGTAGCATGGCGATCGATTTTGATCGCCAAAATAAATTGACATCGCCAAGGGACCCTCCCTATACTACACTTTAACCACAAATTGCATTTGATTTTACAAGTACTGGTATAATATAAGATTCATTTCTTAATTTTGAAAATCCTTCGGAAGAATCTTAATGCTTGAACATCATTGCCAATTATTGCGTTTGAAATCTTATCTAAATTTTAAAAATAGAGCAGCAAAATACAAGCCTAATGTCAGTTTTGAATTCAATAAAGAACTCGTGGTTGCATTTATCATGTGACAGTAATGAATTTAGTCCATTAGAAAAATGATGTTCTGAAGTATTGCATAATGCACGGAGATAAAAAGGGGGAAGGGGAGAAAAACTTCAACTAAGTTTCCAGTAACAAATAACATTTTTCATTTTGGGAACGTTAGTAGAAAAAAAATTTTCCATTATTTTTACTTTTCACAATTTCATGAAAATCTACCAATATTTTTTGTTTTAACAAAATATGATCGGAGCAAATTACTTATTTTGATGTAGAAATAGATCAGCTTTTGGATTCATTTAATAAGGTACTTACTTTACAGTAAACAATTAACAATGCAGTCAACTCTTGCTAATTCATATCTTCGATAATAAGAACCTCTTGCTAATTCGAAGTATATGCTCAATCCCTAGAAAAACTCTTGATATTTCGAACTAAAACAATACATTTTTGTGCACTTAATATTTCGAAGAAAAAATCTGCGTTCGATAATTTGAAGTTATCTTATAAAACTTTCGACAATTCGAACACTCACTATCATGTAGAGTCCTGTAGCAAACAGGTTGGAGCTTACATGTTTTGTGTTGTCTCTGCGTGTCTTCTCTGTAACGTAGCCCCTTTGATGACTATCTTTCTGCCATCTCTTATTTGTGTTTCCTGGTTTCTCAGGCAAAAAGACACTTTTATTGCTTTTTTTCTTTAAGTGGACAATAGAACAGCCGTACCTGTTGTCAGCCGTCCATATGTTTCACTTAACAAGTGGCCTTGTTATCCATGTGCTCAGAAAAGATGTTCTGCTATTGAGAAAAAGAGATGCGTGTAGGATTGTGTATTTTGCGTCGGAGTGACATGACAATTTATGACCCATCTGTGTGACTTGTAGCATATGGCACCCAATTAGACATAGGCCGGACTGGATCCTGCTTTGAAGAACCAATGGTGTTTGGGACAGTGTCTGAAGGAACCGAGTGCCAAACAATTTTATTTCCAATGAGGAATGGAAGGGATTTGGATGGGACATGAAAGAGTCCTGCTCGTAGTTAAAAAGGAATTTTTTCCTACTCTCTTGATAGTTCCAAGTTTTTCATTGGTCCTTCCAACTTCGAATTATGGAGAGTCGACTGTACAAAGTAAAGTATCACTATATTTACATAATAGAGTGTAGAAAAAGTGTCAGCTTTATTAAAAGAAAAACAATCAAATCAAATAACTAGTCTTGGGAACTATTACCAATAAAAGAGTTCTGGTATATAAGGGAATTAGAAAACATTTCACAAATTTTATATGTTCCATCTAGAATGTTCGATAGAAATTAAGTTCTAAAACAATTCACATACAGAGATTAACCTTGAACTAATGAGAGCTGTCTATAAAATAAATTCCCCTGTTTGGAAAAGTCTGCAACAAAAACTAATTATCAGAATGACTGAAAACTTTGGGTGTGTCTCATGGAAGCATAGAAGAATGTTTTCAACAAAAATACTCCTCATTTCAAACTTCCAATCATGGTAACATGATTCTAACGTTAAGTGCTCTACGAATGAGGAGGATCTGATGCTGAAATGTACTGTAATTTCCAGGACTTTTAATTTAGGAAAGCTCAGTTCCTCGTTATTAAAAAATGAAATACGTATTTGACTATTCATTAAAAAAATATTTATCATTTCTCACGCATTTTTTATTTAGCTTCAGCCTCTATCTTTTTTTTCATTTGTCCTTTTTCAACATTGCCGTTATATAAATTTAACGGTTAGGAAAAACTCTTATAAATAAGACATTCATTTAATTTAACTTGTCTGTACTAAATTTGCAGTAGCTCAACAACTGAATACTAAAATGATTTTAATTTTCAATTTCAACAAATGAACCGAGTAAATATTGCAAACAAAAATATCTCTTAATGTAAAATGAACGGTTAAAAACTGCTGGTTATTATGCTGTAACGTTTGAATCCTTATATATGAACACAATTATTTCATAATCAAACATATGAACTCGACTCTCCTGAAGAAGACTGTTGCTTAAATAAAGTAACTTACAACTCATGAAAAGTGAGCATTGATAACTTTTAACTATTTTTAAACGGTGCATTATTTTAAAACAAATCTTAAAAAATACATTGAAATAAGTGGGTTATGCACCCCTCTCCTAACTTCCACACCACACAAACGCAAAGACATTTGAGTTAACTTAATAGAGGCGGAGACGTTGACTTAAATAAAGTCTCAACTTATAACTCATGAAAAGGGAACATTAATAACTTTTAACTAGTTTTAAACGCTACATTATTTTAAACTAAATTTTAAAAAATACGGCGAAATAAGTGGGTCCTGCCCCCTTTCTCCTAACTTCCACATCACACCAATGAAAAGACGTTTTAGCTTCAATAAATTTAACGCGCGCGTGCGTCGTCCCCTACATAGCGGGTCTACAGCGGTACTAGGCTCGAGCACATGACACGCCGGCCACGAGTCCGTTACCTTGACCACCAAGCTACGTGGCCACTTAAAAAAGTGCTAAAAGCTCAATAAAGTTAAACTTATTGATAGTTTGACCTTTATTCAAACCTTACGGCTCAAAAATTTTCAAATGTGTCAAAGATTATACTGGAATATTTTTGTTCCCAAACCTTCTACAATTTTTGTGTAAAGAGATTCGTAATATTACTTATTATAGATTTTTCAAATTTTTGAGATGTTTCAATCTAGAATACATAGATGCTTTTAGAATATTTTTGGCATTTTGAATTTTATCTGTCAAGTTTTGCCTAAATGTATTATTTTCTCTGATTGTTTTGAATAGTATATTTAATACACAGCTAACTTCCGTAAAATTTTCACCTTGCGTATACCGCGATAGGATATGCAAATGATTAACATTTCAGGGCAGACGCACATCATGGACGTTTGTAGCTTCACCAAAAGACACTATATAAAAGGAGAGCAGATACCATTTTGAAGTACTGAGATTGTTTTTTCCTGCATAGTTTTGTGCCCGCAGCTTCAGTATGTCTCGAAGAAAAATAGGAGCTTAATTCGAGCCCGTTTATTAGTCCAGCTAAGGAAGCTTTGTGGGTGGTGACCTATAGAGAAGGTGGATAATCCTTCCGAGAAATCGGTAATCATGTCAGACATAGCCAAGCAACACAGATGCAAATTTTTAATCGATGTAATGTAAGAAGAACCAAACTGACTAATGGCACCAATAGCACCAGCCTCTTCAAACCCCCATAAGTGATGATAGGCTTATTGTTCGCAATGCAGTAATGAATCACTCTGCCACATCGGGAACCATATCACAACAAATACAGTCTATAGGACAAAAATCGGTGTCCGCATATACCATTCGATGTCATTTACTTAACAGTAGAATGTTGGCATGGTGGGCATAGCAGTGGTTACCTATGTTTCAAAATTATATGTTTGTGCATCTGAAATGGTGTATTGAACGACGTATATGGACAACCAAAAGGCATAATATTGTCTTTACAGAAGAATCACTATTCCGGACCACGACAGTCGACTTAGAGTTTGGAGACACCGTAGCGTGAGATCTCTAAACTGTTGTCTCATGTATCATCATACTAGTCCTGGATTCACTAATACTGGATTTCGCTCAGACTTCCTATTTAGGGCACTTTTACGGGGTTTAGTAACGTTATATCTCTGAGAACTTGGAGCTTCTTGTCTTTCCCTACCTTCAGAGCTTGTTTGCGTCCATATATCAACGGACAAGGAATGACCACACGTTGCACTCAATGTCGTCTGCCAAATACCAGTGCTGCCTTGGTTTGCTTCTCCTGATCTATGACCTAACACGTATGATCAATGATTATAAAACGATTCACATCACCTGCTGCAACTGCAGACCAGAGTTAGAAATATGAGAACGAGAAGCAATACGGACTGATATGCCCCAATAAGACATCCAAAACCTTTATATTCAATGCCAAGTCGTATAGCAGCAATTATTGTCAGCCGTGGTGGTACCACTCGATGCTGATTTCATCGTTTTCTTGCCTTTGAAGAAGGTTGCATTTTCATTCATTTCACCTTTACACTATGTGCTACTTCTCTAAAGAATTTGGTTTTTATATATTTTTTCTTAATGTTACATTTTGACTGGCCAGCTGGGTACATGATGGTTCCTAAAGAAAAGAGACTGCTTAAATCACACTTCCCTAGTTTTTGAAGATTGTAGTTGCTTTTCTCCATCAGTTAAATAATTGTAAGCAGACGTTCAGCTCTCTTTTACATTAAATTTTGATATCGTAACTGAATAGTAATATTTGAAAGGGTAAGTATCTCAAATTAAGCACATCAATCAAAATAGCTCAATTATCTCTATGAGGAAACATGAAGACACAGTTCCCATTTTCTGTTGTACCTTAATATTAAAAGCTCTTGTAAGACAAAGAACTTACACTAAAGTAAAAATTAAAGCTTAATTTATTACTATAAATCATGGTTGATAGTTAAGGAATAAACAAATGTAAGTTTTAAAAAATTAAATGCAAGATTAGATTGTTTTTAAAGTTCAGAAATAATATGAGCTTATTTTGATTTAAGCTCATTAATTATTTAATATGAGCTATTATTGTATACTCAGTTAATTCAGTTTTTATATTTAAAATAAGATATATTCAATACTTCGATACCACCATCTATAGTTATGCTTTTCATATTGAAATAACTGTACCTTAACTACTGGTGCTTATATGAGAGAACACGAGCGATATATGAGTATAAATATGTACTGCGTAATGTCTAGTTCAACATAGGCATGAACAGTATGATTTCCAAGTCAAATATGCCTAGAGAATGTATTGATAAATGCACATCAAATAATTTTCAGTTGCATAATTAAAATTTGCTGTGTTTCTAGCTCATTATATGTCCAGCCATTTTAGACCTATAGCTGAAAACTGCGTAAATTGGACACATCAATTTTTGTGAGTTTCTCTACTTTTTATGTTATTAATCTTAAACTCTCCAGTATACATATTTACTTTTTTAAAAATCATTAATTGAATTTATTTTGTTTGTATATTGTGATTTTTTTTCAGTAATAGGTAAGAACAACTAAAATAAATACTCTTTAGAGGATGACTAAGTTAATTCAGAATCGTAGAAGCTGTAGTAATCACGCAGACTCCTGAATTCTTCATGGTGCATTAAGAACGCACTGATATATTTTTCTAGTAATGTATTCACACAACAGTTATTCACTTCTGTTCTTATGCATAATTCTAATCTCAAATGGATGGCTTAGTTTAATTATATGGTTGCATATGCTCGTATAATAATCGAGTTTGTTCGTTAAATTATTCCTAAGTGGATTTCCATATGATGATGGGATAAAGCTTAATGATAGATTGCTCCAATTAGGGTTACTTATTAGCTGCCTCACGCAATATGATCAAATTTTAAACTTTTCAAGAGAAAACAATTAATTTGATCCTAATTCCCCTATGCTCTTTCATCAAAAGTTGGCATATTATTGTGTTACTATTCAGTAATAAATTGAATTTCTTTGCACTCAATCTGTAACATGATATTCTTGCATGTAAAGCATTTATAAATTTTTGACTCTAAGATTTTAAAATCTTTTTAAGAAAAGTTAATACTGCATGCTTCTAATTTATTTTATAACGATTTAAATTTAACTTTATATGTATTTCATATAAAAATTTATATCGTAAATATTTTTTCTTATCAAATTTTAAAATATTTAAATTTTTTCTGTTTGCTTAGCTAATAGAAAGAGCTCTAAAGTGTCTTAAAGTCTTAAAGTGTATGCAATGTTCTTATTTTTATTATGTTTATATATTTAGTGTTTTGTGTATCGTATTCATGTTCAAATATTTTACAAAAAAAGGACTGATAAATCAAATTTTTGAGTAAACTAAAAAGCATATTAATGAATATTTTTATAGACTCTAATAAAACGGTTTTAATTTTAAAAAGACATAATAAAAAAAACAATAATCTTAAAATTTTATAATACATCTTAGAAATTAAAAGTTTTCAAATTTTTGAAAATTAATTTAACCCAGACTTGTTACTCTTTTTAATATTCCTTCTTTGAATGTAGAAATGTAGAAACTACGATTTACTAAAATTGCAAATGATAATATAAAATAATGAAAAAAAATCATTAAATAATAAAAGGTAATTAAATCTCTAAATTTTGTTAAAACTTGAATTTTTAATTATTTTGGTTCTTTACTGAATTTCAATGTTAGATGCTCCTAAATTTTTCAGTAAATTCTTTATATACTGAAAAATATAATTCCGTTTAAATAAAAACACTTTAATAAAATAATGACTGAATGAACTAATTGAAATTTTTTTTTCCAATAATATTTATATTCAATAAGGTCAATCAATTTTTTACTCCACCAATATTTTCTGAAATAAATATAGCTAAAAATTTTGGTAAATAGATTTTCAAAGAGCCCTCTAAAATAAAGACGCATATTAAATGGTTATAAAATATCAAAACCTCTTATGAGAGAAATGATATTTCTGTATATTTTTTTAATCTTTTGTCTTTTTTACTATTTTTGAACTCTTTGATAAAATTCATTTTAAGCTTTGTTTATGTAATTGAAATTTTGACTTTTTTTCTAGATCAATAACAATAACTTTGTTTTTGGTATCCTTCCATAGATATTACTTTCACGTTTATGTACACCATATCTGCCACATCGACTTCAACCTCGGAGTACAGGAATCCCGTTTACCTCTACTACGTCCCGCCCACGAACAGTTTTTCGATTTCGGATTGGTGGAGAGTTCTAGAAAGACCAATTGTGTTAGAAGGGTTTGTAGTAGAGGCATAGAAATATTTTCAGTTTGACAGATTATTTTCAAACAAAATATAGTCGAAATCGATGTATGCAAAAAAAATTTACTTAAAAAAGCGGAAATTCTTCTAAAGTTTAGTCATATCGTTTTCCTGCTACCAGCAAAAATTTCTGCAGCTGCAATTTTGATAGAATTTTAAGAACAAAACATAAAATATTAAATTGATGTTGCATTTTCAATTTCTTTTTTTAAATGTTTATGTGACTTTTACTACTAAATTTGTATTAAAAAATACTAGCTTATAAAGTGATATTTTTTATTTCATGCTTTCAGTTATTGCTTTCAGAAATAATTAAAAATGAGCTTTTATAATATAGAATATAGAATTGAAAATAAAAAAAATCTGTGGAGTACATTAGCATTAATCATTAAACTTAAGACAACTAAGAAAATGTAATTCATTTATATAAATATTTATCTACTAATCATTGTAACTCATGGTTTATGAGAATCATATTGTACGAGTATGTATTAATCAAACAATTTTTAAACATCTTTTTGAAAAAAAAAATTAAAAACTTGCAATATTAGATTTATGTCTAGCTTCTTTGATTAGCGTAAATTGGAAACATAGCCAAGATAAGAGTTTCCGTTTGGTATTTAATCCTAACAGGAAATATAAAATCCAAAATGATTTGAACTAAAATAGCAAAAGTAATTACAAGTTATTGTTATTTAAGAACGCAATGTATTTAAAATAAAAGAAAAATGGGGGTTTTTCCAAGATATAAACTGAAATGCAGAGTACCTAAACAAAATAATTAACCAAATATAATGCAATAACATATACATTATCAAATACGACTAAAAGGCTAGATAGAGAAATATTACAAAATATATTAAAAGAATGAAGAATAATTTTACATGCACTTTATTTAAGCAAAAGAATTAACTTAACGCATAAATAATTTTTTTAAATTCTACTAAAATAGACATATTAGTCAAAAGTAGAGTAAGAAAAATATTATTACATGTATATAGCAAGTTGTAAGCTATTTTTATTTATTTTAGTTAAAACTTGACAATTCAAAGACGTGTTATTGTTCCCATTATTATTTAAATGTTTGCCCTTTTTGGTGATTTCTGAGTGAAAAAATAAAATATCTCATTATATCTCAAAAATAAAAAACTCAAGATCTGAAAAAAATATTTTTGTATAAGAGGGAAAAAAATTTATTTTTCTTTCCACTCTATTTGTCTCTTGTACAATTAGATCTTCGAAGCAATTTTCTCGTTATTTGAATATTCTACCCCATGTCGTGCGGTGTGTTCAATTTTCGGAGTGTTGCTTATCTTCTGTAATGTATACATAATTTATGCTTAACAATCAACCTGTTCTTCTTGATAGACGTTTGACCGCAGAACTTGTGGTTGATCCTATATTTGCAATAAATCAATATGCTAAAAGAGGGATCACAAAAGATTTAGTCTATGAAAGAAGAAACGTCTCATGGTGGAATAAATTTTCGATTATTTATGACACGGTACAGTTGTGATTCTTCGAACTGAAAAGTGAACGAAGCTGACAAATATTACATCCTCTTACTGTCATAAAAATATATTATTTTCTATCGTTTCTGCTGAGGTGCATTTTTAAGGTTAACAAATTTCAGGTTAGAAGATTTCAGGGTTGAATATATGTCTTTAAAAATATAAGTTTCAAGCACAAATACTTGCCTATGTTTCTTATGTTCAATATTGCGTTTAGAATGAAGTTTTCTTTTTTTATAAGAGTTTGTTTGAATGTAGTTATATAGACGAATTTTACAGGAACTTTTCCACTAGAATTTTACAGTTATCACCATAGAATATTTCGATATTCAGTCCACTCTTGGATGAAGAAGCTTTTGCATCATTTTCAAGGTACTTTTCTTTCTTCAAGTTGTTTCAAAGTTTATGGAGTTTTTATACAAATCAATATATTATACAGAAAACTCAGTTCCTTCTCAAAGAATAGATACAAATATAGCAATAATTAATCTGAATAACTTGCCACCTAATACTGATATTAAGAATGTGAAAAAGCATCAATTATTTTTCATTAATTTTAGTCTTTTCGATTATACATGAGGTTTCATACAATATTAAAATTTGAATTAATAGGAATTCTATGTCGTTTTATTTTTGGTGAGTTTTGTTTATAATTTTTTAATAAAAATATTTAACTGTTATTTATTTATATGTTACGTAAATAAAATGCAAACTACATATATGTAAAAAAACAATTTAAATGCGAAATTAGAAAAATTAATATCAAGCCAAAGTTATTTTAATTTTTCCCAAAATAAAATTTCTGCTATTTTGAAATCTCTCAAAAAATTTTCCTTGTATATTTCCATACTGTAAACTTCAAAGCACTAGACAGTATACGTATTTACTACTTTGACTCTACATTCTTACAAAATTCTATCATCTAGGATATTATGCGCAGTATTTCCTTTATTTTGTATTTTGAAGGATTGCAGCTTGTAAGTATAGTTCTTTTTCAAAAACAGTTACATAAGCTTTTCCCATGGTTAAGAAGAAGCTCGAATATGACATGCACGCTACTGTCTGTAGACTTATTGAATAACAAGCCCTGCGCGTTATTCTTTCGCTCTGGGCGCATTCTTTCTACTAATAAAACTTGCATGCTCACAGAGATTCGCTTAATTTAGTTGTTAATCTACAGGTAAGTTTCTGATGTTTTTGCTACACACGCTTTATGAATTATGATTAACCTTAGAATACCAAGTGGTAAGTTTACACAGAGAAAGCAAATAATTTATGATATACTGAATCTACAGTTTACTAACATGCTATTTCTATTGGTTATTTAAGATAAGTTACTAGTAAGTGCAAATTAATATTAAAAGACATCGGTACTGACATTAAAATATTAAACATAAATATACTAAATTATTTGATATAGTATATTACTTTTTACTCTTTTAAGAGTACTAGTGTATGAGATTAATAAAAAGGAACATTAAAGTCTTAGAAAAGTGAAGTAATATCAAAATTTAGCCAAAATGCTTAGGTACTAGTATATAACTAATATATAAATCTTAGGCACTCTATATATGTGAAAGCTACATTAATAAATCAAATGTTCTTCAATATGATATGCAACAATAACATTAAATTAAAACAATGCCGAAAAAGTTTTAATTTAATAAACAATAATGATTTAAATAGAGGTGTTTCTTACACTTCATTTCGATATATTTTTACATTTAAGAACTCAAAACTATACGCAAACAGTTGACCAAAGTGTTTCAAACTTTCATAATGCAGGCACTGCGCTAGTATATTAAAATATGTTTATTCATTTTTTTTCTTTGTACAAAATTTTCTTTTTTGCTAATGAAATCAGATCTTTAATCGTAAAATTGCACCTCTCCACTTTATGAGCTTTCCGTTAACTTGGTTCAATGTGGCATAAATTATAACTTTAACATTTTAACTAAATTTCCTTTAAAGCTCCGGAGCGGCTCTAAACACTTACTCTCTTATTCGTCGGAGACTTTTCTTTAATATTAACCACCTGTTACTACGCTGATTTTTAAAAAAAGCATGAGAGAGATTTTTCCCTAAGTTCTCCCATTCTTCATTTAACCACTAAAAACTTAATTTTACTTCTAGAAACGCTGATGATGCTTAGTACTTCTGATGTATTAAAAAGAAAGGGGAGCAGGAAACACCACGACCCACCTCTTGGCCCTGTTAAAGGCTTCTCGCGTTTATTTTGATTCATTAAAAATTAAGAAGTTCAAAATTGGCTTTTTCTCCGTTCTTCTTTGGATTTAAAAGTATGATAAATTTATTTTCGACGTTAGGCTCGCGTATTCCTCCGAGAGATTTAACGCGATGAAATATTCAAAATGGCGTTTATGTCTCACTCGTGTCACGTGATCCGTTAGAAATCAAACGCTCCCTCACACAAAAGTCCGATACATTATTCGATTCCTTAGAATCGCATATTTAAGCTCTGGGACATTGTTTTTGATCTCTTGAAATAGAAAAGAGAATTTTATTGAGCAATAAGGCTTCCATCTGGACGTAATTGTTTCTTTTTGACAAGCGCAGGACAATTATTTGCTTCTAATATTAGAAAAATATATTTATTGGTATTTTCTCATTCGATAATTTTTTCCACCTACCGCCATGTTAAAGATCCATCATAGGTTATTGGAAATACACCTTAGTGGTTTCAAATTCCATTCATGGGAAAGTATACTGCGGAAGTGCCACTCTCTCCTCGAACTTTTACACCTCGTTTAGTAATTTAATATTTCACTAATTTCTCGGTTAATTTGATAAGCTTAATATTTTACATGGTAATTTTTAATTAATATGGATCGAAATTTTCTGAAATAAATGTGTTTGCATATTAAGCTTTACACAAAACTATAGTAGGCCTCGAAGCAAAATCATCTAAGGTGTCGCGAGTTCAAAACTTGATTCAGCTTGAAAGCCATATTTAGGAATTATAAAAATTTGGAAGGAGGGGGAGTCATAGGCTTAGAGAGGGAAATTCCAACTGAAGCTATATCTTTTTCGTCTAAAAATGGTTTAACATCATGAGAACGTAGCATAATCCTTTGGTGTGCAGTACTAATATGTGTAATCTAACTGAGCTCATCCTTCTGTTTTTTAGTCATAAGCGTATAAAAGTACAAGCGTATATTGAGAGAGTACGCTAGAGTTTAGATACAAAAGTTCGGTTTCTATGCATTATAACTAATTATTCAGACTGCAGACCAATATATTTTAGAAAACTTTAAACAGATGAAAATTAAATGAAATAAGCATTTGATTTTGCGACTTTATAATAGCTACTTCAATACTAGTAATAATAGCTTCTACTAGTAATAATAGCTACTACTAGTAATAATAACTTCTTCAACTAATATTACTAGTAGTATTTCATTCAATAACATTTTACTAGTTTATAGCACACAAGTTGATTTTGTAGCATTTGTAGTTTACATGTGAATGTGCTATCACGTTAATACATAGAAAATTTGGGGTTTTTTTCTCATCGCATAAAAATAAATTTATTTATACAGTGTAGTTCAATTGAACCGGTTTAAAGCATTAAAAGAATTCCTTTTAGTTGCATTTTAGAATTTACTAATGATACTTTCTATAATTCTTGTTATTGATATATACAAAAGTTTTGCATTTTAGAATTTACTAATGATTCTTTCTATAATTCTTGTTATTGGTACATAAAAAAAATTTTGCATTTTAGAATTTACTAATGATTCTTTCTATAATTTTTGTTATTGATACACACAAAAATTTATCATACAATAGAATAATGTTGTAGATAATTTATATTGATTTATTTTTCATACGAATATTACGAAAATCATCTAACATAAACAGCGAATTTGATTGACAAAAAAGTTATCCTGATATTGTTTTAAGAGGCTTGCGGTGCATAACTTAGCCAGTAATCGTGGTATTAACGGTACTATGTTGTGTAACATTAATTTTCTGAAGAATACTTCTCAAAGAATCGAAGGGAGAAGTCTAGTAAATTGTTCTAAATCTGGAATAAGGAGGCCTTGCAAATATAAGCTTTAAAAAGTAATTAATGCAAAATGCATATATTTTGTATATTTTGCGAATGTTTAAAAAGAAATTTTGGAATTAAATAATATTAGAAAAAACTTTCGTTATTTTTGTTTCAATGTATTTCTTTGATTGTGAGATTAAACAAACCCAACGCAATTCACTTGAAACAGCAATATACAGCTTTCTCATAAAGCAGAAACCAATAATTAAACACCTTTAAAATAATTCAATTTATAAAATTACGTTATATATTTACCTTCTATTCGAGAGGAATTAAACATTTTAAATTCATTCAGTTGTTTCCCATTAGCAATAGATGTATAAGAAAAATACAGGAGTGTTTCATTCACATACGTGTAATTATCATTTTAGGCTAAAAAAATTCATTTTCTTAAAAATAAATGTACTCGTCCAATGTTTACTTGAAACAGTTTGTTATACTTAGGGCAAACAAATCATGATTTATTTTTATTTCACTCTTATCTTTTTTCCAATAATTTTTTTTACCCTATTTGCTTGATCAACTTAATTTTAGAAGTACCGAATATCACTTCAAAAGTAGATAATGCAAAGAAATCTTTTTGTGATGAAGTGTATAGGTATAAACAATTTTGATTTAATATAAAAACACTGAAAACATATTTCTGGCCTCTTTCGATTCTTATGAAATATTTATGAATGTACTCAGTTTTTTAGAGAAAACAGTATAACTAAAAATAAAACATTTTTTGGCAAATAAGATGTTTAATACATATAAACATTTTTAAAATAATTTATATCAACAAAACATTAACTGAAAAATATAATTATTGTAGGAAATACACAATTTTTTATTTGTTTTTTATGAATCTTAATATTTAAAGGGATACTAAACATTTTGACTCAAACCCTCCTCTTAATACTCAAATCTTCCGTACAACTTCATTCACCTGCTGTATTATTTAAAATCTGCAATAATAAATCAAACTATGTCAATTAATTTTACTACTCAAGCCGCTTTAAATATTTAATTTATCCTTCATTACACCTATCAGCTTCAAAAGATAATAGTAAAGATCCTATAAGATCAGGAAAAACTAATGCGATAAAAGTCAATGCCGGCAATGATCTTTGGTAAACATTATCCCAATGCTTTTCTTTCGATTAAGTATATAATAATTATTTCCGATAACTGAGCATTTTATTCATTACATCTGTTTCAAATTTCTGTTTCTTTTTCTACGCTATTTAGTGATTCTGAAAGATGACTTATGCGAAAGCATCACGCAACTGTCATGTCATAACACGTAACTGATGACGCACGCAGTCCTAGCTTCAAAAGAAGTGGTCAAATGATTGAATTCTTGCTTCGATTATGACATTGGACACTGACTATTTAATCAAATTTTTACAAAATAATTTATTAAGTTTAATCATTTAGATAGATGTTCTCCGTTTAGTATATAAAATTCATATAATCACACACAATATATATGTATTAACTTCACCACTCTAAGTCGGTGACAGCTCTTGGAAACATTATAGTTTTCCATTTTTGTCAATTGACTTTTTTATTTATGTATTCATATGTATTGGTTCGCGTTGTTTTTGGTTTTCAATTCCGTGATTAATTTTTTCATTTGTTCATTATATATCTATAAATCTATATCTATCTATCTATATATCTCTAATATATATATATATATAGTATAAGGAAATAAAATAATAAGTGAGAAAGTTGTAATACCTACAAGACCAAAAAAGAAAGAAATTGGATTCCAAGAAACATAATTGTAGTTACAGAAAGAGCCTTTGGACTAAAATGGAGACCTATTATGATTTCTAAAGCTGTCACTGAATTAGGCCAGCGATTTAGGGTTAAGCTGCTTTATGATACCACCTTCCCTGTACAGCAGAAATTTTCCACATAATAGAAAAAACAGAGCCATGTTGAAAAATTAAGCCTGTTTCTAACACACGGTGATGCTACACGCGATAGTAAAATAATATGAAAGTGTCAATAAAGAAGAATAAGGTTACTTTCATAGAGCAGAATATTAAGGAAAAAATTCTGTAGGAAAAACTAAGATAAAAACTTACATGAAAAAATACAAACCAAAAGGATATAAGGAAGTCAAAGCAACTTCATCAAATATATATATATGTATGTATAAACAGGGAGAGAGAGAACTGTATTTCTTTTTAACAAAAAGGACAAATAACTGCTCTACCGTAGATAATACTACTTTTTACGGTGAAAAATATTTTTAAAATTAGAAAGAAACATTCATTGAAAATTTAATTGCAAAACTAGGCATAAAACGGATGATGAAGTTATTAAATGCGTAAATATTTTTATGTACTTTAATTGATTTTAAAGTAATGTAATTATAAGTTACAGAAATAAAACTTAAAAAAACGATGCCACAGTGATTAAATTTTTAAATGAAAAATATTGTGTGGGTGTCAGATAAATAATGTTGGAAACTTTTAATTCCTTTGTGCCGTTAAAAATTAGAGTATTAGTTTTAAACTTATCCGAGAAATTTAAATCGAATTTTTAATTTTAAAAAAATAAGCGAGATAAAGGAGAAGAAGTGCTTGTATAGGGAATTTTAATGTTTAAAGTTATTTTCATAATTAATATTATATTCTTGTCGTAAATGTAGATTCCGCTTTGCACTTTTGCCTTGCAATTTAATTTTAGTAATCAATAATCCAAAAAGCGAGTAGTTAGATATATCTAAATAATTCAAATTAAAACGAATATGAAATTTAAAAAAATAAAACCTAAAATTGAGTTTTATGCTTAAATTAAAAATTAATATACATATTTTATAAACTTTTTACAATAGATTTGTAAAAGTCTATATTTTAGTAATATTCTAAATATCTTACAAGTTTTAATTTAAAATGCCAATTGCATCTAAGTCAGCACATGTGATATCAATAAAAATGTAAATCATAAAATTTCGTCCCTCAGGTTTGCAAATAGTTTTCCTCTTTGCATTGAAAGACACGTAGATTTAATGGGTGAGTATGCGGAAAGTACAATGCGGATCGCTCTTAAAATATTATGCGGGAGTGTAACCGGAAGACCTGGGCATGCGGCTAGCCGTGTCCTGTCATTCGATACACGGGGAGCATACTAAAATGCCGTGAAAAAATCGTTGCATGCTAATTAATACTCTTTATTTAAGTTTTCCTCTTTTAATTTTACTTATATCCATCGTTTTTTTTATCTTTGAACAAAGGCTATTTACATTTCTTTTAAATATGTAATCAAATTAGAATATATCGCAAAAAGTTTGAACAATTTATTTCGATTCCGATATTTTTTAACATATTTTGTTACCGCATTTGGAAGCTTTAAGCTATTACCCATTTAAGAGGTTAAATACAAATTTAAACTTTAGAAAATGATATTTTAACCTAGATATATAGAAAGTGTTAATAGGAATATATTTTCAATTAAAATTACTTGCTGCACAAATTTCTCAAATGTGTCTTATTATAGCCTATAATTCAATGTAAACAAAGTTTATTAAAATACTTCAAACCATTAATAATTTCTAAATTGCGGGCAAAATATTACATTATATACTATATGAATAATTTTGGACTTTTCGAAAGAAAACTTTTTATTTTACATAATGTATCTGTAATTTCTTATAATATAGAATTACATCATATAAAATAAATGAAATATGCAGAGTTTAAAAAAAAATTACTCATTATGTATTCATCTAATCAAATTTCTGTTATTACTAAACCCTGCATTTTAGAATTATCTATATATCCAATTACGTGTAAATATGTACCTGAAAAACGGATATTGTGAACGCTCTTTTTTTAAAGAAAAAAACATTTTACAGATAATGGCTAAATAAAAACAAGTCAAATTTTCTATTCTTAATAATTGTTATTCATAATAATGTTATTTCTAACGCAAAATGTAATTGAAAAGGATCTTATAAATGTAATTGATTTCTTTTTAAGAGAAATCTAAATACATTTCTTTATTAGTGTTTCTGCTAAAGTAAAGTGTCAAACGCTCAGGTAAAACCTCTACATCTTATAATGGTTTGATATTGTGAAACTTATCGTGAGCATCCTACTCTACAATCTCAGTTCACCATCAATCGAGTTAATTAAGCAAAGTTAATTGGGAGTCAACTTAATTGTTATGATATCAAAAAATGGCAAAGATAAAACGTGATGTAGCATTATAATGTAGATTATAATCAAAATCCGAAGAAAGCTTTGGTCAAAAGTTCTGATAATACTTTGAAATGCATAACTTTTTTAAAAGTTCTCCCTTCCATTATCTGTAAACTATACGAAAAGAGAATTTTTTAAAGGTGTATCGAGGAAAACAAGTTGTTGATATTCAATAAAATATTCGTAGCATTTAATACATTTTTAAAATCCAATAAAAACGCATTTAATTGTTTCTATTCCATTTGAAATTCAGTTCTACTAATAGTAAATTAAACATTTGAAATGCTTTTCTTAATAATAAATGCCTAATGCAATCGTTTTCACTCAGATTATTTTGTTTGCTCATTTGTCTTAGAATGAATATTTGTTCTTAACTTATTGCTATTTATTGCACAAATTTCTAAAAGTACAATCAAATTAAATAAAATAAGATTATTCAGAACAGATTGATTGTACATTCTGTATCTCTTCTTAAACATATTACCATCATTGAAATATTTTAAATGACAATTTTATATTAAAAATGCTTGAATATTATATATTACAGTCCGATTCTGATTAAACGAGCTCCCATTTAATGAATTCCACGATTCAACGATTTTTTTTTCTTTTCCCTAAATAAAATGAAGTTAAAAACTCTATTTAACAAATAATAAACCCCGAATTAACAAGTTAATTCAACAACAGAAAAAAATTTTTTATTAGTTTGGATTCGAAAAAAATGGATTGCTTTTCAAGTGACATCCTGTCAGCCCGGAACAGAAAAAGGCTTTCCTTGAAAGTAAATAATTTAGACAGCAAAAAGTGCAGCCCGTTATAAGACTTTACAGGTGTGGATGAGTTGTAAGTGCAACCTACCCCGGGAGTTTTGAATAGAACAAGACATTCTTTTACCTCATCCCACTCCTTAATGCAGGGGATATTTTAAGAGATTTTACTATTTTCTCTCTTTTTTGAGAGGTTTATTATACGTACGATTTTGTGTTGAAAATTTTGGCTTTAAAAAATTGTGAAGCATGACAGATTGTTTGCAAAAAATTATCCTTCGTTGTTCCCCGATATTACGAATAACCCCGAATTAACGAATAAAAGGTTCATTCTCGGTGAATTTGTTAAATTGAGACTTACTCATATTTCTGACATTATCTTGCAATTTCAATTCTTTTCAGTTTTAAACATGTTTATTCATCTCTCTCTTGTAGAGAAATTTTGATTATATATATATATATAACCCCTTAATGATCGCATAATATTCAAGAAAATTGTAAAAAGGGCCTATTTTTACGTAAGAGAATTGAAGAAAAATAAATGTAGTTTAAAGTAAATTTTCTGAAAATAAACCTACTATCTCTAATTGCATTATAAATAATCCAGTACTGCCATCGCATATGTAAAATGGGAAATATTTTTGTTCTATTATCAGAATTGGATTTTTGGTGCTTTTATTTTGAATACTCTAGCCTCGAAATATCCTCAGCATGAGGTATAGAAGGCAAAACCTGCCCCCGTCATTTTGACGGGAGCAAGAAGTAAGGGGCTAATTTTTATTCCTGTATGCTTTCCGCCCATTGATGACTCCTTGGATTAAATTTAGCTGCATTCTACAAGTATAAGTAACTCACCATAACTTATGATGCTAAGTATATGTTACACAAAAATCAGAAAATAAGATTTTCTGTTATCGAAAAGAGTTTTGTTTTCCATGTTAATTACGAAAGTATTGAATAAAACATGTTACTCTCATTAAGTCTCTTTTTTGTCATTATACTAACTCGAAGTTTTAAAAAGTGTTTCAGAAGAATTTTCAAACTATTTGAGAGTAAATGCAATTATTTCCTCGTTTAAGTCACGGTTCTTCGATCTGTCAATATGTAAAACAATTAAAATTACATTAATGTGCTGACACGATGTAAATAAGCATAAACTAAAACTTTAAATTGTTTATATATTTCTAAGAACCTGATCTACATTTTTTACCTGAATTTTCTTAAACATTTATATTAAGTATAAAAATATGATTAGTTATTCAAAAGCGCATAGTACCGAAGAAAATGTTTTACTTTAATTATTTTCTGCAAAATAAAAAGAATAAAATGTATCACACCCAGAACTAAAAAGAGGTTTTAACATTAATGATATAAAAAGGGAACAAAGAGTTCAATTTATTCATTATTGCTAAATATTTCATTTGTAAAAATCCAATGAAAACCGGTACTTTAAAAAAAAAATTTGCGCAGTGTATTCTAAAGTCTCAAACTATTTGATTTTTGAAGTAACGTTGCTGTATAAAAAATTTAGTTTTGTCTAAGTCATCTGTGTTACTTACAATTCGTTAAGGAAATGTCAATATTTTGAAAAAAAAACAGCTAAGATAGTTATTTATAAATCAAGATTTTTAATGCGTCTGAGTAGAAGAAAAGTCAATGATCAGTATTTCTTTAGAATTTTTTCTTTACCATATTTCTGATATTATGCTTTGCTAAAGGACATTCACATATTCTAAATCAAGTTTTCAGAGATATAAATTCAACTTTATATATATATAAAAAAACAATATACACTGAAACTTTTTTACATAATCTCACAAAACGTACTTCGTTACAGCGGAATATGTTTTACATATAACTATACTATCAAAAATGATTAATTTTTAAATTATCTATTTCTCACTCTTTCATTACATGTGTTTATTTTTTATATTTCTTAAAGTTAAGATATACTAATCGGTAAGTAATTATATTCTGCCCATTTATTTTCCGTAAATGCACAAACTAAGTTTTGTTTTTATGTATATTTTAATAAACACATTTTTACAAAAAGTGCTTGCAATAAATGGAAATAAAGTTTAATTTGATCAGTTTTGTATTTTCTCGTAATTAAACTCTTTATTTTCTTTATTATTACAAAGTCAGGTATTGAATGCAAATTTGGACGAAACGGATGACTTGGACAATTACGAAGGGGATGATTCGGAATCAATTTACCACAGCGAAAATAATTGAATAAATAACACTTTTGTTTCGAATTTTTCATTTTTTTATATTAATATATGCACATTACACAATTCATTTGAGAATTAAATCTGAAAGCAGCTGAAGAAACGAAAGACTAGCTCTACAACATACCTTTATAAATCATTATTGTAATCTTACTAAACTTAGTAAATTTTTCCTTTAAATAAAACCGAAGAGAATCAATTACTACTGTAGTCTTTATTAAATTAAATTAAGGAACTAATTAATTTTAAAAATCACTAGCGATTTTAAGAAAAAAATAAAGCAATGCATAGCATTTAATGCTTTTTCTTATTACAAAGCTATTTCAAATTTTGTTCATACGCCATCGTATAAAGGACCAATGGTGGATTTTCTTTTTAGCTTACGTTACTTCTTCTGGATCATTGTTTTTTCAAAAAACTACGGTCTCTAAGGTGAGCTGAGAACTCAAGGCTTTGTGTAGAAAGAGAAAAATCCAATTATGGTTAATCTTTTGAGCTTTCAACGCCTTTGGGATACTTCTAAATTAACTATAGATTAGTCTAAAGATATCTCTAGACTTAGCTCCAGACGTCTGTAATTGTATCAAAGAAGTAGTTTTTGGATTGTTTTGCAATAGCGAAGAAACTTTAAGAATTGAATTAAATTAATCAATAATTACTTAACCTATTACAATTAAAAGAAACATATAAATTACAACTCATTTAAGAAATAATTTTCTTTTTATTTGTTAAGTATTTAATACCATTTATCAGTTATATTTATTGCATTATTACCGGGGAATAAATTTCTCTGGATTAATTTCATTAAAATAAAAGTAATTTTCAGAATTTGATTATAATACATGTATACCATAGGATGATTTTATTTCCAATTTTCTTAGAACTTTTGTAATATCCTATTTCTGCAGAATCGTCGGTAAGCAGTTTTATTGTTTAAAAGAATTTTCTGTGCATTTGTTTTTCTGTGTTTTTGTTTGCAAATTCAGTAATACGAGAAACTTATGTTTGCTTTTCTTACGTTTTTATGTAATTAGAGTTCTATAATGTTATTTTAAAATTGTGTAGTTGAAAAAAGAACATGGTTTACTACTATAGATAAGTAAAGTTACAATTTAAATCATTAGTAAACCATTCAAAACTTTAACTCCATCCTTTATATTTGACATAGTTATTTTTAATGTATTTTATCAAAAACATATTCTTATAAATAAATGATTTAGAAGCGTTTAAGAAAACTTGCAGACAGTTTCGTATTCTTATAATAAAAATACAGATATCACCAGAAAAAATCTTTTAAACATGAATAAAATTAATCAATTACATTTCTTTAATTTCAATACCGCATATAAATTCTATAACAAAACTGGATGGTACTCTTCATTATTAAATGAACAAAAGCTTTCCTGGGAATTTTATTTTGATAAGTTGCAGTTTCTTTCTATTTCACAGCTTTAGAAGAGAGTTTAAATGTAATAAATATTTCAAAACCATATTTTATACATCTTAGTAATAAAAAATATAAGTTTATTTCATATATTTATTTGTTACTGTATAGCTTAAAATCTTTTGATTCAATAAAAAAGGGTTAAAGTAAGTTTTAATAAAATCTACCGATATAAAACTCGTTTTTCATACTTCTGAGTCTCACTACTTTTAGCTTATCCTTTGAAAATTTAAGCCTTTAGAGCAATAAGCAACTTGTGTATTTTTTCTTAAAGGTAATTATTTGCTATGATGAGACAGAACTTCTAATTAAACTTGTTTCGGTTCATGCAAAATTTTCTGAATTCGTTCCTTTAAAAACCACTGTTCAAGAGAGAAATTGTTTTGCTACATACATCTTCTGAATTTAAGTTAATGAAATTTCAAAATATATTTATTTCAATATTAAAAATGAAAAATGAATCTGAATAATGCACACAATATTTAAAGTGTCTAAAGATGAATGCCTTTTTCCTTTTCTTTAACAAATTTTTTTGTTGTTATAAATATTTTCAGTAACAGGAATAATTAAAATTGGCAAAATTAAAGTTGCATAAATCAAGATGCAAAATCATACTTTTGTAAGAATCAATATTTTCTATACAGCTTTGCGTATTTTTTCTATACAGCAAGCGAAGTATGAGTAATTGTTTTAAAAGAAATTTTGCAATGTGAAACATTTAGAATATATTGAACTAATCCTCCTTCATATCTATTCCTTACATTAAAGCATAATGTTTTTCACTTTATGTCACTTCATTCCACTTAAATTACTTCAAATATTTTAAATAAAACAGAAGATGTCCTTTAAAAATTATATATTGCATTCCATAACATAATGACATTCATTATAACAATTTGTATTACTACAGTATAATCCTGCTTAAATACCCAAGCTTAAGAATACAGTTAAAGATCGAGTTCTAAGGGGCTTACAAATCTTTATTTTGATGTTCAATTCCAAATTAAACGTAAAAAATATAATTTACAGTATATATTTCTTCAAAAAATAACCAATGTAATGAGCATTATAAAAAAATGAATATAGCTCAACTCATTTCTTGTACCAAAAAGCTTCTAAACAGAGATAAGAACAATTAAAAAAGAAACTAAAATTTTTATCGTATTATTTTACAAAATAAAATTTCAAACCTCTCCGTTATACATTAGTCTTGTAGTTATTTAAATATATTTTCTTTATTTTCTCTTGAAATGAAACGCATATTAATGAGATCGATAGAAATTATAAAATATTATAAACAAAAATAAAATAACAAAATTTTAACTAACGTAATTACTAATGAAATGAATTTACTTGAACTGATTATGATATGGTTCTCTTTCAAAGCAACTTTAATTGCATTTTGATTTAACAAAACTTTTATTGATCTTCATACACATATCCGTAATTTAAAACCAGTTCAATAAGTCTTAGAATTTTAACTGCCGGTTTAACAAATCAGTAAAGTTTTTTAACTTATAAAACATTTACTGTATCCTATTTAAATAGTTTTTAATTGTAATGTATCATTAAAAAATTAGTCTTAAAAATGTCTTCATGTTAACAAAAATTAAATGCTTTTTTCTTCTTACTCATAATACGTTACCTAATTAAACACTATATCATAATTAGGGGATTCCATAAAGGAAAAGTGAGTTCTATTATTAAAAAAATAAATGTTCTTAAAATTGCAAAATTTCTATTTCAAATGTTTTGAAGGCAATATCAGTAGTCAACCATGAGAAAAAGTTCAGAAAAACAGTTATGATTTTAAAATCTTCATATATTTGATTTAATGTTCAAATTGCAACTATACACGTTAATTACAATAACAAATCATATAAATAAAAATGTTCTATACATAATAGAATTCTATGCATAATAGTTCTTTATATAAATAATATTTCTTTTGTAAAATCTAACTAAACTAATTTTTTTTATGGTTTTATAACAATATAAACTCGTTTAAAAACTTTTAAACACAAATGAAATTCATTTCAAAATACCATCACATCTCACATATTTCAACTTGCGAAAAATAGCGTTTAAATGTTTAGCTAAGCTTATTATAAGGCTGAAGAATTATCTAAATTTTCTTACACTATTTGAAAAAGTATGTATTGTAAAATAATTCAGAAAACAAAACACAAAATAAAATCTTTTAAAATTCAGTATGATTATTCAGTTCAGTCAGTGTAACCAACATCACGTATAAGTGTAATTGACAAAAAAGTAGCGTGCAAAATATGAATTCCCTGTATCTTATGCTTTAAAAAGCTAACGCACTTTAAAAATCGGCATGGAATACATGTGGAAATGCCTGTGTGGCAATAAGCATAAAATTCGATAGGAAATGCTATGAAAATGCATCACCAAATAAGAGAGAAACAAAACTCTATCCTTTTCTCTCTCTCCCACGTTTTGTTCATTCTAAAAATAATCTTCCGGCTATGTAAATACTTAATGCTCCTTATCAATATTTAACACTATTTCGAAGCAGCTGCTTGGGAATGTCTAAATATTAATTTCTTTGTTGGAGCTACTTAACCGGTATCTCTGATAAATAATTCAAATCTTTTTTTGTTCATTTTCGTGCTATTAAGTATTATTATGCGCACATTATGTTTGTCTTTATACATATTTTACTGAATTCTAAGAGTTTTGAACTGTGTGTTTTGATTTGTCCAAAAGATATATTGAAACAAGATAATTTCTGATTATTTCCTCCACACAGAGCAGCAAAATATTTTCTTACAGTTTTTTGATAAAGCTATTCTATAATATTAGGAGTTTCTACAGAAGAAATGAATACTTCTTGAAGCAGTTTTACATATTGAAAAACTTCATCTTGTAGTAAATAATTCATAACTTTTCATATTTAAATTTATTAAATTTATGTATTTTTATATAATTTAACTATATCGTTTTTTTTCTGATGCGTTGTTTTAAATGAAATCTTTCCGGAATAAAAAGCTTTCCAATGTCAATTTGATACATAAAAAGTTCTTAAAGAATCTTAAAATTGCGTCGACATCTATTCTTAAGGCTTCTCTTATTGCTTTTTTTTTTTTTTTACAAATTAAACACTCATTCAGTTTCAACTTAAGTTTCTAAGTCAAAGAAAGAAAAATTTTAATTTTACAGTTTTATTTTAATCTATATGTACTGCATGTTTTTGATGAAATCACTTTATTCCTTTCTTCAACCTATGAATTAAACTGTAAATACTTCAAAATATACCTTCTTTAAAAAAAACCGTCTAGTTCTGTTTCTTAAGTTTAATGTTTCTCATTTTGAGCACGTGGCATCAGTAGGGATATTTTTGTACGTTTTACTTGTGTTTTTTTTAGATACGATATTAGGCATTTTCCGGTAGAAACACAAAGCAAACCCCATAAATGTCCCACTACGGAAATAGGTATTAGAAACGTTGTAGACTTACCCCTGGGTTGCCCATGCAATGCCGTCTCATCGGGTCCGCACTTCTGTAGGTGGGCGAATAGCGGCCCGGAAAACACGTCCCCGTCCCCGTGTTAATTGGGGGTGGTAAGGGGACATGCTGCTTCACATTCATGGCCGAAGAGACACTCAGCCAATCTTCCTCGCAGCACACTTCCCGCTTAGGGAATGCCAGGTTCGCGCCAGCCACAGCTAAGCCTAAAACGGAGAATACCAAAAATGAGGGGAGGTTTTGGTGGGCGGATTCCGAAGACTGATTTGGTTCGGCCACGGCCTCTCAACTGGAGTTCGGTATTCCTCTGTGACGTCACCTTATTTATGTTCGAGCTTGCGCAGTATCCACCTCTCCCGATGTTCCTTTAAGCTCTCTTTCTCTCTCTGTCTCCCTCCCCTTGTTCTCTCTCTCTCTGTCTCTTTTTTCTCTCACTCTTTCTGTCTTTATCTGAATGTGCTACGACCGAGGGTAACAGTGGATTACATATTTATGGTCTGAGTTGGTATTGTTAAAAGCGCGGCTTTTTTGTTTTTGTTTTGTTTTGGGATGAAAATTAATAAGCGTTTGGATTTCTGACGATTAGATGAAAAAACGTTTTATTTTTGTTCGGTTTTTATTCCTTTATTTTTTATCCCTTCGGCGAACAGTATTAGGGCGTTTTCTGAAATGAGAAAGATTCAGTTGGGGGTTGTACTAGAGAGGGGAGGGTGAATGGGATTATGCAAAAAATTACCGGAAGCAATTTTGAGACTTCATGTTGTTTAAATTTTCAAGACAGTGTTTTTAGAGTTTTCAAGTTTCATTCAAGTTTTTAAGCTTACATGCTCATTAATAATATCATATATTATTGTATTTTGTACATTTTTTCTGTTAAACCCAAAAGGAAAATCCCTGAGTGTCTCGTATTTTGATATTATTATATTTCATGCTGCCGTATTAACTTAACTGATTCTTCAAGCTGCACGAATACATAACTTGTAATAAGCTGGCAAATATAAGATTTTCTTAATTCATGTTCTGGGGGCAGATAAAGTTCAAACTTAAAAATCGTAGGAAAAACTTTTTAAAGAAAGGAGACATTTGTATTTACTACTTGCACTGTCAGCTCCTTTTGGTTCCCTTTCTTGGTATCCCTCTCTTTTATAGACTATAATAATTATATTAATATGCTTTTGCCCAAATAATATAATTAAAAGACACGCAAAAAACATCCCTATTAAACATTAAAAGAAATTTCCATTGCTGGGTTAATTTCAAAAGTTGAAAATAAATCTTCTTCAAAGTAAATTATAGATGTACTTCTAAAAAAATAAAATGTATAAATTTGAATGATTAAAGGATTTAAAATATAAGTTGTAAAATAACGCTATAAATACCACATCATTAACTATAATCACTAAAAGTCTTGGAAACTTCCATCACCAAATGAGTTACTTATACTCACGATTAATGCTAAGATTACATAAACATACGAGATGCCTTTATTTCTTTTCCTATTCTTTATTACATAAAGAGTAATTTTTTCTATTACTTAGAAAACTGAGTAGAACATTTTTTTTAAATTTTATTTCACTTTTGATATATGTTCGGGTCATCAGAGAAGTTGAATTACAAAAACAGTTTATTAAAACTTGTCATCATTGTGAGGAAAAAATGGACTTAATCAATAATGTTGGTTTGCTGTATTACGCTTTACAGGAAAAAACTGCCGAATTTTCTATCGCTAAAGATTTTTTTAAAAATGAACAACACACACACACACATGCGAACCTTCTTTAAATATGATCTTTGAATTCAAAAACCTAAGCAACATGCTTTTGAAAATAACAATAAGAATATATAAATATAGTTAAGGAATTATATACATATATTATAAATTTTTGCAAAAAAAAAGCAATTCCATAGCTTAAAGGAACTAAGAAACGTATATATATATTCTCCCCTTGCTAACAATTTAATTCTCTTGCTCCTGATAAACTTGTTACTGTTCTCATACACTCAACGCGCAGTAAAAACAGTTTTACAGAGGCTGTTCTTCATGATGGTTCTTCACTTTACGGAACGCCATACATATATAGATTTTCTACTTCTCAAGAATAGTTCCAAATATTTTTCAGTTTTTTTATTCTATTTTTTTTTATTTTATCTTTCAGTTATGTCATTTGAAAACACACAAACTAACTAGATTTCAGCTTGTTATTCTGCATATTAATTTTTTTTTTATTCTTGATCCTTGTAATCCTAACTCCAATAGTCAATATATATATTTGCGCGTACGAGTATGTGTGTGTATGCCATACTTTTCAAAACGACGTTTATGTTATAAACCAAGGGTCAGCAAATTTATAGGTGTAGTGTGTCAAAGCAATCTTCCAACATGATTCAAGGTGCCACAGGGTAAAAAATATTTCAAACAATTCGATTTCCGCAGCAATGCATGCAAAGTTATGGAATAGAGGTAAAAAATACTGGTTTATATTATATGCAGTGCATCTCTTTAAAGAATACTTATATATTAAAATAAGAACTATAAACAGCATATATTCCAACATTATAGTAAAAAAAATTTTAATTTTAATGAGAATCTTGTCCCTATACGTTATACTTAATATCTCAATATCAGTGATCACTTTCAGTCTGAATGTTTAGTAGTTATACAACTTTTTAACAGACACAAAATATGTTTAATATGAGAAAAAAATTTGCTCATATATATATATATATACATATATATCCAAAAGCGGCAAAATAAAGCATATGAAATTGTCTTCAAACAATTAAATCACTCCGGCAATAGCATACAGCAATTTAAAATAGCTGTTAGTTCATCTATAGAGTTATCTTCCAGATCTTTTTATAATTCGGTAAACTTTATTTTCAATAATTCTGAAGATGTTTTTTCATGACCTAGCAGTGAGAGAAGTTTCTTTCTTTAAGTATTACACAATCGTTTTGATTTGAATCGAATATTTAACGCTAAGAATGAGTCGTTTTCGAACAGAGGATGGGTTTTTTTATATACATAACTCACACAAACTACACTCAAGCAGATTCAGCAGAATCATTTTATGACAAAGAATTGAAAGTAAGAAATAGCCTTTAATTAAAAATGCGTGAGATGCAGAGAGGAGAGACAGAGCGATTTAGCTTTATCTCATAACTTTGCATAAAGGTGCAGAGAGTCACTGAGAAATTCTCCGCGTGCCGCAGTCTGTCAAAGCCATTATAGACCAATTAACTCAAAGACGCAACATCCCATGAGGGTCAAGGCCTACTGTGCCCCTCTCTGTATACGTGACCCCGGCCCTGAGGTGCATGAGCAGATGTTCCGATCAGGTAGTCAGTCTGACGCAAAGCCTCCAGTGTTAAGTTCCCAAGCAATCTTGGTACTCATTTATTGACCCACTGAAGGGATTAAAGGCTGAGTCGACCTTGCCCAGCCCTAGGTTTGAACCTCGGACCTGAAGTGTGGAAGCGCGATGCACTACCACTCAGCCACTGGGCTTGATAGATCAATTACTCTAACGAAAAATGAACATTATTAATTGGTCTTGTGTTTTATACTCACACACACACAACCTGTTACATAGTATCCTATGTAAAAATAAACAATTTATATCTGAAGTAGATAAATACCTAAAAAGTTTTAAAAACAATGCAAGGAATGAGCGACTGAATGAAATTTATCTCAAAATATATCGTTACAAGAAATCTTTTAATACCATTACAACATTGAACAAATTATAGCCTAAAATTGATAAACAATCGCATTGCTTCTTCTTAATGTGAGGAGTTTAAGAACTTTTTTTTCTATATTGTTTACATATATTTCTTTTAATTCACTTATTTAATATTTGATACATTATTCAATTTTTTCTTCTATATAAATAAACTAATCTTTAATAAACTTTTGAGTCTCAATTGGATTAACATATTTTTTCTGAACTAAGATATATACCAATAAGGTACTGTTTTGTGGATATTTCTTCCTTATTTATATGTATATATGAGAAGAAATCGTAAATCATCAATACAGCATTTGGAAGGGAGAAAAGCAACTGTTGACTTCCTCTTCACTTTATTTAAGCAAATTATTTAAATCTTTATGGCCCTGAATATGTTAAGGCACACATATTTAAAATCCTACAATCATTGATTAGATAGTTCACTTGTTTCGAATGGTTTTAAGAATATTATCCTTTCTTCCGCTTTTTTAGTACTTTTGAATATTTTCCTTTTTCTTTTTATAAATGTTCTAATTTGCGTTACAGTCTACCTGTTTCTTTCAGTGCAATTTATCCGTTTCAGTCTATTTTATCAACCTCATTGTAAGAGATGATTCTTTTCTTCTTTGTTTTTGTCTGGTTAGAATTGCTATATGTGCAAGCTTTACGAATAAATGAATGGTGCAAAATTATTTTCCTGTATTATTAATTATTTACCAATTTACAACTATTTAATTGAGAGTCAGTCACTACACGTTTTACACATTTTGGTTCAAATTAAACATTTAGGTTATGACTATTCAATTATTCAAAAGTAAGTGAAATTCAGCTATCAAAAACTAACGAAACTTTAATTTTAGTATTTATATTTTTATAACAAGACTTTACGTCTGTACATATCTACAAATAATAATTTGTTTTGAATAATTATTTTGAATTGTTCTGAAGAATGAAAGAATTCTCATTAATAAAGCTATTCTTTCTGGGATGACAATGAGTAAAACGGTTACTTAGACGGATGTATTTAAATATAATTTATTATTATGTGACAAGCAAAGGGAATGCAACATTTTTTTTTATTTTGAATAATAAACGAAGGTAAATTTACACAAAATTCAAAATTTTAAATTTTTGTTTCCATTTAAAACATTTCTTATTAAACATGTCCCATAAAAATCATTTTCAATCAAATATTAAAATAATTACTTATTTGCACATTGAAAGCATGCACATTAAAACGTCATTTGTATTATTATCAGGGCTTCAACCCGTAGTTTTTTTTCGTTCCGGTTCAACTAAATATGTACATATAGTATATATATCAGTTCAGTTCCGGTTTTCATTCCGACAAAAATAAAGGTTTTTGGTTTTCGATTCAGTGACGAATGAATATTTTTTTATGCTTATTCTTATTTTAAATAATCTTTTCTTCTGGTTCATTCAATTGAGTTAAATCTGCTTTCTCTACAAGTAATTTCGAGAGAAACTGAAACAGAAAAGCACTAGTGAATATCAAAACAGGAAATCAGGAAGCAATGTACATGTGATGATGAAAATCATATGGTTGATGTTAAATTAGAAAATATCTATTTGTTGGTTGTTGTAACAAAATGACTGAAGATATATCGAACCGAAATAAACTGATAATTTTTCGGCTCAGAACCGGGTTTTTTTCAACCAAAATAACGGTTTTTTCCAGTTTGAAGCCCTGATTATTATTGATGAATTCCTAGAGATAATAAAAATTAAATTTCTCAAAAAAAGTTTTGAAATTTGCAATATTATAAAAATTGTATTATTTTCTTATTTAAGTTCTCGTTTCAACCGGAATATTATTTCAAAGGAATAAGAATTTCATTTTATGAAACTTATATACAGGTTTTTAAAGCTGTAAAATTTCCGTAACATTTTGAGAATGTAAATTTATTTATTCTTGGGATATCTCAAAGAGTTGCTCTTAACTATATTATTATTAGCTAAGTTACATAATCCGTTTTACAAAAATCCGTAACTACTGAAGCATTGAAGAATGCCAATAACATGCTTACAAATATTATAATCTGAGAATAAAAATAGCTTCTTGTGTTCCCTTGTTGCAACAGTGCCATGGCGATAAATGGGTAAAACAGCATGGAATTTTTAAAACTCAAACTTGCATTTCAATATTTGAGTGTATTCTGCAGTGAACTTTAAAATGCGTGAAAGTTATATTAACTAGTAACGATTGAGACAGAGGCCCCTGTATAACCGTTTCTGTGACGCTATTATAGTTAATACAGTGAAAATATATGATCGTTCTTCAGATTATGCGAATTGTAAAGTCTAGATTTATTATTTGATTCATGTGAATGTCTAGACGAGAGTTAGTTAAACTTATAGAATATGATATTTGATCTGTCTCCGAAATTCATGGATTTTAATTCATATTGTGTCTTTTAACTAGGATAGTAGCAGTTAATTTTATCATAATCAGTCATAACTTTTAACTCCTTAAAACACGAGTTTTTTTGTTTTTTTTTTGGAAAAACTGGTAAAAAAAATTATCTTTTTTTTTTTACAGAAAATGAATGTATTGGTGCTGTATAAGTTATTTTTTAGCAATTTCAATTGTGTATGGAGGATTAAGAAGTGGAGGATGGGGCGGCAAAAGTTATAAAAAATTATTGTACTAAGTATAAATGATTTGATTACACGTTTATTTTGAATTTCAAAATGTTAAAATCAAATTGTCATACTTACAAGCATAATAATGTCTAAAAATTTTGTTTGGTATGATATACCATGAAGCCTATTCAAAATTGTTATAGTCATATTATCAGATAACCTTTTTCTAAACAAGCGACAAAGTCACTTAGTAAAAATTAATTTATGATTAACTGTTTACTTTTATGGTATTTAACTCAATCAAAAATGGATAGATTACTTTTTCCACACAAAATAACTGCTTTATAACACAGAATTCCTTACAAACTCATAACTGATCATCAAAATGCAGGACGTGGTTTACACAAGAAAAATACTGCATAGCGGTATATCTATGGTAAATAAGTTTAACTATAATCTAGTCTATCTATTTGTTCTTAAAATATTTCAGTCGGGCATTAGAAATAAAATAACGCGCGCGGGAGAATAAATCCCCGTAAGAAATACGGATATGAGTAAATTTGCCGGTACCCTTCACTCGTGTCAGATGCGGAAAAATGCGTTAAGGGGTTAAAGCATCAAAAGTTATTAAGCCTCCATTAGTTTTAAATGTGTTTGTGAATTTCACTTCTGTATACATATAAATATTATTTTGAAGTCTTGGAGATTCATTTGGAATTTATTTCAAATTTAGAAAAAAAGCAAATTGCCAGTGGTTTTATGTATTTTTCATAGAACTTTAACAAACCTTTTTTCATAAGTGTTCCTTTATATTAGCAATTATTTGCTTATTTATAGATTATATGACCCTATAATCATAAAAAAAAAACATCTTTCAATTCGTTGGTTTTCAAAAAAATTTGAATTAATCATGAATTATAATTGAAGAAACTGACATTAAGGGAGGTGAATTTAAATAAACAAAGTCATTATAAGAAATTTGTTAAAATTTCAATCAATATATCGGAATATGTTAAGATAGAGCAAGAAATTTATAAACATTATTTTAAGTTACCTTCGTCTAGTAAATTTGCAAATAAGGTTCATCTTCATCAACCACTTTATTAGAAACGCTCCGTAGTCTCTCGAGTTTATTTCGTGGATATTAACGCTCAAGACTTGTCTCTAATAAACACTATCATACAAGTGAGCGATAGCTGTTAAATGAAAATCAAATAGGCTCTAGATATCCGTACGTGATGTGATGAGGAAATCTATGGAATGAAGTTCAGCCCAAGTGCCGTACTCATAAACTAATCTAGGCTCAATATTAAGTGATCCGTCGTATATTTTAAGATGGAGCCTCTCGATATAAAGTAATGACATACTACAAAACTTTCAAATATATAGACTAATTACTTAGTGAACCTTAATTATAATATATTTTTTAACTCTACTAATTTTTAAAATTCCATTGAACAACGTTTAACTATTATTTACTTTTATTTCACTTCGGCGTGAGTTTCTATTTTAGGCTATAGTCTATAATCTGGAGTAGGGGTCGGTCACCAATCGCCCGCGTGCCACACGTGGTACGCGGTACGATTCTCAGGGGTACTCTGCCCTACTCTACAAATTTGTCAATTTTTGAGTGGATGGAAGTGGATAAATTTTAAATGGACATTATTTGAATAACATCTTCAGAATTATGGACATTTACGGAATTGCAAATAAATCTAAAAGATAACTCTCAAAGATAAATTTGCAGCTATTTTGTAAATTCTTGAATGTTTTTGCCGGAGAGATTTAATTATTTGAAGAGAGAAAATTGCATTTACTCCGCTTTCCGGTTGAGGTTCTACATATCTAAGTAAAAAAAATATTTTCTTATAGGAAAAATATTTTGAGTCAGCAAGAGAAATTGTTTAACAACTGAACTCAGAATTTTGTCAAATTGAAAGTCATAAATTTTACCCCTGTTTTTGCGATATGAAAGAAGAGAGGTGCAAACACTAGGTTCACATTACAATTTTTATCTTTTTATTTAACTGTAATTATAAGGGAAATACTTATATTTTGCATTGTCTATTTGTTATTTTAATAAATATGTTTAAAAATACATAATATACGTACAAATTTAATTTTTATTTTTGTCATAATTTGTGCTGTTTATTTTTATGCTAAGAAATATATTTAAATGATGCAAAATTAATATATAATAAAACGGTTGTTTCAATAATGTCCAAATGTGTGACATGCTTAATCATATTGGTAGATTGGTTTGGAACACCACATCTAAAAGGTTGCCGACCCCTGATCTGGACTATTAAGAAAATACTCAGAAATCGTGAAATGAAACATTTGGGATTACCTTTAAAATATTAGCCCCTATTAATTCTGTAGAAAATAAAAACGTACCAAGGAAACCTTAAAGAGATTGAACTTTTGTGTTCTCAGTTTTACGTTCTTCTTGTTATGTAAACCTATAATATCTTCTTTCAAGGTGTTATGTTACCGCAGTAGACTAATGGTCATTATCACTAACTTATGGCCTTCATTGTCGAGTCACGGGTTCCAGACCTGCTGCACAGAAGATCCAAATTATAGAAAACTTTGTGCTCGTTTAATATGTCGTATCTCAAATTTCTCATGCTGTCGTGGTGTGGAAGTTAGAAGAGTGGGGTTCCAGCTTTAGTATGATCGTTGCTTGATCACGCTTTAAAATTATATTTGTCCCCAATTTCTCTCGCATTAATTTCTAGAGTAAGAGTCATTCACCTTTTCGCTCGAGGGCCACATTAATAAATTTACAATAATCCGCAGGCCACACGACTATCAAAAAATATTATTTATATACATATGTGTATATATATATATATATATATATATATATATAGTCAAAATTTCTCTACAAGAGAGAGATAAATAAACATTAATCAAAACTGAAAAAAACTGAAATTGCAAGTTAACCAGACAATAGATTTTAGAAAGGATATATGGAAAAATAAAAATAATAGAATTAAATATAAAAAACAGAGTTAAGAATAAAAGTATGGATGCTACAGTATTATAAACATTGCTGACTTAGGACAGCTTACATATAGAATAATTTATATAAAAGTGGAGTTGAACACGTTTTGTGACCAGCCAACCTTCCCTTTTTCTGTTAATAATACTGAGCAAAGACCTATCGAAAATAATGGATAGAATATCTAAATCCATTACAAGAATATATATATATATATATATATATATATATATATATATTATCGGTTTCAAAAAAGTTAAAGGGAAGTCGAATTAAAATACTTTACAAACTTGCATAAGATACGAGTTCTCTCCTCCCCTCCCCCCTTTTTTTAAAGAAAATTTCTGAGATTTTATGCATAATCACAAATTTTTTATATTTAAAATTATTTAAAAATTTTCGAAAAATTTAGCATTTTCAGAAAGTTTTATAACAAATTAATGTCCCACACACACACACACATACATCAGTGAAATGTTTTAAATATCAAGAATAGTAACTGAAAAGCGACGTTTTTTACGACAAAAGCAGACAAAGTAATTTTTTTTTTTTTGAAATTGTCTTAAATTCAAGTGAACTAAAACTAAACTCAGTGGCACAACAGCCTATGATTGTTCAAGGCCTAAAGTGCTCATCTCAGTTTTCATGAGCTTGGACACTGAGATGTATGAGCAAATCAGATGTTCTGGTCAGGTGGTCAATCTAACGCGAAATCCCCAGTGTTTAGTTCCCAAGCAAGATTGCTACTCATTTACCGACCCACTGAGGGGTTGAAAGGCTGAGAAATCCAAATGAGGGGCCACTAAAATGCCTTCAACTGGCCTATTGTGCCCCGCGTGTCACGGGTTGAAGACCCCCTACTTTAGAGTGATGTTAATAACTATTCACTGATAGCATTGCCTATTAAACTCGCGTAATTTTATTTTATCGATGATGTTATTTTTTTTTCTAAAGACATTTGGGGTTACATATCCTTGAAAACTAATAGTATAGAGTGCTTATCATTTTTTAGTTTAAACAAAGAAAAAAAATCAAATTTAGTATTTAATTGAAAAGTAAAAACAAAGACATAAAAATAACTAAATTAGGGAAAATAAAGTATATATTTTATTGATTAATTATGGTGTCTTGAAAACTCCTCTAACACAAATTAAGATATAATTTTCTAATGTTATTTGTAAGTTTTAATCCATAAAATATTTATTTCAAGTTCCTTACCAGGGAAATGTAGAGTTAAACTAATGACCAAATAACTTGTAATAATTTAATATATATACATATGTAGCAGATTAAAAATTTATAAATTATTCTCTTATAACTTTTTCCTCGAATTGAAAGTGAAAATTATTAATTCTTAGGTCTAATATTTTCAAAAGATAAATGAACGAGTAGCAACACGCATTTATTTATTTATTTTATTATTTTTAATAACTAATTTGATTTGAAGGTCACCTATAATAAAGTCTGAGTAAAAAACTTTCAAATCGGAAAATACAGATATTGTAAATAAGTTATTGTGTTACTGTTTTTTAATATCTTAATTTTATACTGTAATTTTAAAATAGATTTCGTTTGACTTCCTTTCCAGAATACTTATGAAAACATTTACCAAATAAGAGAATTTTTTGTAGAAATACCTCTTTACTGCTTCCATTATACAGATTAATATGAAGCTAAATATATATAATTAGAGTTTCGTTGAGAACAATCGCAACTGGTTCTATGTTATTACAATAAAAAAATTAAATTAAATTTTAACAAGAATACCTTTTTTTTTTGTACCCCTATTTTAAGAAATGTGTGTGGATCTGGCATCTAATAATTTAAATCTATAGCAGATATGAAAATTCTGTCATCTTAAACTTTGTTCCTCGAAGAAGTTTGTTGAATTTAAAAATCGCGTTTAAGATTTCAGAGGTGCTTAAACTAAGAACATACCGTAGAGAAGTTTCTCAATTTAACTCAATTAGAACAAGCCAATATATCCCTGATATGGTATATAAAGGAAGATATATCAACCTTAACCTTACCATAGAGTCAATTCTACTTAATAGTTCAGTGAGGTTTGAGTTCAGCAAACTTAACTGAAATGAACCGCACCGCATCTACTTTTGAGTTGCGTTCATCAAATATTTACCAAATTAGCGTGTCAGTAGAGGAAGTTGTGCCATAACTGCAAAGAAAGCCCAGAGGCAGTTGGAGTCGCAACCAGCGTCGTCCAAAGCGTTTGCCCAAGAGATTCCAGACAGAGACCGCGTTAACAATGCATTATGTGCCTTCGGTAAACTGCTTTCTGAATATTACAATAGTTAATGTTTGGCGCTCATTTGGCTGGCAGGTCAGGTTAACTTGGACAAGCACTGAGACTCGCCTCTCGCAAACTGTTGTCAAGGGATAGATGATAGGAAAGCTCTATTTCCCCGTTTGAAGTACCCAGTAATTGACTATAAAGTTGTTATGAAGCTACCCTTTGGTTTCTGGCAGGTCCACTGGAACAAGATTCCTCGCCAAGTTTCCCTTATTAATTACATTAACACGTCGGAAAGTGCATCGTTTTCTAATTCGAATCGGAATGCGCGATATATTTGTGTGAATCCTTCTCCACATATCTCTCCCAAGGGATGGAAGGGGAATAGCTTTATCTCTGAAATAGACAAGTCGACTAAATAGTCGATTAGTTGATCTAGAATTTATAGAGCTCTCGCTGGAGAGATAGCATTTCACGGGAGAAAAGGGCTTTAACTCCTCCTAAACTTATTGCGTAATTTCTTAACCTTTCATAATTATCTCGAATGTCTTCCCGAAATGCGACGAATTGCTCAAAGGTCAGGTCGGAAGACGGGAAACTTTTCCAGAGTAAACGAATGTTAAGTGGATTAGATATCAAAAGGAGCTAAGACATGCATTTCACTCAGCTTCGCTGGCTCGATGGACGCCAAGGCAAAGATTATTTGAGAAGTTTTAAGGACTAATTGCAATTAAACGAGTGATAACTTTTCTCATATCAAAACAATTAACATATTAGAGATGATAGGGAACGTTGAAATGTGTTCTGTTTTCTCTCTTTGTGTGTATCTTATGTAAAATTAATGTATTATGAATACATAATATTGTTGGATTCAAAGATATTTTTATTACAGTTATCACATTTAGCTATGTGTTATATATATGTTTTACAATTTCATCACATACCCACTAAAATAGTCGCTCTGTTTTTAGCCTTTTCAATAAAAATATAAGATTATAAGTTCGTCCATCGTTTTTTTTTTTTTTACTACTCTGTTAGTTAAAAAACATACAGGAAAGATACTATTTAGTTAATTTTTTTTTTGTTCACAAATGCTTGTAATAATGAAAAATAAGTATTGTTGGTATTTTTGCAAATTTGGTTCATTATTAAAATGTATTTTAGTTTTACTGTAACTTACAGATATGTTTGTGGCCGCTGTAGCCTAGTGATCAAGATCACGGATTCACGAGTTCGAGCCTAGTGCCGCTGAAGGCCCTTCGTGTAGAAGAGGCCAATAAACGTTAAGTCTGTCGAGGCTCAAACATCCTCTTGTGGTGTGGTGTGGAAGGAAAGGTCCACGTTGGTATGGTGTGGAAGTTATGAGAGTGGGGTGCCAGCTCAGGTGTTGTCCTCGTCACTTGACCATGGTTCAAAATTACAAGGCCCATCGTCAGTAGCCCTCGTACAGCTTTATAGTGCGGCTTTTAATATAATTCTCTCACTCATTTGCAGACATGTTTATACAAAAATAACTCATTGCACAAATTAGAAAAAAGTATAATTAATATTTAATTGAAATAAATTATGATTAATATTTAATTGAAATAAATTATGATTAAATAAGAAAGTATGATTTAAAATTAATCTAATAAGAAAATATTAAACACTAAGTGACAGTTTTACATTAGAGTATAAAACGCTAAGCGATTTAGAGAATAAATTGTTAAATTAATTTATACAACTAATTTTCGTAAAACATGGTAGAAAATACATTGTGAAAACTTTTGCGATTAATATTTGAGATGATAGTCATTAGTTTTACTTAAACATTGATTACAATAAATTATTTTATTACGTTATATTTATATTATTTCATCATCTACTATTTATCAAATGCACCCGAATATTAATACACATGCGAGTAATTTTTATTCTATAAATAAAAATAAGAGACTAAAAATATTTATTCTTAACGTATTGAAATCATTTTCAATCCTTGCTTTGAATTGCCATAAAGAGAGAAAATACTTGAGCCATCTTATGAAGTAAGAACATTTTGAATGAATTTTCAAATCATAGTATTATTTAATTTCTATTCAAAATGGTTATAAGTATTCATATTCAAAAACACAAAAAAATACAATTTCTCTGTTTTGTACTCAAAAACTTTTAATATTTTTACCTACTTGTCAGTAATTCTAAAAGTTAAAAAAAATACAATTAAATGACCATGCTACTTACTAGATACAGTTTATTAACAAGTAATTTTTTTAAAAAATTCAAGTCAACTCCTACTTAGGTCAACGAAGAAAAATTTATTTTAGTTACTTTTTATCAACCAAAATAGTTACAATTAATATAAATATGTATATACATATGACAATTCTACAATATCAAGTGACAAAATAGAAAGCGATTTTCCATGCAATTTTCCATTTTCCTTTCTATACATGGTTTTAGATTATTTTTTGTTTGTTTGTTACTATTTATTTATTAATTAAATTTAATTATTATAATAATATAGTATAGTGAAAAAAGAAATCACATTCTCAGAATCTAGGCCATCCTAGGTGGGATTCGAACCCACGGCCTTTGGATTAGAAGTCCATTGCGCTATAGGGACACAATAAATGATTTACCTTTCTATATATGTTGTTGGACTATTATTTTTGTTTGTTGCTATTTGTTCATTTTTTAATTTTATTAATGAATTAATATTTAAAAAAAACTGTATTAACATCAAGGTCATCCCCTACAAGTCCAAAAAAAAATGTATTTGAACTTGAATAGATGAATAGAAAGTATTTTATTAACGATTGAAAATTTGAACAAAAGATATATATTTATATATAAAGAGAGAGACTTAACTATTAGTAGGAATTTAAAAAGACAAGACTTAATCTAATTAGGCTATAAAACTATTAACTTTAAATAATTTTAAACATGCCATGAGTTAGTTTTTAGATTTGATATGATTAGTTGCGTGAGTTTTTGGCTCCGAATCATCTTGGTCATACTGAAATTTTTCTAAGATAATTCTCTCATTTTTTTCCCTAATTGATAGACAAAGATTAATCTGGATTTAGAAAAATTAAAGTGAATAAGATGTCAAAAGAATATGAAGAATAAAAGAGAAACTTCATTTTACACATTACTTATATAGGGAGACATATGTTCTGAGAAATTTAATATATATATACACAGTTTTTTTCAATATTTCTTTCTCATTTTTTTCCTGTTTCTGATATAAGTTGTTAAACATGAGTAACTAAAAACCCGAAATGCCTTGTCTGTTGATTAAATTATTGATATTCTAAAATTCTTTCATGCACATTATTTGTGAAAAATTACGCTTGTGAATATTTTTTCTAATGAAAATATAATTTAATTGATCTTAACCCACTGGTGTATATCCGTCATTCCAAAAAACATTTCTTTCCTTTTCGAGGCTCTCAGTAAAGCTATTCCAAAAGCTTTGGAATGTAATAAAATGACCTTGACAGTGCGTGCGTGTGCGTGCGTGCAAAGGATTTACTTATTTCAGAGAAAAATTTTCTAATCTGGGCCTTTTCTTTCCCCTCAATACGAAAAGAGTGGCCCTAGGGATCGAATCGCGTAACTTTTAAATGGCAGTTAAGGGGGTTAATGAAATGAGTTTCTTTAAGGGATCCAAGTAAATGTAATTAATCATACTCCATAAATAAACGAGTAAATTAACCTACCTAGACAATGTTATCTGTGTTCTAAATTAAGGTGATATTAAAGCACAAAGTTATTTAAAGTTTTTATAATTATATTAGTTATTTGAAGTGATATTGTAACACTAAAATGCAAATGATTATTCTAGATAAGTTTTAAAATTTTAAATTTATTTGTGCAAAAATAATTACAAATTTAGTAGATAAAGATAGAAATCATTTCAGAAATATAACATTTTTAATGACATATATAAATATTTAGTCTTGAATTTTATACAATTTGTTAGTAATTATATATGTGTGTGTGTGTTATATAAGGCACACTACAATCGAACTCAAATCATAGCATTGAATTATAAAAAGAATTCAAATTTTAAACTGTAAAGTGTACTGCTAAGAAGTTAATTTACTCAGAAACGGTTGCTAGAAGCATCTGTATGTCTGAATGCAAACAATATAGAATTAACTCTTCTAAAAGAGAACTAAATAAACATTTTACTTTTCTGCTTTTCACAAAATTCAAAGTCTTCACCATATATAACGCCAAATTTATGAATAATATAAAACACAATGCCCTTAATTAAAAACTTAAAACTTGGAAGCCTTTCCTTACCATATCCCACATGAACACAATCTAGGATTTGTATGTTCGAAAATATTTATGTTTGCTATAAATATACGTATGTACTTGAATATTTTATGGAATGAAAAATTATTAGAAGACATATAGTTGAAAAAGATTTATTGTAAAACTTTCTGCACTAAAAAAACTTTTTAGTGGAAAAGGTCCAGCCAGTTGACAAAGTATAACTATGCCTAGTAAAAAGATTAAGGATTTTCCCCTTCTTTCATTTGGAATCACGTAACACTGGTGCAGCATGAATCCATTTCAAGTGTTAGAATGAAAAATAAGGATCGCATTCAAGGCCTCAACTGGAGGACTCAACTTCATAAAAGTACAGGTATCGTGATCCTTGTTTAAACAGAAGTTTAGCTTATTAGTGCGCGACGTAGTTTATATTGTGCTTGTATAAGTTATCGGGGAATCAGTTGAGGGTCTGTATTATTATTCCCAGGCTAAAGAGTCTCACCTTTGAGCTCTGCTACCTGATCATTTATCTTAATTAGATTATTATTGTGCTTGCTTGATATTTTGGTGACAATAAAATAATTAGAGTGAATCATGTCTACTGATTATTCAGTTCCTCCCACACATCTAGCCCGGTCCGAGAGTAGACAAGGGGGATTAGAGGGAAGCAGGAACCGACAAACATTACAAAGTGTTTCTCTCAAAAAAGGTTTATTGGTAGCCAATGTGTCACAGGTTCGATTCCTGGTGCCACTGAAGACCTACCGTGTAGATGGGGCCGATGCACGTTAAATCCGTTGACACTCCATGTCCTCCCGTTAGTGTGTGTGGTAGTTAGGAGAAGGAATGCCAGCTCGTCCCTTGAACAAGGTTCAAAAATACGAGGATCGTCACCAATAGCCCTCGTGTTGCTTTAAAGAGGGCGACGTAAAACAACTCTCATTCATTCACTTAGAAAAAGTTTGAGATGGGTGTATCCCTCTCTTTCAGAAAGATCTCGAATCAAGGATTTAGAATGATTCCGTTTTCTTGCCTTCAGGAACTAAAAACAATCATAAAAATGCAAAGGAGTGAATTGAGTATATGTGCAAATTACTTCACCCAAATTTAGTGGAACATTAAACTACAGAAAACTAACATTGTGTTATTTTTAAATTCAACTGCACCTTCAAATAGCGTGTGAAAAAAATCCTAAAGTATTTCCATATGAAGGTTATACAAATTTAAAGTAAAACTATGTAATATTTGTAGTTTTGTTTAATAACTGTAATCTCTTAATTTTTTAATAATAAAAAAAATTCCTTTCAAGAATTTTATGAAATTTATCTCAACTTTCCAAGTATTAAAAACTTTGTAAAGAAACTATAATACCCTCATAATAAGATTATATTAGTCGTAAAGTTATCCGCATATATATGTGGGGAAGGACAATGTACACATACGCTTGAGGAATTCAATCCGATCAAAGTCTGCATTTTCAAAAAACTAAGTTAAATAAATAATTAATCTTGAGAATTCTGAACTTTTTAAGAAGAAAACATTCCTCACACATGAAAAATTTCTAAAAATTAATTTGTAGGATTATTATGTGAAATACATACTAATATAATAATGATAAATCAGAAACGTAAATATTTATTGTTGGGGTTTTTGTTCTTCTCTCTTTATTCCGTGATTATTTTTAATATTTCCTTCATATACGGTGTTGCCGAATTCGACCGACAAGCTCAGAGGGGTGATAGTAAGCAGCATGGAGACGATAAATCAACATAGAACATGGGGTCACAAACCACGTTGAGTCGGAGTAATTTGCAAAAACATTTATGGAGAGTGTGATGTCGAATGGAATAGAAACGAGCAATTAGAGTGAGTGAGTGAGTGATTTTGGGGTTTATTGGCGCAAGAGCCGATTTCGGCTATACTGCGCCAAACATTTGTTTCAATATCTGTGGTCTAGACGGGAAGAGAAAGAAAGAATGAATTGAATGACAAGAAAGAGGGTCGAAAATAGAGAAGGATCACCAGGGTACCCTGGGTTCGTGAATCCCGTGTTTACCAAAGACAGTAAACCCCGTGGGAAAAGGAAAAGATCACTAGGGCACCTTGGGATTTTGACACCTGTACTCACCTAAAGAAGGTGAGCCCCTGAGGGGACGAGCAATTAGAGGTAAGAAATATATTTGGTAGACATAAAGCATGTTTACAAAACGAGCAATGCATCCCAACTCAACGTCAGAAATGCAATGAAGAGTGATTGTCACAGGAGTTATTCGGAGTTTCGGCAGCGAGGTCATAGCACAGCCGAAACCGACGAACGATAGAAATGCAAGGGATTGAGGTCCGGGAAGCGTGGAGGCCCAGCAATAAGTCCGCCATGTCCAATCCACCTCCCAAGATATGCATCAGGGAGTTGTTACGAACCTCAATCGAAAAATGTGCTGGTGCACAATCATGCATGAACCACGCGTTCTGGGGCGCAGTGCGTACTTCCTGCAGCAACTTCGTGAGGAGTGGGAAATTTGGATTCGCACAAGTTTCTTCAGCCCTACTACGGCGCTCCAAATACCTGCATTGATTTAGTCACTCCCCTCGTCTGGCTCATCGTCCTCCCGACGACTACTATTATCGCGATTTTCACCGACCAAACGGGATTAGCGACCCCTGTTGTTCTATGGTGATTTGTCGTCTCCATGCTGCCCTACTATCACACCTCTGGATAACCGGTCGAATTCGGCAACACCCTGTATTGCTAGGAACGAAATTACTTCGTCAGTTAAATAATGAATGTTTGTATTAAAACTTTAAGAGGTATCAGTGTTTGTTGCAAGTTACAATGAAATATTTTACATTGCATAATCATGCGATTCTTTTTTTTTCAAAAAAACACATTAAAAAAAATCTCTCTCTCTCTCTTATAAATGAGATTTTTTTTGTACTTGCTTAAGCTTTGATATTGATATTTACAATTATTGCTTTGATTAAAATTATAAGCTTTGATTAGTCAATATTTAGCCCTTTTAAACTAAATTTAAAACCGAAAGAAGCTTATAAATTTAACTTGAAAATTTCTCAACTTATCTTTTGTAAAATAAATTAATCTAATCCATCAAAAATTGTATCTCATGTATAGTATGGGAATAAACTGTATCATATACATTTTTTATTGAAACGCTGTATCTATACTAACTCACACAGAGCTTACAGAATAAATATTTTTTATTGCACAAATTTAATGGATAGTGAACTCTTTTCACAACTCTCCATGTAACAATAATAATTCTTGAAGAGGGTTCTACGGCTTTTTAAGACCCTTTCACAATTTCAATTCAACAATTAAATCAACTGAGTTTTAATTTTTATTAATAAGAATAAATAGAAAAATAATAAATGTATTATTTTATTACGTTTTCCAAAACATTTCTATTGATTCCTGCTTTCAATGCTTGAAGCAATGAGATTAATTGTTGTAAGTAGGAGTAAATAATTACATCATTAGGTGTTTAGAATTAGTTTTATCATTTTAAGAAAACAAAAATGTATTGAATACATATTCTCATTCCGAATTTTTGTCTTACTATTTACTTTACCCGTTATATCCTTTTAAAACTTAACCGTTCAACATTTTCCATGGAAACTTTCCTCAAGAAATTGCTTTCCGAACTATGAATATCTGTCCTTTAAAACTATTGAAGCGTTCACAGCACAGAGAAAAGGGTGCACTATCTTTCTCTCGCCAACAAAACCACGTATTTATTAATAGAACCCAAGAGAGCTGTATGGTGGTACTTATTACATGTAAACAGAGACTGCCTTAGCAACTACTCTCTCCACTAATGGTCCAGAACTCTGATATATGGTCGACATTTGATGAGAAAGAGCGGTAAAACTTTCTTTAATCTTCATCCAAAGAAAAGAAAAAGTTCCGCTTCAATATTCATTAACTTTCAAAATCCTCCTCACTTTCGTGATACTGGATGCTCCTTAAGCGGGATACTTTCGATAAATAGCACGTCTAGTAGAAAATCCGAAAGTTATGGATTAAAGTATGAGGAGTTTTAAAAGTAGTTAATAGAGTTAATATTTGCTTAGGTTGCAGCTTAAGATGATGCTTTAACACAAGTCTTTTCGTAGAGTTTGTTCGATGTTGTTGAGTAAGATTTCAAAAGTGTTTCGATATTTGATGAGAGTAATGCTCTCCATGTATTGATGCATTTTGTTGACATCTGATATAGAAAACGCTACGCACTTAAATGACACAAACTAGCAAATATGCTGAAATGAAATATAAAATACTACTGGTACAAACTTCGGATAGGAACAAATGAAATGGCAAAGATCAATTTATGTGAAGCAAAATTGAATAAAAACGGAATGTACAATTCAAGGGAAGAATACGGACAAATAGAAAGCGGTCAATGTTAAGATAAGCCGGCAATCCGCTATAGTGACGCTGACTGCGGTGCCGTAGGGCCTGTGCTCGAATCCCGGAGAAGGCATGAATATTTGTATTGTAATCCTTCATGACTTTAAATTTCTTTGTGTTGTGTCCTTCATGCTTACTCCTGTAAGCCTCCGTGTGATACTTTGTGGTGAACGGGGTTTTATAAATGTTCTCAATAAAAAAAATGTTTAGGTATCCGACTATTTGCGACAACTTATTTTTACAAAATGGAAATATTGGGATTTTTTTGTGGTTTTTAGAATTTTTTAGTACATTTTAAGAAAAATATGCTAAAATTCAGAAGAGAAAAAGAAATTTTAAACACTAAAATGGAAAAAAATGGGTAAAAATTTACAAAAAATAACCTAAACGGGGCCCAATCTATACCCAAAGTTTATGAACAAACTTTCAATTTTTCAATTCTGATGTGTTGCTATGTCATTTCATTTTTTAAATGACCTTCAGGATAAGAAATATTTTAATTTTTACAAAAACTAGAGCACTTTATCTTAGTTTTTATATGAAATTGCTTTAAAAAAATAGTGATTATAGTAATATAAGGGACTGTAAATTTTGTAATAAAACAGTGGTCGATAAATTTGAAGGTTAAAACACTACTACTATTATGCAGAACATACACAAAAAAATTTTAATTAATTACTTTCAAAACTTTTTTTGCAATCGCTGTCCCCGTTTGAACATTTTCAAAAAAAAGCCACATTTCAAGTAAAACACGTTTTTAAGTATGACATCTTGCTTATAGTAATGGCACATCTGCTTTTATTAAAACACTTGCAGTTTTTGTTCTAGTGAACGGAAAACAATAAACGGTGTATTTGTATAAAGCTATTAAGATGGTCTATAAAATAAAATCATAAAATGTTTGTCAATTTTTGGCAAAATTTGCAATTTTAGGATTGTTGGATACCTTAAGTATTATAATATAAACACAATAGGAAATAAAACACTGAAAAATATTATAGAAAGGATTTCGCCATCATTATGAGCAAGGACAAAAAAAGAAAGTATATTTGAAAATACTAACTCATTAATTTGATTTTAATTTACGTCGCCCTCCAAAGCAATACGAGGACTATTAGTGACAGACCTCCTAATTTTGAACCACGGTCAACTGATAAGGACAACACTTGATTTTGCACCCACTCTCTAAGCTACCACATCACACCAAAGTGAGGACTTTGAGCAGCTACTGATTTAGCGTGCATCAACCCCTCTACACAGTAGTTCCAGTGGCACCGGTACCTTAACCTCGACAAGCACGGGCCACGAGTTCGTAACCAGGACCACTTAACTACCAGGGCTTCATTATCCTGAGAGAAAAACTTTTAACATAAATTCTTCTTACATGATATAATCACAGTCTTTGAGACATTTTCAGACGTTATAGGTAAGTAAAATAAAGATAATTTAGTTGTATGATTATTGTATATTTACATTTGCATGTTAGACGTGTAATTTGCTATTAGATGTAGTTATAGAAATATCAAAAAAGAAGACTAAATAATTTAAAGTCGCACTAATATCCTGGCTTGTTGAAATAATTCATACATTTATTATCAGTGCCTGCAAGTATGTCGCAACCCGTCGGTTGAGGGTGTTAGAGGATTCGAGGAAGAAACAGATATGATCTTAGAATCACTACTTTTATTCAACTTTTAGCATTAAAGAATGCGCTTTAATAACTAAACCCGAGGAGCAATAAGAATTATTAATCCGAAGTAAATCAAAATTTGGGAAGCACTTATCAGGGATATTCTAATGTAAGATCCTTCGTCTAACTTGCTAACTCGTTCAACCGTAAAGTGGACGTCTTTCATTGTTCTGTGAATCCTTCTCTCTCTCCTAGGTTTAATCTTATGATGTGCGACCACCGGTCATTGACACTAAGCTTTCCGCGTGCGATCAACTCTTAACCATTACCTCGCCTACTCAACGACTTGAACTTAAATAGAATATTGCATTTGCATATAGCCAAATCCTCTTTGTGGAAAGCGGTTTTCAAACTAAAATGAAAATTAAAAAGAGTATCCCCCCCCAAGAGGATTAGTAGAAGCCCGTGTTTTGATGTTTGAATCAAAAACTATAGTGTTAAGTGAGAGAGGCTTCTGTATGTCAAATGAATAATTGAATTCCCAATTCCTTTTGTGGTAGAAGTTTGATTTTAATTTACGTCATATTTTGAAACAATACGAGGGCTATTGGTGACGACACATGAACTGGGCGTCACCAGTGATGATAACATCAAAGACGACACCTGAGCTACCCCCCCCCTTTTCCTAACTTCCACACCAGGCCAATGGGAGGATTTGAGCCTCGACAGATTTAATGTGTAAGCGGGCTTTCGGTGACACTAGGTTTGGGGCCCGTGACTTCGCAACATCGACAACGAGCTCGGGATCATGACCACACGGCTACCTTGGGCAACGTAATACCAGCTCATAATTTTCATTATTATTGATCCAGATGCGTTGCCAATATCTTGGTAGAGACTTAAGGCAGCTCTATTGTGACATTAAAAAAAACAATGAAAAATATTACTTTCCCCACAATCTTGATTCCATTTGAAAAAAATATTTATTTTACAAATGCCACACACTACAAAAGCACCTATGCCATCAGTGCACGTGCTCTCCAATATTTTTCGACAATAGAATTAAGACTAATCGGTGCAAGGCACACGACTAAATGCTCGGCGTTAATAGGCTGATCAAAGTCACACAGAGAACAGTCTGGTGAGTCGGTGATACCCATTCTGTAGAGATGAGATCTCGGACATTCACACTCTGTCAAAAGTCTAAAAGGAGCTTCAGCAGCTTTTCTAGGAGCCCCAAAGACCCAGAATTGCCCAGTTCTTGTCCTTCTACATTGCCGCAGTTTCCATTTTAAAATTATACTTAAAAGCTACATTAGTAAAATACCTTAAAGAATTAAAGATTGAAATTATCGTGGGTGTTTGTATTGCAAGGGTTCTTTTCTTAGCAAGAAAGTCAGCATGCTCATCCCCAGCAATGTCACAATGTGAGACGGTATCCACTGAAAAGAGAATTGTTATGAGTAAAATATTTAGAGGACTGTATACATTTTAAAATTCTTTGTGAATTGCAGAGGTGATTTTGAGATAAAGCTTGTAATGTCACTTTAGAGTCGGAAAAGATTACGATCCTGTTGAACTCAGAGATTCATAGTAATAGTTGCTCGACCACTACTGCAATATCTTTAATCTTGCCATCGAAGACAGTAGTAAAAATACCTAGTGATAGATAAAAGCTAAACAATTCGCAGAAAATACAGGATCCAGCACTATATCTTATAAGGGTCCATCAGTAAAAACATGTAGCCATTCACTTGTTGGTAATCGATTGTCAATAGTTTCCAAAGCTATAGCTTTCAGTTATTAGGGAGACATTTCTCTCTTTAATACCTTCCCATGAAGTTCAAGGTTTATATCAAGAGGAATGTAATTCAAAGAGTTTAAAGGTAGAGGCAAAATAGAAAGCTCCGCTTGAAAAAGTTCCAAAGAACAAGCGACCTTCATGGTTGACTGTTTGAATCTCCCCTGAGTCTTTAAATTTCTAGCTTGTTCAGGTCATAATTTCTTCAGAAAGGGTTATTAGGCAAACTTTTAAGTTTTTAAAATAATACTACTGCCTTTCTCTGGGTGGCTTTATAAATTGGTTCGATGTTGGTCAAGGCACATGCATAGTAAAAATGGGAGTAGATTTCACAGTACCAGTTACGATATGGAGAGCTTGATTCTGAAATACCTCAAGGCATTGGATGGTGTGATTGGGTGCAGTAAATACTACTTCAAATACAGACTTCAAATACAGACTTCAAATACAATAGCCAATAACTGTTTGTATAAACATTTTATGTATGGTCTGTAGAGTCCTAGTTAAAAAAAATATCGAAGCGTTAACTTTTTTTGAAATTCAAATTCCTCAAGAATCACTCATAAAATATACCATTCCAAGTCCACATAATCGTAAAAATATGTAGCAAATGTTTATCTCTATTGCAAACCAAGAAGTTTATTTAATGATCGTTTCAAAATATTTCTAAATTCTAAACACTTTTGCAAAAAACAGGAAAACAACTAATTTAAGCTATAAAGGTTTTTGAAAGAAATAAATGGAGATTTAGTATTTCTTACAGAATGTGGCATTTTATATCTGAAATTTTTAATAATAAATTTTTAATAAAAGTTTTAAAAAAATTATAATGAGATTGCTTTAATGGTTTATTAAGAAATTAAAGGACTGGTTTTATCAGACTCTCATGCAATGATTTTTAGTAAGCTATTATTTTTAGTAAGCAATAAAATCCAACTATTTAATCAAAATTCAGTAAAAATGGAAAATTTAGTAAAACATACTTAAAAAAGCTATGAAATACTTATTTTCAGACATCCAAAAAATTTTATTTAAAATTAATATTTTTAAAATATTTTAATCTGTGAGAGTCGTTTGAAGAGCTTTAAAGCTTGAATTATTTCATAAATAGTGTTCTGTTTTTCTAAACTAGATTACGAATTTTTAAACTTTCAATAATTTTTTAATTAAGTTAAATCATTGAAAATGATTTAATTACAATTAAGTGTGTGTGAATCGCATTTATTCAAAAAATAAAATATCTAAATTCTCCTCCCGAGACACATGTTTTGAAATTTCCATTATTCTTAGATAATGCAATGGAAAAATGCTAATATCTAAAATATAAGAATTACAATTTTTTCTGTTTATGTTTATTTTGAATTAAAGCTGCACACTATATATATATGTCTGCCTAACAAACTCTTAATACTGAACTTAATAAAACTGAATCATGATCACTGATGACCGAAATGTTATTCAAATTCGTAATTCAAATTTCCTACCACGCTGCTCTTGAAAATCAGACAATGAATTCTTGTTTTTCTACAATGCAGGTTTTACTGTAGTAGAGTTAAGAATACAAAATTCCAGGCAACAAGTTATTTAAACTACGTCGAGATGCAATCCAAAACCGAAACTGAAAACTCGTAAAATGCATTAGATATTTCTCGAGTAATTCAGGTAAACTCTCTGAATAATTATAATTACAACAAAATACCTTCTTTCCATTTTTTATTTAAAATTTGATGACACTTGTTGTGTGTTTTAACCTGGGATACATATGAATAATGAGAGGTGGAAGAATAGAAACATACAATACAAACACAGAAGAATTTAGACTTTTTTTTATTACAAACAGTGATCCCAGCATATAACAGAGGAGTGCACTATTTTCCATTCGAGACGGAAATCCATTTCAGGAGAAAGCCCGACTTCTTTTCCCAAAGATATATCCAGGACTTATTCGAGACCCGAGCTCACTCGATTACAAGTCGAGGGTCATAACCACCATACTGGCTGGGCGGCATTTAATGATATTTTACATGTGAAATAGAACATGTGCTTCGTAAAAACATATGCATAATAATATATTTTGTTTTTTACTTTTATATCATTCAATTAAATTTACTTCAATTATACACAAATGTAAAAAAATTTCGTCTTTCCCCTATTCTAACTTTTTAGTAAATTTTCAAATGTAATTACAATACTATGTATCAAGAGAAAATTACAGAAATATAAAACTTAAATTTGTATACACCAAGAGGCGTCGGGATTAATACTGGAGAAAAGAGGTATTTTTTATTGATAATCTGATTTGATTTATATTTTCTCAAGTGCATGATGAGAAAATTTGAATAGCAAGATTCCAGCTTAGTAGCATCTTCGTGTGATAAGACGACTGCTCAAAACTATAAAAACCATCTCCAATACCTGTTTTGTGTTTCCCTCTTCAATTCATATGTTAATCAAAAAAATATTAGCATCAAATATTAACTAACTCAATTCAATCTCAAAAATGTTTTCGATTTTTGTAATAGAAAACGAGCCGGTTTCAAACATACTTTCACTGCAACAAAAAGCTTACGCTAAGAAATGACCATTAAATCATCATTAAAAATGTTAAAATCATCTTTCCAAATCGTGCGTGTAAAAAAAACTCCCGTTTTTTCCGAATTCACTTGCTGGCTTGGTGAAATGAGCATCGATTTCGCAAACACGGAACACCCGGGTGAGACCTTTTCCCCGCGAAACAAGAGAAGAAAGAGGATTGTGTATGAAAACACATTCACCCTCTCCAACTCGTCCAACAACACATGATTACAGTTATCACAAAGTTATTAGTCAGACATCGGGCCGGAATATAACAGGTGGCGCTGTGTATTGAGATGGCTGTGGCCGGACACAATGAATCTTCACACACACTATGCGTTTCCATGGCAACGCGTGTGACCAGCTGCGTCTACCTGTCGTGCACCCAAGTGGAACTACCAAGAGCAGATTGCGCGGGTGAGCCAATGCGTGACATCAAGTAGAGCCGATTTATTCTCAATTCCATCGTCTCTATAAATATAATTGAACAACATTCATATTGGCCATTGGAAATGCATGTAAATTGAACGACATTGTAATGCGTAGCTCGTAAGCGAACTCATCATACTCCATCTAAACAGAAGCTTCCCCCCAAATGAATTATCAGAAGTTTTAGCACAGAGCACTGATTTTGAAAACTGGTGACGAAAAAAGAATTGATAATCGTTATTAAAATTACCATCAGCAAAAATGAACAAGAAATTTTATTGTACACCTTTTCCAAAAATATTCTTAAACGGAAAGCAATGCATTTAATTTAAAAGAAAACAGCAAATTAAAGGAAGGAATAAATCAAGTTAAGTACTCAGAAATATGTGTGAAGTACCTTTTCTAAATCTTAACTTTTGGACGTATAATAGCAGTCCTAAGTGATTTTTTTTCTGTGAAATATGTTGGAATATGAAAGATTGAAAACCATTGTAGTGAAGGATACTTTAAACGATAGATGTGTGAAAATATATATTTCAGGTATAAAATTTTCTCTTCAGTGCCGCTCAAACTCTTTTTATTTCCGATTCACTACCAACCCACCCACTCACTCTTTCTCCATTTTGTGTAAAATTTTGTCCCGACCCCTAGATGGACAATATACTTTTTTTAATTCATCAACTTTAATTACAAACCAACAACAATGGATTTTGTAAAAAAAAATATACTTGTTGAAGAAAAACTGTCTTATTCTGTAATAAATTTCCTTAAATTTAGAAACCCACGAAATTTTTTTCTCCGGACCCCTAGAAGGCTTGCGACTTTCGGTGTGCTCAACACAGCTACGTACAGTTTTAAATGATTATTAAAAAATTTATAAATAATCATTTGTGTGTAACTTTATTATACGATATCTCATCATCTAATCATTTGATGTAAATTATATATAGCTCTTTATAGTATCTTCTTCTCTAAAAGTATAATAGTACATTATTTGAATCATTATATAAGATGAATTTCACCACGTTTCTGATCTAAGAAAAAGTTACGAGTATTTGTATTTGATATGAAAATCTAGACGTCTCTCTTCACACTCAAAAGTGAATGAATGAAAATATATGAAAACTAATGAAAACATACAACATTCTAAAAGCTAGTAGCATAAGTAATAAGAACATTTCCTAATCAGAATTGTAAAAAATAACTGATATATTTCCTCATTAAACACCAACGTATAATCCGGCGTATAATGCGCTCTTTTAACACAAAAAATAAGATCGAAATTTATAGGCGTGTGTTAAACGCCGGGTATAAAAATGATAATTTTAAAAATAAAAAAAGGAAATGAGCATTAAAAAAAATTAGACATCTATATAGATCGAAGTACTAACAGAAAAGGAAATGGCATGCCATATGAACTTAAAGGATTGTAGTTCTAGAAGCATAGTATTTTTTCAAAAGCCTAGGATAATACATCAAATAAATTACTTAAAAACATAAGTGCCATTGCACACGAATATTTCAGATTTCTTCGTAAAAAAGGGGGTGGGCGTTATACGGCGGATCTACCTAGAAACTAAAAAATGCAGCTTAAAAGTTTAGATTCGTGTTATATATTCCGTATTTTAAAGTAGATGTTCTTTCTTAAGGTTTCTTTCTTAAAGTTTCTTAAGGTTTCTTAAATATCTCTTTCAAGGTTAAGATATTCTTTCTTTCAGATTACTTGCGACAACTTTTTCTTAAGAAAATGGAGATATTGAGATTTTTTGTGGTTTTTAAATTTGGCTTAGTGCATTTTAAGAAAAGTATGCTAAAATTAAGAAAATAAAAAGAAATTATTATTACTAAAAGGGGTAAAATGAGTAAAAATTTACAAAAAATAACATAAACGCGACCCATTCTGCACCAAAACTTTATGAAAAAATTTTCAATTTTTCAATTCTGATGTATTGCTATGTTATTCATTTTTGAAATCACCTTCAGGATAAGACGTATTTTAATTTTTACGAAAACTAGAGCTCTTTATCGTAGTTATCATATGAAATTGCTGGAAATAAATTGATTATATTGACATAATGGACTGTACATTTTGTAATAAAACAGTGATTGATAAATCCGAAGGCTAAAACACTTCTACTATTATACAGAACCTATACAAAAAATTTCAGTTAATTATTTTCAAAACTTTTTTAGCAATCATTGCCCCCTACCTTTGTTAGCGTGAAACGTCATATAAAATAAATATCACTACAATGCAAAATTGTTACGAAGCCTTTATAGATTAGGGAATTTTTTTTTGTAATGAAAAAGAGAGGATTATAATCAGGATTATTAGTGAGTAAAAAATCATTATTTAAAAATTGTACATATAAACCATTGACACGAGTAAAAGAGCTAAAAATCTTAAGAGGGAATTATTTTTATTTTCAAAGAAAATACTTAAGACATGTTTATGCTTAATGCAAAAGAAAAAACAAGACTGTGGGAAATCTTTTTGTTCAGTTAAAATAAAAGTGAAATCACAGATAAGACTTTTTAAAATAAATGTGGATTCATTTTTAAGATAAATCCTTGTTATTTCATCTTCCTTACATAAATTCTTTTTAAATAACCTTATATGCGAAAAAATATTTACATCCTTAAAGAAATCTAATAAAACAATTTCATAGGAATACTGATTTACATTTATGCAAAGTATATCAAATTTTTTTTAACATTTTATAGCCTAACTCAAAAAAAAAATTTGTTGCTTCAGATTATTGAATCATGGAAATAAATTTTCTTTGATTAATCCATACACCTTTTGTTAATTCATGAGATTCTCTTTTGTGTAAATTAATTAACAGGCTTTTGAATTCATATATAATAAAATGTATATAGCAATATATCTTTTCACTGTAAAATTTTCATGTTCAAATGATGGATAAATTTTATTAAAATATGCAATCAAATTAAAGCATGCTGTTTTGTGTTTTAAATAATGTAATAACATATGTTATTTAAGTTTAGTATATATGTGTTAAAACCTTACTTTAATACAGACAAATAGTAACAACTATGAAGCAAATATATGTTTTCAAATATCGAAATTAAACTAAAAGAAAATTTTATGATTACTGATATTTATATGACAAAAGAGATTAATTTAAATTCAATATTTTAAAAGTATCTCATTGGGAAAGTAATGTACGTGTTTAAATATTCAGAAAAATTATTATTAATTACATACAACGAAATAAATTTCTTGTTTCGAAAACTCAGAAAAAATAAAAAATTATAAACATTTTATTAAATACTGTTTAAATCAAAAATACCCAAATAATTTTATTATTAGTTAATCTATAAAGAAATTCTATATAGTAAGGATTAAATTCCTTAGAATGATAATAGTTTATTATTATTATTATTATAAATTTATCATTTTTCTTAGTTAGATAATTAGCTGAATATTCAAATTATAATTTTAAAAAAATACTTATTTGTTTAATTTCTTATAACCATATAGTAATATTTTATACTCAAATGCTAATATAATCCTAGAATCCCTCAAGCAATGGTAGCATTTAGACATTTTTATTTTATAATTTTAGCATTAGTAATTTCATACTTTTGCTAAGTGCTACTATTCAGCCAACGCCATGCTTTAAATTTGTATTTGGGTCCAAATATGGCAATAACTTGTTTATTGTATTCAGATTCAGCGCGGGCCCTGAATTTTTTAATACGATTTTAGGTAAGTTACCTTTTTCTAGTAATGGATTTAGTAATTCTATCCATTTTTTTTCAATATGATTTTGCTTGCTAAATTAATAATCGTAAAAATAATTGGAACACATTTTTTGTAGCTCCCCAAATGTATGATCTACAGAAGACAAATTGAATAAGTTTTCGAACCTGTTTTTCGTTTTATTATTACAAGGGGCTCATTTTTCGTTTTATAACATTCAGCATGTGTGTGTGTGTGTGTGTGGTGTGTGTGTGTGTGTGTGTGTGTGTGTGTGTGTGTGTGTGTGTGTGTGTGTGTGGTGTGTGTGTGTGTGTGTGTGTGTGTGTGTGTGTGTGTGCACGTCTATTTGCAATATATTAGTATAATCAAAATGCAAATATATTGGAATACGACGAGACGAGGCGATCAAAAATGGTAGCAGTATAGTACCTTTAAACAGGTGTTCGTCAATTGTAAAAAAAAGTATTTTGTTTAAATTGGAAAATCAATTTTGGGAGGTAGAGTAAAAGATATTTTTTTAATATTCTTTTTACAGTTTGATTTTAACTCAGGTTGTGTAGGTTTTGATTTTAACACAGGCCTGAATACAGGTATATAGATTATTTTAAGGTGTTTTAAGAATAAGTATAGCAGCTTCTCGCGATTTTTTTCCCTTCCATGAACTTCTGGAGTTTCTTAAGACATTCATTGAGCTGAGAACCTCACCTTGTGAAGACAAACCGTGATGTATGCAAATAAGCATTTCTATTTAAAGAGATCTGAAGTGAGAAAAAGAGATGTTGAGTGTTATATTTACGTCACACGATACATCTGCACGTGGGCAATTGGTAACGGATCCCATCATTTTGAACCATGGTCAAGGGACGAGGACGACACCTGAGTTGGCACCATCTATCCTAACTTCCACATCACACCAACGAGAGGATGTTTGAAACTCGACATATTTAACGTGAAATCGTCCCCTCAGCAAGGCTGCTCTTCAACGGTTCCATGCCTCTTTCACGAGTCCGTGGCCGCATAAAATGTTGAATTGCATTCGATGAATTGCTGAGAGGTTTGGTAAACGTCTGTAAATTCCCTTAAAACAGGATTTGGCAAACTTGAGGAGAGAAGAGCCAAGTTGTAAAAGTAAGAAATAAACTAAGATGTCAAAGAGCCATTCAAATAAGAGTCATTGTTACAAAGAACCATACACGCATGAGCAGAAGGGGAAGGGGAGACTTGGTAATAGCCAGAATCAAGACTGTCATACTAAAATTAATATTTTTTATAAAATTTAAATAAAGCTTTATTCACACAAACCAACATTTTCCATTCCTTCTACAACTAAGAACTAGGGAAGACATTTTTATTTCTGTAGCTCAATCCAAGAACAACCATTATCGAAGTATCAAAATGCTGGGTATTAAATTTTCAAGCGTCGTGAAAAAGCGTTCTTACCAATAATACCGTAAGAACTTAATTTTGAAATTTCTCATTTACGCCAATTATTAAAATTGATTTTGATTCTATTTGCATGTAAAACTCATTTCAACTCTCTTTTTATTGACCCTTGAGCATGTCACAAGATACGAAATGTGCTTTTGTTCCTTCTGCTGTGTATGTGTGGGAGGGGGTATACACATATATACATGTCCTGTTTACATCCAAGAGTGCTCCCTACTCCCTAAGTTATTTCCAGCAACGCTTGCTTGCTGAAATGTTGCCATGGGAAGACACTTCCCTGTGTCTTTTCATGGCGCCTATTTTTATTAATAAATTACTTTTACTGCCTTAGAGCTAATTTTAATATTTTCGCTTTTCCAATGGAAAAAAATTATTAATGAAATCTTAAACCAGTTACATGTTTAACAATTGACATAAATAAGGTAAATCTTTTCAATCTATCATTATAAAGAAACAGAGACAGGAAAACAGTTTTTAACAGATATAATTATTTTTTAGCATTTCATATAGCTATAGAAATCTGAAGAGCCACAAACGTCTTTATAAAGAACCGCATGTGGCTCGCCAACCGTGGTTTGCCGTTTCCTGCCTTAAAGAATTGCCGAAGTGAGTTTTACGAGTATATTCACCCTCGAGATTGCCAGGGTTATTGAGATGGTTTATCAGTCTTCTTAAGAAGATAAGTTAAACTCTAGTAGTATTAGGATTCAAATATAAGTATCGCTCCAATCATATATTTTTATCTTAAATTGTGTGTGCATTTATTTGAATTTAATAAAAGTCGTTTTTGCTTTTACAGTGTCTATAGACCCCTTATCCAACAATACCAATGCATAAGAACCAGTTTTTGAAGAAGAATGAATGACTAAAATAGCCTGTCATTGTGTGATGACTGCCCTACATTAAGTTCAGTACAAAACAGGATTTTTTTCGTTACCAATACAAGTTATCATAATTTCACAATGTTTGCTGCAGATAAAAGTACATATGCACCGCTACAACAGAAACATTAGAAATAATTAAAGCAAGAAAGCTCAAATGTTGATTTAAAAAAACTGAAATGTGTGTTATGAAAAGAAGTGTAAAGTGCGTTTTCTGCCAATTTACACATTAAATGAAATAGTCTCATCTGATTTTATTCACACTGGAAACAAATTCTATTTTGAGAATTTTTTTTGCTTATTTCAAATTATAAAGTAAGAAATTTTTTAAATAGCTATACGGATAAAGGTTACTTGAAAAAAGGTTTAGTAAAAATTAGGTTTAGGACATTGCCGACAACAATGGAAGTGTTATAAATTTTTTCTATCTTTTTCCTCATAAGTACTGATGTTTATTGAAATTACAGGTACTCCCACACAAAAAACAAAAATAAGTGATACATTTATAATAAATTTTTTCCATAAATATTAAAATAATTTTATAATAAAAGTAATTTTAAATATATATTTGGATCTACCGGTCAATAATATGTATCCCTAAAACAAAATATAACCTCGTGAATAAAAATCTTACTGAAAGAGTCAAACTGTGTGATTCGACTATCAGTAGCTTAATCAAGAATTCATTCTTTTTGTTACGCATGGGTATCACTTAAATAATTCTAAGCGGGAGCTGTATTCATATTTCATTAAAGTACATTCACCTATTATGTACAGAATACTCTTGACTAATGTTTCTGTCTTTTAATAATACGAATGATAACATTTGAATGCTTCGTTGATTTTATTGGAAAAGAGGAAGAAGTATGGTAAGTCACAGGAAATATATGATTTGTTAAGAAATTATTTAGACATAATTGTTAAGTTTATAGATAATTTTGGTTAATTAAAGTGCGTAAATATAAATTTTAATTAATGAAACTCTGTCATTGCGCAATCAAAGGAAGAAATAAATTTGTATGTCCCTTAAAAATTTGAGATTTTACTTAATTATTGAAAAAAGAAGTTGCTAAATGAAATGATATTTGGGAAAGGAGGAAAAAAGTGATATATTTCAGTTCCCTATAAAATAAATTGTCTGGAAAACTTTTGTACTAGTCATGTATATATGAGTGCGTAAAGAAAAAATTAAAGTAAAAAGAAAAATATGTTCCCTCTTTTCTTCTTAATTTATCTAAATATAATTTGCAAAATTTCAAAATCAATTTATCTTGATGATTCTAACAGACTTGGATGTCATCAAAATATCAAAAAAGCTTTTAGAAAATGGTTTTATCATTCTGGTAATAATAATAATAATATACATATGTACAGAAATATATTAAATGATGTCCACCAAACCACACTTTTTGTCCCTTGAGCAAAGATGTCCCTTTTCAGAGAGTACATATTAAAAAATACATTAGAAAATTATTAAATTAGAAATTCAGATTGTATCAAGCTTATTAAATAAATGGTACATAAATAAGCAACATGATCACAGGTATTTATTTGAAATTAATGTTAATGATGAAGGAAAATTCTTAATTAAGTTTAATTATTCCAAAAACTCCAAAATGTATGAAATAAATAATAAAGTTTTGTTCTTACAGAAAATTATTGAAAAAAATCCCTTAAATGGATTTGTTTGCAAATACACTCATCAGAAGGGAAATTGCAACACCAAGAAATAATGCACGTAACGTCATACAAAATTCAGGAGCGATAATGGTGAGGTGGATATGCAAATAATTTTTAAATTTGCGTACGCATCTGATCACTTGGTACTCATATTCGGGTTATAAAGTCCAGAAACTTTCCCTTCTCATAAATAGCATCTGAGGCTTTGCGTATCATTTGCTACTTTCGAAGAAGCATAGAAAATGCCTCTGGGACGTCAGAGAGCTCAATACCATCAGTTAACGAATGAAAAGCGTGGCCGTATTATCGAATTGCAAGAACTGGGTTTGTCGCTGCACGCAATAGTAACTCGTGTGAGGCACAACGTGAGTACCATCCAACGTTGCGTCACACGATGGATTCAGGATGGTCTACGTGCACGCCGAAGAGGAAGTGGTGTGCCCATGTGCATGTCAGAGCGCAAAGTGTCATACTATCCAGTTGATTATTCAAAACACTTTTTCCGCGGCACGTTATATCCGTAGCTGATTGCTTGCAGGAGTAGATGGATCTGCGTCCATCCAAGCCATACGCAACATATTGCATGAAATACAGTTACGTGCACGAGTACTAGGAACATGGGTACTATTGACCGATAAACACAGGGCTAGACGCCTGGCATGGTGTCATCGTCATCGAATGGAATCGAGTATTGTTCACGGATGAATCTCGTTTCAGGCTGTGAATGAATGACGGTCGTTGACGGGTATGTAGACGACCTGGAGAATGCTACGAACCAACTCATTTTACCAAGAGTCAAACCGGTCCAACACCGGACATCATGATTTGGGGTGTCATAATGTTTCATCACAGGACGTCTCTGTTATACATTGACGGCCATTTAACAGCGAACCGCAACGTCACACAAGTTGAGGAGCTGTTGTTCTGCTCTTGTTGCAGGGCACAACCAACGCATTATTATAGCAAGACAATATCAGGCCGCATGTCTCACGGCGAACTCTTAATAGCCTGACTGTATTTCACATCCTTCCCTGGCCGGTAAAATTTCTAGATCTGAATTCCATCAAACACCTGTAAGATCTCCTTAGACGAGATATGAACCGAGTACCACTAGAGCAAACCGTGGAGCATCTGCGCACAGCAGTAGATGTGGATTGGCAACGGTTGCCTTGGGCAAAACCATCAATGAACTAATTGATAGAATGCCTCGCCGGATTGAGGCCCGAGGTGGGAACATTAGATACTGAATAAATTTTATTATAATGATTTTATTTGTCTGTTTTTAAAATATTCTACATATTCCCCTCATCCTCATCATTATTGCTCCTGAAATTTGAATGATTCTACGTGCATTATTTCTTGGTGTTGCAATTTCACTTTTGACGGTATAGGCACATTGCGACCGTTTTCTTCTAAGTGGATATTAAAGTCACTGACGATCTTAAACTCTTCACTGTTATCAACAACCATCGAGAATTGTTTTTCAATTGGAAAATACATTTTAAAGCATCTTAATAGTTTTTTATCTCGTGCTTTTCTTCTGGATCTTCTTTATCTTCCTCACTGCTTCCCAAGCAATTTTATGACAATAAGTAGCCGAGTGGTCTTAGTCGAGGGATCAAAACCTAGCACCACTGAAAGCCTACCATATAGAGAGACTGATGCATGTTAAATCTGTCGTGCAAAATGCTCATATTTGCATGGTGTAGAAGTTTGTAGAGTGATATATTCAGCTCAAGCGTCCTCCTTGTCACTTGACTGTGGTTTCAAAAAAGAAATACGTTGCCATATTTTTCTTATTCGGTGTTTACTTTATATATCTTACATACCCTTTGTAATTTGAAACTATGAAATTCCTCCTTAAATAAAAATTAGCAGTAAAAAAAAGCTCTTGATACGGGGGTAATTGTCTCCTGCAGGGTATCAATTTGTAGATCTAAACCCTTTGAAGAGAATGCGCATTCCGCCAATAGCTCTCGAGTTACTTAGGCTGTTTTGTAATGGGTTCTCTTCAGATCCTCTACTAATCCTCAAGGGGAAACACTCTTAATAAATTGTTTGATTTCATAACCTTTTTCTGTAAAGAAACCGAGATCTATGCAAATGAAGATTTCCATTTAAAGTTAAGTGAATCGAATTCGAAAAAGAAGATAACTGTAAGATTCCAGTAAGAGTTGTATTTGTAAGAATTATATTTTGGATTATCTACGTATCTTGGCGTAGGATTCGGAGCCTTATTATCAATGTTAAAGCTGCATAACCCTTGCGATTGCATTTCCTCATATGCGTACGATAAGTTAAATCTTATATAATTAGTATTCTTAATTAGGGCTTACTCGTGCCTGTTAGCTATTTGCAACCATATTATATTTGGTATTAATAAGATTAAAGTTTGCTGCGTGCGTGTTCTGGAGATGTTTCTATTTTCGGTTGCCCCTCATACAAACAGGAACTTAGGTTTTCTATAGCTTGACTGATTGTTTCATAACGTCACGCTTTGAAGCAACGAGAGGACTATTGGCAACCGTCTTCGTAATTTTGAACCACGATCAAGTTCGTGGGGACAACACCAGAGTAGCCATTTTACTCTCTAAACTCCTCAATCATAGTTGAAATAAAAAAATGTGACTTCATTGAGTCTTTAATGATACGGATTTATAGCCTTTTTTGTCCACTAAATGGCATTCTCTCAAGGTATTGGTACATTTTACAAGTTAATCACTGTATCTGCAAGCAACAAAGCATATCTATTCCATATTCCATAGAAACAATTTTTGCAATTAACTTTGAAGCTTCTAATTATATTTTGTCCAAAAGCTCTAACGCTGATGTTGTAGCTGGTGGGAAAAACTCTAATTTAGCTAAATTAAGTTTTACATTTAGTGAGTGGGATGGTGAGTTGTCAAGTCGTCTTTTTTTTCTAGAAATCGTTTCATTAAGAGAAATCAACCTTTCTGACAGTATGTTTTGCATCATCCATGACTTTTTATTGTGATACTAATGTACCGATAAAGCTTTTAGATTTATGTGTTTGAAACATCTTGGTTTTGTGGAATTTTCCAAATACAAGTGGTTGCTCAAACTCTTTTTCCGTGTTACAACAAAGCAGCACAGTTAGAAGTTCTAAGGAAAGTTTATCACAAGAGCACTGTTCTTCTATGAAGTATAGAATTTTATTTAGAAAAACTCGATACACAATAATCCATTTCATCTGCATTGTAGATGTTTTAGCTTCATGAGTTACATTTAGCTGTTTTTTTATCCAGGCGTTATATATTGCATTTGTATTGATATTTATTCACAAATAGTTTTAAGAGTAATATTATGTATTTGCTTAAATATGTCTAACCAATTATTGGATGCTTTTAAGTCCCATACTCCCAGACTCTCCGAAACATATTTTGCCCTTCCTTCAGTAATACTCTACTTTGATTAATATTTGTTACAGAACTAATCCAAACATTACCGCATCAATTTCGCACTTTCAGTTTTTCTAAATTTTTCCGTCTTTGAATGTGTTTTTTTTTTAATTAATAATCTATTGCATTTTAAATTCTTCTCTATCATTTACCACACGACTTACTTTACTTGTTTCAAATTTCTGTAATTAATCTCACAAACTAAGTTTTTCAATTTCTACTACATGAATTACACCAACTTTTTCTTTTAAAGTTCATATTTTCCTCTTTGAAACCAAGCTAAATAATGTACGTAAAAACATAGCATACAAATACAAAACTGCACCGCAGTCCTTGTTAAAACTAAATATGACAGAAATTTTCTCTGTATCCATATTTTGAATCCTTATGCCTTGTTAGAGGATCCAATCATATCACCACTTCTTTCACATTGATCCCCAACTTACAATAAGCCTCTTACAATTTATTAAGACACTGAAATTAATTTGCATTTAAAAATATTGTCACGGTTTTTCATAATTGATATATATGCCAGATACGTACTCTAAGAAACTTAAGTTTTACAAAATCAACATTATTATATCTATTGTAAATCCCAAAGTAAAAAGTGCACTTCCACGATGTGCAATCTCTTGATTACTTATTGTTTTATCTATAAATCAGGTGACAAACAAATTAGTGTTGTACATTTTTTTCCGTTCTTTCTTCCTTTTTATGGTTTGATTGATGAATTATGCCGGTAATAAATTCATTTAGAAAGCATTTGAAAATTCAATAAGAAAGCATTTAAACATGTTTTTTGGTATCTTTTATTGAGCCCAAAATCTTGCTTATCAAATCTTATTTATTATCGAAGAGTATTCCTATTTTTACTCATTTCAGTGTCAATATCTTTCTTGAAATTTTTTTCAGTGTCTCTTAATATTAAGATCCCTATGCAAAGGGATTGGGACCAGTGGAACTGTCTTTCAAATAGAGGTGCCCCGTACAAGACAAACTACTACATATATGCAATGGAAACAGGTTTATACTTTTTTTTGTAAAAAAAAGCCCAGATTTGATTAATTTTGAAAAAAATAGTTGTATTAATATAGATATTTTTTGTCTAAAAACGTAAAAAGAATACTACATTAAAAATAATTCAACTTATTAAGATTTTTGAGTTTGCGTGATTGTACAAAAACATTTTAAAAGCAAATTTCTAATTAAATACATTCATAAAAAATTAGTCACTGGTATAATATACCGGGTGTCCATAATTAAACGACCCTACTTCAAAATTGTGTACAGACGAAACTATTGTTCAGAAAGTTGTAAAATTCTGTGTACGACATAAAGAAGGGATGGGAATTTGTTTGAGTGAATAAAAAAATTAGTTCAAAATTTCGCCACTAGAGGGCGTTTTTAATGGAGATCCTATTTAGCATACATTAATACTTAGCTTACATTTATAACAGTTTGCAGATTTTGAAACAACAATAAATGCTCAATATGATGACCATCATTTTCAACTACGATTTGAAATCGTAAGATAGCATGTTCCACCGCTGACCGCAGTGTATTCCGGGAAATGTTAAGAACATGTCGTGAAATACTGTCTTTGAGATTAGGTAAAGTTCTTGGTTGATCACAACTTACCAGCTGTTTTAAATGACCCCAAAGCCAAAAATCGCATGGATTGAGGTCAGGCGATCGGGGAGGCCACAGATGACGAAATCGTCGGCTCATCACACGTTCTTCTGTGAAGTGATGTTTGAGAGCGTCCTTAACACAATGTGTAATGTGTGGAGGAGCTCCATCTTGCATAAAAATTATGCGTGAAAGGCACTGATGTGCTTGCAGATGCGGAATAATTTTATTCCGTAATAACGATGCATATCGCTGTCCATGATTGAACATGTTACTGGACCTCCAGCACCTAATTCCTCGAAAAAATACGGGCCAAGAATAAAAGAGGCGGAAAACCCACACCACACCGTTACTTTTGATGAGTGTAGCGAAACTTGTAAGGAGGAATGCGGATTGTCTGTTTCCCAAATTCGGCAGTTGTGAATATTCACCGAACCGTCCAAATGAAAGTGTGCTTCGTCTGTCCGGAGGATATTCCAAGGCCATTCTGGATCAACTTCCAAACGAGCAAGAAACTGCAGTGAGAACAGATGTCGAGTCTCGAAATCATGTGGAAGCAATTCCTGCACAAGTTGAAGCTTATATGGATAGTAACGGAGGATGTTTCGCATGATCTTCTGGACAGTTGAACGAGGCAGATCCAATGCTTCTGCCACACGGCGAACACTTGCACTAGCCTGCACGTTAGATGCTTTGTCCTCTTCCACCTGAAGTGCAACTTTCTCTATTGCTTCCGCCGAAACAGGTTTTCTTCCTCTTCCAGAACGAACATTCAACGATCCTGTTTCTTCAAATTTGGTTACCATTAATTGAAGATTTTTAGCAGTCAATGGACCTTTTCGCATCCCCTTTAAAGTCCGAAATTTCCGTAGAGCAACTATTGCGGAATTATCGTTTTGATAGAATACCTTTACTAACAATGCTCGATCTGGTAAACATAATGACATTCTGATTAGCAATACCGATCACACTGAAAATAAACTAATCTCCCATGAAAGTTTATTGCTTTTATAACAGTTGCTGTGTGACATTGAAAAAAATTTGCATATTTTCGTCTTCCTTCGTGTAAGTCCTTTGAAAATAAGTCATCGAAGAAGTTTAATTAAAGTTTGCAAATTCATTTTAGAGATTGTGTTTTTTAATGAGTATCAGTTATTGTGTTACCGTGTCCTGTGCATAAAATAGTGATAAAATACAAATAGGAAACTGGTAATAAATGTGGCCTTCATTCAAAAGCGCCCTCTAGTGGCGAAATTTTGAACTAATTTTTTTTATTCGCTCTAACAAATTTCCATTCCTTCTTTATGTCGTACACAGAATTTTACAATTTTCTGAACAATAGTTTCGTCTGTAGACAAATTTTGAAGTAGGGTCGTTTAATTATGGTCACCTGGTATATTGTGTTTGAATTTTAAAGTATAAGAAACACTCTACTACATTATTTATTATATTGTATTAAAAATTTGACCAAAAATGCTTTTAATTGTACACCTAACACGGTAGACAATATAGAACAAGTTTACTTTTCCCATAATCCAAGATTTCAATCCCTTCTTGGAGATGCAAAACACAGCATGCAAATTAAATTGGCCACAGAAAAGGCAAAGACGAAGACTAATCCAAAACGAAATTAAATCTTTAAGCACACAACCAAAACATTTCCAAAAAATAAATTATAAGTGCATTAACAACCACGCTGCATAATACTGAATCCAGTAGGCATTTTCCTGGACGCAAGAAATCTGCGAATTCTTCGGATCTGTTGTCTGAATTTCTGCTGATGCCGACAAGATCGACATCGCCTTTAAAGAACGCAATACCCCTTATTTTGCTAGGGGGGACACAGCAACAAAAAGTCAGAAAAGCTCATTTGGGCGACTCTTTTTTATTTTTCTGTAATGTGAATGGCATACGTTATACATATGTTACTCAATCATTTATTTTTTTCCTTATAAGGAATTGATTTGCACGGGTAATTATCAACTATTTTGTGTAATCTTAGTTTCTCTCTTAAACATCCTCTTGTAGTGTGCTATTACCCATTTTATAGTAATAGTTCTCAGATTAAACAAATTTAATGCTCCTTGAAATGAACCTACAGCATAACTAGCAAATTTTTCTGTTTAAGGTATCCGACTACCCTAAAATTGTAAATTTTGCCCAAAATTGACAATTTTTTTTATGATTTTATTTTATAATCCATCTTATTAGCTTTATAAAAATACCAAGTTTATTATTTTTCGTTCACTAGAACAAAAACTACCGGCGTTTTAGTAAAATCAGATGCCACTACTTTAAGCAAGATATAGTATATGTCATACTTTAAAACGCGCATTTTTTCTCGAAATGTGTTTTTTTAAATACTCAAACGGGGCCAGCGATTGCTAAAAAAGTTTTTAAAATGATTAACTGAAATTTTTGTGTATATTCTGTATAATAGTAGAAGTGTCTTAACCTTCAGATTTATCAATCATTGTTTTATTACAAAATTTACAGCCCCTTATGTGAATAATCACCGTTTTTTAAGCAATTTCATATAATAACAAAGATAAAGTGTCCTAGTTTTTATAAAAATTAAAATATCTCTTATCCTGAAGGTCATTTCAAAAATGAATAATATAGCAACACATCAGAATTGAAAAATTGAAAAATTGTTCATAAACTTTTGGTACAGAATGGGCCCCGTTTATGTTATGTTTTACCAATTTTTACCCATTTTTTCCCATTTTAGTAATAATAATTTCTTTTTCTATTCTTAATTTTAGCATATTTTTCGTAAGATGTACTAAAAACAACAAAAAAATTCCATATCTCCATTTCTTTTTAAAAAAAGCTGTCACATGTTGTCGGATACCTTAAAAACATTTTTATTTAAGGTATCCGACTACGTTCGGGACCATTATTTTGAAAAGTTTTGTGCTAATGAATAATTCTTTTCATGTATTTAGTGTCGGTTTTGAATTAGAATACACATATAAAATTGTTCGAAGAGTATTATCACAATAAATTATTATCTAAATGTAATTTTTCGGCAAGAAATGCAGAAAAAATGACATATGTTCGAAAACTCCTTCTATATTAACAATATTTTGTTTTTATATAGATAAGACTTCTCTACAAAAGAGCCTGGACTAGGATTTTTGAAAAATTCACATTATTTTTAAAGTTATTATCTGTTGAAATAATAACCAGTAACGGCGCTTTTATTAAAATTTCCAAATTATATATTTCAAAGTCAGTTACCTTATCTTGATCTTTGTTGATCAAGATAAGGTATGTTGAATATTGAATTATCTTGTCATCTCCTGTACCGTCTGTGACACCAACAATTCGAGAGATTTGGCTGTAGCTTGTATTAATGTTTGCAAAATTCTTTCCTTACAAACTAAATAATAGGAAAACTCATAGTAATAATGAAATTTAAAAATTATAAGTGATATACAAATTAAAATTACACTCCGCAATTACCACTCTTTCATTGATCTAGCGAGGACACATTATTCAATCTTTTCTTAAAATGTATAATATTTTAATTTAAATAATAATTTAATTTAATTAATATTTTAAATTTAAAAAAACAAATTAACTAAATACTTTTAAAGTATAAGTACACTTTAAAAATAATTAACAGTTGATTCAATACCATTAATATTTCTAAAGTTAAAATAGATTTTGAGCTTTGAATCAATTAGGGGATTTACTGAGGTGTTAATTGAAAGTCTATAACCCGAAGGAAAGATCGGAAAGTAATTGAGAAATGGGAAAGATACTTTCCTGGAAGAGTTTTCTGGGGAAACACTCATCCATAATTGCGTGACATCAAGCGAAAACTCCCACGCAGCCAAAACAGAATACGGAGAAACGATTACCGAGATGTACATTAGTCTATCATTTTAAATATTGTTAGATGTGATCACTCATAAATAATGCTACATCATTTCCAAGAATGACTATTGTCATATTAAATAAAAAGAACAGAAATCCCACCCGGGATTAATATTGCTTATCAAAACACAGAACACATTTTTTTAAATATCAAATACATTTTAAAAGAACTATTATACTAAAATTCAATATGAAATTATTTTATTTACAAAAAATAGGCATTTTTATAACAAAGAATAATGTCAAATAACACAAAAAAGCATCTTTATACAAAATTAATAATTCAAAGCTCCGAATGTAGTTCATTTGATAACTGTTTTTATAAAAAAAATTTATGCTCTACTAAAAAATGAGCTTTTTAGAAAATACTAACTATTATTTTTCTTTAAAATAACAAATAATACAATCGCTCACTGACTTTTTGTAATGCAATAAAAATATTTTTCAAATATTGGTATATAAGTACGAAACTAAATATACTTTAGTTACGTAGAAGTTTATCTGATTTCTCTACATTTTAGATTTATTTCATGGATTAAAGTCACTTGAGCTTGAAAATAATCCACAGAAAGATATTTATTCCCGTTTGTCTCATTTTTTTCCTCAAAGACTCTTTCAATGTCGATCATAGTAAGCGAGGGAATAGACAGTAGAGTTTTAGGGTAACATAAATCAAATAAATCTAAAAATTCCTGTATTTAGCAAAAATATTATTCCTAAACATCTGCAGCTGATCACGGGGCAAAAATTTAATAGTAAAATAAATAAGATGAGACATCATTTCATATAACTACCATAGTTGGTTTTTGACATATTTTCGCATTTATTCACGGTAGGAATATTTTAATGAAAAAAGGAGTTTCATAACATGAATAGAAAGCAAAAATTTTAATATATATAAAGAGGGATAAAAGTATACAAAAATAGGAAAATTTTACATTTTTTTTTTCAAAACAGAAATAAGAAAAATCAGCACTATAAAAGGAAAGTTATTCAATATACAGGAGGTTATGAAAATAATGGAAACACCTGTGAATAAAATTGACATTTTTAATGCGCTTCGTAAGAATAAAAATATAATAGTAGCTACGAGTTTTTTTTTCTTGTAAATAGAAATATATATATTCTGGTAGTATGTGGTATTTTATTGAAACTCTGTAAGTCGAATTTTTTCAAAAGCTTAAAATGTCGGACGAAGAGGCCAAATTATAGGAACCCATCTAGCTAGAGCAAGTGTGGCCGAATATCCCAACTTTTAGACATTTCTAGAGGTAGAGTGTCTGAAATCATGTCAACATACATACACAGCGGCAAGACAAGCTCTGCAAAACACAATAATGGCCGGAAAGAGAAACTCAGTGGAAGTGACCGACGGGTAAGGAAGAGGGTTGTAATATCTAAAAAGCGAATAACTGCAGTAAAAGTGACCGCAGAGCTCAATCAGCATCTGGATTCGACAGTGTCAATGATTACAATTAGAAGGCACCTTCATAAACAGATTATTTACGGCAGAGTGCATATTCTCAAACCACTTATCACAGATGTTAATGCCAAACGTCGTCTGCAGTGGTGTCACCCTCACAAAACCTGGTCGATTAATAAGTGGAAGAAATTAATATAGTCTGACGAATCGTCTTTTACACTTTTCCCTACAACAGGACGGTTGCAAGTTTGGAGGACACTTGCACAAGCGTATGATTGTGATTGTGTCCTTCCAACTGTCATGGTATGGGTAGTCGTGTCGTGTCGTGGTTTTCTGCTGGACCAATCGTAACCCTGACAGGAAGGATCGCTGAGGAGAAGCATAGAGAAACTTTAGCTGACTAGGTCCATCCTATGATGCACACTTCGTTTCTTGCTAGAAAGGGAATTTTTCAGGATGATAATGCACCTATCCATGCAGCGAGATTTGACCAATCATGGTTTAATGAACACGAAGATGAAGTTAAAGATTTATCTTAGCCCGCACAGTCACTCAACCTCAATATAATTGAACCGTTGTGGTCTATTTTAGAGAATTCAATACGAAATCAATATCCTCCACCGGCATCTCTTCCAGATCTGTCCCAACACTCCATAAAAAGTGGTACAGTGTTCCTCTCTAAACACTATTCAGAACTTGTATGAATCGATTCCTAGGAGAATCCAAAAAGTATTACATGCCAAAAGAGGTTCTACACCATGCTAATAAAGGATTCTTTATAAATCAAAGGTGTTTTCTTTATTTTTATAACCACTTGTAGTTCAAGGACGTATCCTATACTTGCTAATTAACCATACATCCATAGAAAGTTATATATGGCTGATTAATTTAATATGTTAAAATAAAATGAACTGAGAAAAATTTTCTCAAAGTGTAATGCTAGGTAAAATGCGATAGATGTATGGGGAATCATATTAAAAAGAGAAGGAATCTCTTCCAGCTTTTTGAGAATTGTAGATAAAAATCTACGTCTCGAAAGTAAGTTTAAACACATTATTTTTTTTTCTCCATTGTTATTAAAGAAAAGAAATCCTAACGATTATTGTAAAATTAAATTAGAAAAACATTATTGTGTGGTGAAAGCTTTTTCCATTAGTACTATAATTGAGTATTTTAAAAAAGGTTGAGGACTTAGATACAGATTTGTGAGAAGAATTTTCTTCTAAGAGATTTTTTAAGGAAGACATGTCGAATTTATAGATGTATTCAGTAGAAGTTTTTCTTAAAAATTACTACTATATGAATTTCTGAAAAAAATACTGAAACATGTTTAAAAAAAACAATATAAAATTTGCAAGTTATTTTTTAACTAAAATTGTACACAAAAAAAACTTATTCTTAAACTTTGAAATATATAAGTTTGTTTTCCAAATATGGGGTTAATACTTGAGTGAAAATGTTTTAACAGTTCATTCAACAAATTCATTATCAGCTTAGGACCCTTTACGTCAGTATAGAATTTTCAACCACCACTAGTAGCCTTACAAAAACCGACAGGAGTCAAAAGGTTCCCAGCACCCAACATTCCCCCTAACTAATCCCTATCGCAACAATAAAAGCCTCTCTCCATCGAAACAGCCCATAGAAGAAAGGGGGAAAAAAGAACTTCCCTTGATCGGAAGAGATTGTAACTTGTGCAGTATCAAAAAATATCTAAAAGGGATCGTGGCACCCCTCCCCCTGATGAAGCGTCCACTCGTAAGCAAGGACCACACCCATGGCGAAGGAAGCCTTTTGAAAAGCGAGAAAACGAGATGTATCAGCGAAGTGGCTTTTCTCTAGCGCCGAGCACGCAGAACCCCGTCACTCCACCCAATAATGCCCTGCACCTGCTCTCCTCTCTCTACCTGAAGAGAGATTCTCTATTAAATGCATTGGGTGGCCCGCTGGGTGGCTTTTAATCATAGCAAATTGGATCGTGTTGCGTTAATGGGCAGACGAGAGGAAAGCGTGCAGCCGACTCAGTCACGAGATTATTGGCTCCCTGGAGGATGGGACATATGCATTCACACCCCCTTCTTTCGGTCCACTCATCTTTTTTTTTTCTTTCTTTCTTCTTTCTTCTTTGTCCCGTGCCTTCTTTTTATATGTGTGTCCCTCAAACTACTTCACAATCCTTCGAACACAAGACTCCTTTTCTCATTTAGGGTCTAGGCTCCTTGGTGAATGAGGATTTCGTTCTCGTCTGAAAGTGAAGAGTGGTTTCTTTGTTGGATTATAAGTTTGTGAATGAGATGTATTGTTCGGGGTGGCTTAAATTAGGCGAAAAGACAATAAATTTTACAACTGAGTTTTTTAAGCCTTTGGGTATGTTTCTTTTAAATATGCATAAGGGGTATAATGTGAAGTATTCGTCTAGTCTCGAAGTTCAAGAATGTCGTATACATAATAATTAAATGAAAAAAATCTACAATCAAATAATTCTACCATGTATTGTATGGTAAAATTAATTGACCTTATAAGTATCAGACGAATTTTGGATTAATTGGCCCAGGCAAAAGGTATTTTTTTATGGTAGGGCATATGAATTCGACTCATCTTCTTTTGGTACCATTCTCTTTTTTAATTTCGTTTGCATTGTTCTATAACTATCTTTTGAGATTTTTTTAAACATAATACCTTTATTTTCGAAATGATATACAGCCTTTAAGATAGAAAATTTTCCTAAGTCCAAGAGTTAAAAGTGGTTTGTACTTTAAGTTTATTAGATTCAGAAAAATAGGATATATATATATATACTGTCGGTAATTACTTAAACTATAATAATGATAATGGACTTAAGAGTTGTTTGAGCATTTTTAATGTGTATTGAAGTCTTTATGATAAATACTGATGTAGAATACTGAGTGGAGTTATTTTCTCATAGGATTATGAGAGCAAATATTTCTACATAAGGGGAAATGCTGCTCGGGGAAATGCCAAAATCTTGTGTAAAATCTTTAAAAATTAACTCTCGTGTGTCCTTCGTGGCCACGGTAGCCTAGCGGTCAAGGTCACGGTCTCGGGGCTAGCGCGTCATGCGTTCGAGCCTAGAACCGATGAGGATTTGCAGTATAAAGGAGGCCGATGCACGTTAAATTCATTGAGGCTCAACCATCCTCTCGTTGTGGGCTGGAAACTAAAAGAGGGGGTTTCAGCTCAGGTGTCGTCCTCGGCACTTGACCATGGCTCAAAATTACGAGGTTAGCCACCAGTAAAACTAGAGCAGCTTTATAGTGAAACGTTAACTTGCTCGCATGTGCTTTTCCTCCGTTTTGTTTTCAACCGTAAGGCTTTCACAAACAATTTTGCAATACCTAAGATACAATAATCTTTTTTCTTATTTATAACCCGATTTTTTTAGTATCAATGAGTCTGTCATTGAATAAATTAAAATAATTGTTTAGTTTTGTATTGATTTTAAAGTCATGTGTAAATGAGATTTAGTTCAGGACTGATTTATTGAACTGTAAAAGTTATAAACACTTCAACTGTAGACTTCGAAAATATGTTAAGTATTTGCATTATATTCTAATGTAAGATACAGAGACATTTTTGTTACTCTCGTCAAATTTTCATATCAACCACAGATATAATAAAAACAAAGCCCGTGAGTATAGATTTGAGGTTACATTTCAAGCTATCGGTGGAGTGCTAAATCAATTTCTCTTTAAAAATCGAATGGGTCACGAAATAATTGCCTTCTCGGAAGATGCGACAGTTGCACTCCCACTTTTTTCAGTACGCTTATTTTTCTTCATTGTCTCAAGTCTTTTTTATCTCTATGTCTCTCAAATTATAATACTTCACAATCCTTCAAACATGAAATTTGCTCTCTCTCATTCAGGATCTCTTTTCTCTGTAATGCAGGACTGTTTGGGGGATTTTTTTTCCTTAAGATTTTGGACACGTGTGCACAGAAGTTTGAAAGCTATGCATTTGAATTGATTATTTAAATTAAATGTTGCAACGATTATTTTTTGATGGTTGTTCCTTAATTATGTTTTTCAACAATGAAATATAAAGGAGAATTTCTTTTTCTTTACTGTTGTTAAAGCAGAGCTGAAAAACCTGCAGTCATAAGTCACTTGTGGTAACCTCTAATCCTTTATAACACTATTTCTACCCAAGATGTCAAAAAAACATCTTTGATCCTTTTAACTTAATATTACTTTATAAGTTTTGAGGGGTATTGAAAAAGGTAAAAAATATATTTTTGAAAAAGAAATAGTCATACATATTACTAAGATAGAAATCGTGTGAACATATCAAAATTTTACACATGCTTTTATTTTGAACTCATCACCCCCAAAAAAACTATTACCTAAATATATACATAAGCTACAATTAAAATTTTTCAAGTCATATGCATTTATTTGGGTGTTACATATACGTAAACTTTTACTGAGAAACGCTTCAACTATTTGTGAAATTGCTTTAAAAGGATTTCGGTATGCATAAGCTCCCTAGTGTGTGGTTCTGCACCTATATTCGATTAAAACTGCAGAAGTTGATGTGCACGTGCCGTGTAAAAGTAAGTTATATGCATAATATTTATTAATTACGCATTTAAGTTAAATATATGTAAGTGAATTGAATTGAATGCGGCCTTATATTGAATTTTTTAAATAAATTTTACCAAACTTATTGGGTGCAAACAATCTAATGTACCTTTACTGATTAAAAAAATTCAGCAACCTTAATTTAATGTATAAGATGCGTTTAAAATTATTATTTAAATTGTCGCGGTCGCACACCGTCGATCGCGGGTGTGAGAGGGTTCAAGGAAGAAACAGACATAATATCACTAATTTTATTTAACTTTTAACACTTAGGAATGCACTTTAATAACTAAACCCGAGGAGCAATAAGAATTATATTTAATCTCACGATGTGCGACCACTGGTCGCTAATACTAGAATTTCCTCTTAAGATCAACTCTTCACCATTACCTCGTTTACTCAAATACTGGCACTTGAATCGAAGTTTGCATTTGCATAAAAAAAACCAAGTCTTCTCTACGGAAAGCGGTTTTTAAACTAATATCACAGTTAAAAGTATTTCCCCCAAGAGGATTAGTAGAAGCCCGAATAGAACCCGATATAAAATTATATTTGAATTTCTTATGAATTCATCAAATTATTACTAATGTGATCTTAAATTTGTTTAAAGCTACTGGTCTCTTTTTGTCAGTTTTGAGTATACCATTTGCAAATACATGCTTAAAAAAAAATACGTTTTCGTCTTTAGCCACATGACATTACGATAGCTAGTTTCGATAGTGCCCTTGGTGTTCTTGGTAATATTGAGTTATTAATTACTGAATCGAAAATGCAGAAATGCGTTTTAAATGCTCTACAAAAGGCGCTTTTACATTTTACTAGGCAATCAACTCTATCTGTTGCTATTCGTGAGAGCACTGTTCTCTTTGTATTTGAAACATAAAAATTACGGTTTCCTTCTTATGAAATACAAAAAGATTCTGGAAGGATTTTAACTAATTTAAAATTCCTGAGGGAAAAAATTCCTAGAATAGTTATTTAAAAAAGTCATTTTGCAATGGATTTTGTATTGTTATTTTTGTTTAATTTTGAAACTATATTTTAATATATATAAAGTCGGTTACACATAAATATTTTTCCTTTATTTTATTTCTCCGTTTGGAATTAGTGATAAAAATCATCTACAACTTTTTATTTTTAAGTAGGAGATATAATACAATTTTTATTTTAAAATAGCGGCTTCTAAAATTGATAGATGATATAGGACGGTTATGTAAATGCACTTTCCGGGCCAAAGCATCCAAATCAATAAATTATACAAAATTGCCTTAAAAATTGCGTTTATATAATTTCATGAAAGGAAAGATGCATTTAATTGTAATGGAAAGCCTACACACACACAACTATTAGCTGAATTTTGAATAAGAAAAAACTTGAAAATCTAACCGTAAAATTTTTTGACACGCCGCAGGCATCATTAAAGAATCCATTTTGATTTGACTTTTATTACCATCTCACATTGAAGCTACACGAGAGCTATTGGCAATCAACTTCGCAATTTTGAACCATGGTCAAGTGACGAGGACGACACCTGAGCTCTGGCACTTACTCTCCAAACTTCCACATCACCCTAACAGGAGAGCTTTGACAAGCTCCTCTACATGGCGAATCTTCAGTGACGCCAAGACATGAACACAGGACTTGATAAGGGTCAACCACGGGTTCACGACCAAAACCTCTCAAGTACCGCTACTATCAAGAAGATTAAATCTCAAATTTTGAAAGAAAACTATTATTTCTTAAAAGGCATGACAATAAGACTGGGAAATCATCAGAATTTTATGAACTTTTATGCAATAGAATCAATACACTTTATGCACTTAATTTATTAAATGGCCTTTAGGAAACCGGTTTCAACATGCAGTACAAGAACTTTGCCACTCAAGAGCATTCAACTATGCATTCAACTGTACCCTTTTGAGAAAATTCCGTTTTCAAGAAAAGTTCAATCCAAAGCTATAGTAAAGAACCAAGGAATTTTAAAAGAAGCAAATTGGTGCAAAAATATACTATCCATGATAAAAAAAAAATCATTTTCGGTAAACGCGAACGACCTTCTTAAATCGTATTAAATAACGATATTTAAACGAATGTTGCAATAAAATATATTCATATCTACTATTTCAGAGGGTTAATTCTGAAGAATATTGTCTTGATCTTAAGGAGTCTAAAATTAACCAAACGAAGCATTTGCCTTCGCTCTTCTCTCTCATTTTCTCTCTCTTTCTCTCTTTCTTCCTTTAAAATAATTCTGTAAAGATTCACATAGTGCATTTTATATTAAACTTGCAGATGTTCTTTATTTGCGGTTGTTTTAATTTTTGCTTCAGATTCCTCTTGTAATTAAGACATTTTTCGTTTTAATCATTGGAGTTTTTTAAAAAAAGTAATAGTTTTTATCAAAAAAAATTCTGACAGATACATGGTTAATGCATTTGAAATATCCCTTTTGGCTCAAGAAGAATTTTATTTTTCTCATATTATTTATTAGCAACCAAATTTAACTAATTCAAAAATATTAACAGTGCTACACTAGCTTCATTATAAATCAATTTGATTTTTAAAAAATTTCAAAAAAAACTTACATTTAAAAAATTTCCGGAATAAGCAAAAGTTTGTAAAATAAGAAATTGTAACACAATTACACAAACTTGAACTCAAATAACTCCAGGCTGGCATGCATTGTTTGTGTGAACATGCTGTATTTAATGGATCGGATCAAGTTTACTTCGAAGGCTCATCAGACTGCTAAAATCTATCTATAATCAATCCGAAGAAAACTCGTTGAAGGGGTTAGTAACAAATATTGCTTAACAGCACAAACACATCTGAAAATTTACGTTTATAAAGATGTAAGCGAAGTATTTAATAATAGTACAAACTTGTTATAACACTCAAGAGTTCCCACAAAACTTGAGAACTTCACAGAGTACTAACTTTTCATTCAATATTACGCAATAAAACAGGGTTAAAACTAGTTAATAAAATTCTTCTTAAAAATTTATAAGAAATAAATCTTAGATCTTGGAAGAGACGAAAAATCTTCTTGTTTTATATCAATGTAAGTAACTAGTATGAAATTAACGACATATTTGGCATCTGTGTTTGTCATATTTCAAACTTTTAGATAAAAACATCTTGATAAGACCAACAATTGAAAAGATAATTTTAATAGTATTTATTTAGAATCATCTGAACCATATAAGGAATTTACATCCCTTCTACCCTGTGACCCGGCTAAAGGTGTGGAAGGAACTGAATTATCATACGGCATGATGAATTTCAATTATTTTATTTATCACTATAATCAACTTAGACACAAACAACACTTTAAACAAGATAATTCGAATCAGTAATAGAGTAAGAGGGAGAGAGACGAGATTGCGTAGGAGAGAATATATCCAATCATGCAGCTCTACATTTAATATAACTTTATACAGAGCTTACGTATTTAATGACCGCACTATTAGTTTAACCTCCTAAACATCGACTTAATTTAATATCACAATATCTGAACTCTTGCAGTCTTTTTTTTTCTTTGAGTTGACTTTAACACTTCCCACTAGCTAATCTAATCACTTTCTTAATATCCAAACTTCTGGCTATTTACTTCGTTCACGTATACGTTTCACTGCCAATTTACTTCACTTCTAATCTATTCACAATTCACTAACTCTCAAACTCACGAATAAAGAATATATATATTAAACTTAATTCGCATATCACGTTTTCTGCTTTTCGGAGAAAATTGGTTGAAAATTCTGGCCTAAAAGAATACCCCAGAGGGTTAGTGGAAGGACGCATATAGATCCGTCACACCAGTATACTCGAAATATAGAACCCTAAAATCCTGGAGTACAATCCTACAGAAGAAGAGTTATTATCCTTTTTGCCGGGAAAAAGAGGAATAGGTTGTTAGAGTAAAGTAATGAACTCTTAAACAACAGGTAGAGGTTTGTATCTCGTACTTCAAAAGATCAATTTGCAACGAAGTTGAAACGAATTAAATCTGTCACGAGTTAACAGTTTCAATGGATAGTGTTTGTCATCGTCTTGAGAGTGGCTCAAAATTAAGAGATCCTTCACCAATAATCCTCATATTACTCCTACTCTAAGTTGTTAATAATTAAATATATATATAATTAAAAATCTTCTTGAATATGAAGGGCAAAACATGCCTGGAAATATTTAAAACCTAGTAGTTCACAGAAGTCTCATAGAATGTTAGTAATAGGTTGCTGGCTTAAGATTCGATTTAAAATAATGAACGCGTGTGGTGCGTGTGAATTCTATTCAAACTCGAATACACGGAGGTCCTGGAATGAAACAAAGTGAGTGGGAAACCAAGTAAAAGGTTTTGAGGCAATTTTTCACGGTTAAAAATAACTAGATCAATTGCCAAACGTCCATCATTTAAAACTTTAAACCAATATTAATCAAATTATTAAAAATGAAAAATTCAAACTTCAATACCTTAGTACGTAAATCTTGTCTAAGATTAAGCTAAAAAAATATTCGTAAAAATTAAAACTACTACATGCAATTCCTTAAGGACAAACAGAGAATACTTCTTTTCTTTTCTTTTAATTCAATCATTTAAAATATTTGCTAACTTTTTTTTCTTTTTGTTACTCTAAAATTTTTCTTAATTTACAGACATCATAAATTTTATATAAGATAATACGTAAATCTTGTAATGCAAATATACCCTTTTAAGTTTCTTTTTTTTCCCTTTGTTCGAAGATGCAATATCTTTAATTGAAGTCTTTGTTGCTACTGTTCAGTTCAAGAATAATAGTATTTTTTAAGATTACATTTGCTCAGAAATTAAATTAACAAGGGCTTAGCTTTGAATGTATTCTAATCCGTAAGCTCTGTCTAACTGTATACATTCTTTTGAGCCTCGTAAATCCGTAATCCATAAAATACTATTTGGAAAATTTATTCTTATTTAGAATAAATCCCCCAGAGCGTTCTTCAAGAAACTAATTTATACGAAAACTTGTTTTCTCACTCTAGAAGGATTTTTTCTTGCGAAAGGAATACGAATCTTTGACATGTTTGGTTTTAATCCATTTTCCCTACTTGAAAAATAAGCAATAAACTTTTATCTGTCTTTCTGTAGTAGCCTTTTATCTTATTTTGTCTATTATGTTCCTTTCTAAGAAAACTTTATTTCGTGTTTCAAATAAATCCATTTACTGAAAAAAAACATATGCCAACATTTTTAATCATAGTTTATTTAATAAAAGTTAAATAATTATGTTTATTTTCTTTAATTATTTCTTGACATTACTTTTTATAGTAAAATAATTATTACAATGCATTAATTAAATGTAAATTGTTTATTTATGAACCCCTGCAATTATAGTTAATAAGTTAATTATGCATTATCCAATGTTAACTTATTTAATCATAGTTAAATAATCTATTAATTGTACAGTTTTTATTATAATTATTTTAACAGTTTAATTCTAGTTAAATCTCTTTAATTATAATAAATAACATTTTTTTCTTATGTTAGTTAAAATTTACCATAAAAAAAACGTTGAACCAATTATATATATTAATTAATACAATTTTAACTTATTTATCATAATTTTTTTTAATTTTATTGCTATTTAAATATTATGAAATTTCTCATTTAATAGCTCTCAATATGAAAATATGTATTTTTTCACTGACTGATAGAATTTGTTTACTTCTTATTGTTTTTATTTTTTTTATAATTAGATACTCTAAATTTTACTTTTAAGTAACCGCACAAAAATATTTTAGTCCTCGAAACTCAAAAATTTTAAAATTATTATATATATTTAAATTTAAAAATATGAACATAGTGTCTTTAACATAAGTTTTCATGAAGTCTTAATAAGTTTAAAAATTCGTTACATTTCTGAGTTTACATTCGTTACATTCGTTAACTCATATTATCAATATTTGCATTGTTCATACTTCTATTTGATCAATGTCGTATAAAATATACGATTTATTCAACTTTTTGAGTTTGTTATTAATTTATTTTAAGATTAACAGGCAGTCGAAAAGCACTAATTTGTATTATTAGGAAAGGAAACCGAAGTATATATATTTATATGAACTAATGATAACTCTTCTGATTTTTTGTTCTGCAACTATTTATACAATGCTTAACATACAGAATCCTGTTTGCCCCTATTTTAAATCCTCCCTTCCTATAAAAGCACATTTCATTTATTTTTACAAAGACATAGATATTTCTGAAATCCTTAAAAACAAACAACGTTTTAAAGAGTATATTCTTAATTTACAATTAAAGTTAAACCCATTGAGAAAATGAAGGTGAAAAGTGTCACATCTACTACAAATGGAATACATTGTTTATTCAAGAGAGTACTCACAAAATTATGATAAATTATTTAAGGGCAACTTAAAACAAAATGAAAAAATAACAACACTAGTTATATGCAAAATAAAAATGCAAATAATTGTGATTTTTTTTTTTTTTTTTTTTTTTTTTTTTGTGCATGAATCTAAAAAAACTATTGAAATCGCTAAAAAAAAAACAAGATTTATAACCAGTTTTTATTGAATTATCAAACTAATTGTATGTTTAATAATTTATTGCAGGGAACTAGGAGAAAATTAAATAATTATGTTGTTATTTTTACAGTTAAAACATTCCAATCCCTTAGCTGTATATAATAGCTTTATTTATACAGTATACCATAAAATTTGTAAGAGTATCAAATCTTTTAACTAGTTTCAAATGCTGTTTGATTTTAAAATTAATTTACTAATTACACTTCTCTTAGATATATTTTCTTACTTTAAGTGTAGACATTTTATTTAGAATCAAATAGCTGAAACAAGTTTTCCATACCAACCTCTTTTAACTTCTTTTTTTCACTAAAATTTATTTTTAAAAAAATCCTTGTGTTTCTTCAAATAACGGCATTAATAAACAACCTGTCTATCAATTTATTTTTTAAAAAGGAAAGAGATCTCACTCAATAAAATCTTGTTATGTTCTTGAATTTGTAATGTTTAAAGAATCCATTTTTACTCCACTAGGCTTTGGAATAATAAATACTGATGTCATTCTCTAGTTAAAAGTCCAATAAGAATCTCTCACCAATGGTTTTAGAAATATAATTGATAAAAACATTGTCTCTGCTTTATTAAATTTATTTCTATTTTAAATAAATAATACACTTCTCCTGTGAGACAATATGAATTAAAATGTATCACATATGAATATTTCTTACTAAAATATCATTATTATTATTATATAACAATACTTGTGTTTTGAAATTCAGTCATACACAGCAATTTTGTCAAAACAAATTCGTCTACTATCGTAAAACTGAAATCAAATATTCATTTACAAGCTGCGATGTGAATTGAATCGATAAACAAAGACAAATTGAAATTGTTAATAAATGTAAATATATTTTGTTCTCTTAAATAAAACATATAAAAAATTGAGTTTTCAAAATGAAATCAAAATTTTACTAAGGCAGTCCTTTGGTAATGATATTATAGTAAAAACCTTCTGGGGCATCTTCGACACTCTCTTCATAATCCTTTTACATTCACTAACAATTCATGGTTTCCTATTCATCGTCCTTTTTTCTGTGAATAAAAACAACTTAATGGTATTAACAGTAAATCTTCTCATGAATAAACCAGTCAGAATCAAGAAGGCGTATAGTTGTGCCTAGAAGAGAAAAATGTGTATTTATTTCTTGGAGTAGCACTTAGGGTAATGTTTCCTGCAAAGGTTTTTTTTATAAGCTGTATTAAAAAACATAACTGCGTAACAATTACAAAAATTAACTTCTATTTTTGATAGTTAATTAACTGTGTATTTTTTATTCATTATCATAATTAATAATAATTTTTATAGAGGTCGAACTAGCCATCTGATGCTATTAATTTTTCAACAAAAATATTTTAAAGATAACATTACATTCCTATAATTATTTAAAGTCACATTCTTTTAAGATTACATTCACAACATAAAATATCAATTAAAATATAAGAGGCTAACAAAATTTTTTTTTTATTTCAGTAGACTAATCACTTCAGAAAACCTTAGATAATATAAAAATACTTAAGATATTTTGCTTTACTTGTAGAAAGTCATATCTTATACCTGCTAGCACTTTTTTTACTGCTATCTGATAATAGTCCTAAAGGAAATACATGAAAAAAATAAAATGTATGTACGATCTTGTGAAAAATTTAACTTGTAATTGAGTAATAAGAGAAATTTCTATGAAAATCTAGTACAGCTATTTTTATAGGATAAAGGATTTATCAAGTATAATATTATTATGTTTATTGAAAGAATAAAGTGTAAATTTCCTCAAATTAAAGAGAATTTAGGGAAATATTTTCCTATTAAATACTGTAGAGTCCTGAAAACTCGGTACCCGATGATCCGGCAATTTGGATAACACAGCCGCACCCTTGCAGGTCGAAAGAACCCCATGTGCAAGATGTTCGATGCAGAAATTATTGCTGCTCTGTCACAGTTAATGAAAAAATGCAGGAAAATGATAAAGACGTTAACGTTGTGGGCACCGTACAAATTCTTAAAATATCACAAAAAGAGTGACAAAACCACAATTCATTTTTTTTAACAACAAGGTGTGTTGGTAATGGACTTATTGTTCATTCGTCACCTTTGTGAGGGAGCAGAAAAACGCAGAACGCGGTGCAGAAAACAACAAGACATTACGCATTTCTTTTTTAAAAAAAACAGACAATTTTTTCAAAATCGGTCCTTTAATTTTCATTACAGACTGTTTTATGCCTCCATAAAGTATTTTTCTGAGGTGCGTCTGATCAAGTCAATTATTGTATACTATATATTCAATAATTTTCATTTTCATGCGAAAAGCCCTGTAATGCCTCCTTAAATCAACATGCGGGAATATTTCACATAACTTTAATGATGCACACGTACTCAATTTATTTAATTCTTTATACTCTAATATTAATTGCCAGGAAAATACATCTTAACTCCGTACTTTAACAGTTATTTTGTAAGGGGTCCTCCAAAACCTCCAGTTTTTTCTGATTGCTGAATTGTAAACTTTATAGTGAATGTAGATTGTTATAACTATATATATTATTTGCGAATACATTATATTATCTTCTATAACTTACTGTAAAAGAATATGATTATATCGTATTATTATTATTATATGAATATAGATATTGTCAGGATACATGAGTATTTTCAAGTTGATAAGTTGGTTAATATATCCAGAAAAGTATAATATGTGTCAAATGACAATTTATGCAAATAGCAGCTGGTTCTCCTTACGAGGATACTAACCCTTATTGTGAAGTACTTCTTATATAATTGGTTGGAATATGTTTTTCTTTAAGTATACACATCTGTTGAATCGAAGAAAAATAATTCCACTTCAAATTCTTGAACTATTTTAAGAGTATTCAAGTGTTACCTCAAAAATGATTTTTAGCTAGATCGTTACTTATTAATTATGAAAAAATCCTTATTATTGAACCTTTCCTTAGCATTATGTTTCTGAAAAGAAGTAATACTCGAAAGGTAACTGATTTACATTTAAAGAAATCTGCAGGTGTCTGAAATGTATCTTTTAACTTTTAAAAGTAATTAAATATGAACAATGATATTCACTAACGATTTTTATGTTCCAGAAAGAAAATATCAAGGTTTTTTTTTTCTTACAATGCTTTATTGCATGATTTCAATGTGCGCAACATCAATTACATGCAACCCATCGAATTTGTACGAGATTTCTAACCACGTTCTATGTAGCATAGCAGAAGCAACAGTCTGGATGTCCGCTGTAATTCGACTCTTTATTTCATCAGTGCCACGAATTGGAGATTGGTATACGATGTTTCTCACGTATTTACGTAAAAAGAGGTATTAAGTTGTTATGACTGGGGTCTTTCGCCAGATTTTGGTTTTGCCAATGTGCTGTATACCTGTGGTTATAAATCATTTACGTCGTTCATAAATTGTAGGTCTTGAAGGGGGATTTCAATTGTATATAGTCTAAATTTACTCTGTACATGTGTGACAGATTAAAATTCGGTAAACCGTGAAATAACTTGAGCTTGTTCTTGCGGTAAAGTAATTTCAAAACCAGAATGTTGCTTTGACATAGAGTCATCACACTTCCTTTTTTTAAAAAAAAATTTAAAAAATTTTATGGAATATAAAAGAATTTTTGTGCTTATCATTGTTTGTTTATTTTTACATATTTTTCGGAAGGCAAAAATACTTTTCAAACATCTTGTGTATAATGCAATTTAAATAATATTAACTTCATTGTAGATAGTTTCATTTAGAAATAGTAGAATAGATATAATTAAAAAAAAATTTTAAGACACACTTTTAAAAATACTTTTCTTTAAATTGTAATGTTTTAAAATTAAATTAAATTCATAAAGCATTTTCATTTGAAATTATTAATATCAGTCAATTGCAGTGATACATTTGAGACGAATTTTCATAGATATCTAACCATTTCGTTTTAAGTTTGATTTTTTTTAAAAAAAACTATAATTTTAGAATTTACTGGAATTTTGGCTACAGTTAGAAAAAAATTTCGATAACTTTTTGAAATAACAAACATTTATTAGAACAATTTCCTTTCGAAGTATGCTTCTAGTACCTTGTGCTACATATTTATGGGAAACCATATTTTCCACATTAACAGTAATAAAAACAATAATAATTATATAAATGCTTTGAAATATTTAAGTTCTGCATGCTGAGAGATATCAAATAACCATGTATTACTTAATTCATTATTTAAAAGCAAATATGCACAATCGGTTATTAATTACGCATAACTGGTTTCGCATTCAGAGAATGGTGAAATTAGAATCGTATGAATATAACTTTTCATTACAAATAATTGGTTTAAAATGATTTCCTTTATAACTAATTCTCAAGATATATTTCTTTTATTTGTACTCATAATTCATATCTACCTTTATACTTAGGATCATGAAAACATTTTTCGGTTTCAAAGGGTCGCAATGTAAAAGAAAATCTAAGAAACCTTCCTGTAAACAATATGTATATTTTTGACTTTTCCACACATAACACGATGATCATTATTTTAACTATAATAGTTAGATTATTTTTCTTCACTTTTGTCATTTGAACAAACACGGACAAATGATAAGACATGATTTCCCTATAATGCAAGTTAACGTATATTTTAAGGTATCCGACTACTTGCGACAACCTTTTTTTTTAAAAAAAAATAGAGATATGGGGATTTTTTTGTTGTTGCTGTTTTTAGATTTGCTTAGCACATTTTAAGAAAAATTTGCTAAATTAAGAATGAAAAAAGAAATTATTATTACTAAAATGGGAAAAAATGGGTTAAAATTGGCAAAAAATAACATAAACGTGGCCTATTCTGGACCAAAAGTTTATAAACAACTTTCCAATTTTTCAATTCTGATGTGTTGCTATATTATTCATTTTTGAAATGACCTTCAGCATAAGAGATATTTTAATTTTTACAAAAACTAGAGCACTTTATCTTAGTTTTTATATGAAATTGCTTTAAAAAAACAGTGATTATATTAATATAAGGGACTGTAAATTTTGTAATAAAACAGTGAGTGATGAATCTGAAGGTTTAAACACTTCCACTATTATACAGAACATACACAAAAAATTTCAGTTCGTTATTTTCGAAACTTTTTTAGCAATCGCTGTCCCCGTTTTAGCATTTTCAAGAAAATACATTTCCAGTAAAACGCGTTTTAAAGCATGACATCTGCTTTAAATAAAACACTTGTAGTTTTTGTTCTAGTGAACAGAAAGTTATAAAGGTATTTTTATAAAGCTAATAAGATGGCCTATAAAATAAAATCATAAAAAAAAAATTATAAATTTTTCTTTAAATTCACAATTTTATGGTAATCGGATTCCTTAAATTTAGTTTTAATTACCCTTTAATCCGATGCACCCTCCAGCGACATATATATGATCCTCTACAAATATACAACACAAAACCATAAAGTGCTTACTATTCAAAACCTTGATATCTTTTTAGTTATTGCCTCACATAACCATAATGATATTTGGTTAAATCATTCTCATAGCATGTCAAATAAAATAATTCTTACTGAATCACTTCTCTCCAACAAAATTCAAATTCTCACAAAATTTAAGCCAAGTCAGAAACTAAATATAAGCTCATAAAAGTTTATCTACGCAAAATTTGCCTGCTTCCCTTACACGACGACAGCGTAATCTCCTACCATAGACACCAACCCCATTTCCAAAACTAGCTTCACTCTATTCCAAGTAGTTCCTCACAGATTTGGCCATCTTCCCTTCTACCATCACGAAGGGAACGTTTACACGGATAATCGGCGTTCACCCAAAGCAGACATGTTCAAAATTTCATTAAAACCGAGCTACCGCGTTTGCAGCTAATTGAACAGATTAGTCTAATCCTATTTGAATTCCTGAGTCAACTGCATGGCGGAGAGATATAGTTCTCGCTAGGTCGATAAGCTAGTTTCCCTCCTTCGCTCTTTCCCTCTCCATAAGCTTCTTATATAATAATTCTCTGACTTACGAAAGGAGTATCCTGCAGTATTCTAAAGAATCTCCTCTCCAGAGTCACTTAGTTTCTTGAAGAAGTTTTTTAAAAAATGGATTGTTTTTTAAGAGACTAAAATATAAAATTGTTAGAATGATCAAAGAAATGTATTTAGCTTTATGTACTGCACATTTTTTAGCTAATATTATACTTGCTTTTTTTTTAAATTTTGGTTTTCTATTGATCTTAAACTTTTTTAAAACTAATGTGTGATATTTTTGACAAAAAACAACAGTTAAATTGTATATAAATCCATTTTTATGCCATTCATAGCAACTGTTCTTCTGAAAGGAAATGTATTCACTGATATATCCGAATGCATTCAGTTTTGCCTTAAGTTTATTATAGAATATTTAATTTGATTTTTTTATGCTTATGTTAACGTAATGTTATTCTAAAACTCTAAATACGTGATGGGAAAATTACGGACCACCCGCCAGACCACTCGCCCATCTGGATGTCACATTCGGTCCACCGCAAATCGTAAGGCAATCCTCCACAGATCTTTTTATTTCATTGTTTTAAAAAAGTTCATTTGTGGAAACATTTTTTCTTTGCATATGGGAATAGGATCTGCATATTTTTTTGCATGTGTTAATTCTAATTAGGAAACTTTATATAGCAATTGGTTTAAATGTTTCTGTAGGTTTAAAAAATGAAACTCACCGTAGTAAATTTGCATTAAAATTATTAAAATATATTTGTTTGCTTTTAGATTTAAGTTTTAAAAATTTTAAAAACAAGAAATGCTCAGCTACAACTCTTTTCATAGCATTAAGGTTAAAGAATTTTCGAAAAGTTTTTTTTTCAGTCTGTATTGTATTTTACGAAAAAATAATTGGCCCACCAATTTCTTCGGCCTACATCTGAAAAGTTTTGCCTATTACTGTATAAACTATACTTTATATCTTAAATATATAGTTTTTAATGCTCATTTAAAAAATGTATACTTAAAAACTAATTGATTTCTAACATTGAATTTTTCATAAAAGGGTGTAAAAGCAATTAAAGTAAAAAAAGAATAAATCTTAGAATCTTGTCATTAGAATTAGTATCAATTTATTATTTGTTAAGTAAAAAAAAATTTCAATGTAGTCCTAATTTTTCTCTCTCGTAAATGTTTTAAATCTCTTGATATAAAATAGAATATATTGTTATTCGTAAAAAAAATTGGAACAAAATTTTTGAAGCTCCTCAAATGTATGATCAACATAAATCAAATTGAATAAGTATTTCGAACATGTTTTTCGTTTTATTATAACAAGGGATTCATTTTTCGTTTTATAACTTCAGCAAGTTTTGTGTGTGTGTGTGTGTGGTGCGTGTGCGTGTGCGTGTGTGTGTGGTGTGTGTGTGTGTGTGTGTGTGTGTGTGTGTGTGTGTGTGTGTGTGTGTGTGTGTGTGTGTGTGTGTGTGTGTGTGTGTGTGTGTGTGTGTGTGTGTGTGTGTGTGTGTGTGTGTGTGTGTGTGTGTGATTTTTGCTCCTGCTTTCCAATAAATATTGTTTGAGAATCAAGGAATCAATACAACATTCGTACAATCATTAATTTTGTGGATAGAGATATTCCCAGATTTTTAATGTATTGGTTTTCGATATCATTTTGGTTTAAAGCAGTTTTAGATTTCGGTTATTATGTTTATCTTCAAAAGAATCTGAACCTTAAGGATATGTGATTGCATGTTAGATTTATAACAATCGAGTTCCCTCAATAAAATATTGAAGAAATAAAATAGCGTTTATACAAAGTATTTGAAGCAAACTAAGGCAAATTAATGGGATTAATCAAATGAAATAAATAAATGTCAAAAATTATTATAGATTAAAAAGTGAAAACTATTTTTACTGAAAAATTTGTTGTTTAAATTTCTCTCTTGCTCAGTATAAAGTAACATTCAAATTTATATAATTCGTATTTCCAGTAAATTCGAGTATATTTTCTTCTTACAAAAGACTACTTATTTGGAATTAACTCCCGTATCCCTTTAAGAACCCGCACGGTCGTGCGGGATAGATATTCTTATACGTTTTTGCTTCTGGAATAGTCGTATGTAAGAAAAGCCCAAATTGAACGATTCAGCGGGTTTGCAGAAAATGTGAAGTATCTCTTTTTATCAATAGATGGTGATTGTAGTTCATGTTTTTCTTTTAGCTGGCAAATCTAACTTTGTTTTCAAATACAACGAAAACACGTCTTTTTATCCTTCGTAAAAAGGTTATTATCGATACATTTCTAATTGCTTTGATACACATTTTTGTCTTAATGTTTAAATAAAAAAATTAAATTAAATATGCTGTAAAGGTAAGTTCTTGCTATATGAGTTTTCTTTTCTATTTCAATAACGTTGATTGAAGCCTAAATAAAAACGAAATATATTATTGTACAATTAATATCATTTCCTTGGGGGATGCCATGGATGAGTCCTTTTTATTCTTTCATTCGCTCTTTTTTGCAATTAATTTTCTCTTTCATGCATTTGTTGAGGAGTATGGCATTTTCATGTTTTACACATATATCTGCATCAATATCTCTTCCTATCCCCCCTCCAAAAAAATGTGGGTTTTCCGAGGGGAGCTGGTAAGGTGTGGTTTAAATAATTTTTTTAAATAATTAAATTTTCTGATGAATTTTATTATTTTTCATGAAATACTGTGCTAACTTTTAACAAACACTTTTCCTAGTGTGCAAAAGGAAAATAATTCTCACACAAGAAGAAATTTTGCAAGTGATGAATAAATCAGATTCTGAGCTTAGTGATTAAACGGATGATGACTAGGCCGAGAACAAATCATAAGAATCACGTATACTGAAATGAGAATCCAGTTCAGATGAGAGCGATGAAGAAAATCAAGGAAATATTTGCAATGGAAAGACAATTTTGGATCATTCTTTGCCATAAAAGTCTCTTGAACCCATCCATTTCATTGTTTTTGCTGTTGCAAATTCTTGGTTACAATATCAAATAAAATTCCTCCGAAAATCAAAATGGATCTCTTAAAATTTAAGTTAGAGATATAGCTGAAGCATTTACAGCCTGTCCACCTAATAATAAAAGTATTTTATCTTATAATGAAGATAACAGTGTTAGGTGTAATTCCTCCCACAAAAAGATCGAAGTGCTATAAACCGCTAACTATACATGTCATGCCTTTTCGATATGTTGACGACATTTCAAGGTTTCCCAAGTGCAAATTTGAAAATTGCGAAAGTAGTTCGAAAATATGTTGTGAAAAATGCAATGTTTACTTATATCTGTCAAAAAAAATATGCTTTAAAGATTTTCGAAGTAAATAAATAATGAGGCAATAAAAGAATTAATTATACATCAATAATTTCCTTATGTGTAACACAATTTTAGTTGATTTAAGATTGTGTCTTCAATCAACTTAGACCTAAAAAATTCATAACACGTAAAATTTCACAGGTGACCTGCTTCACAGATAAAATTTAACCCGCACAATCGTGCGGGTACCGTCTACGTTCCAGGGGTGGAGGGAAATTTTTTTAATTATTTTTCCAGCGTCATTGGGTCAATATAGTGTTAATAACCAGAAGAACTTAATATTTAAGGATAAAAATATTTTGAGTTTTAAAGGGTTGTGCTAAAAAGAAGAAGCTTTTATATTTCTAAAGCATATTTTAGAAAAAAAAGTATAAGGAACTTTTAAATCTATCATTTTAAAAACAGAAAACTATTTTTACTACACCTGGAAAATAGTGGAATTTTATTTAATTGGCTAGCTATCAAAGGAGTATTACTTGATTTTCATAAAAGTTTTGGAAAAAAAATTGTAGAACAAAAAGCCTTATACAGCGGTAATTCATATTTTAATGATTCATAAAAAGAAAAGTTGATACTTAAATTACATTTGATGTCAATTAAGCGTTTTTATTCAGCCTGTTACCCACAAGCTCTAACTGAAACAAATGTTTACTGGTAGCATAATTAAAAAAAGACACAGAACCCTATTTAAGAAATACAACTCCAATTCAAAATATTAGAACAATGAAAAATAAATCACGAATTGATTAGAAATTTGCCTTTATTTCTACAAAAATAAATTTTAGAGAATTTTAAAGTGTAGAACCACATTTTATACATAAATTTCGTAAACAAGCATAACATTAAAAAATTAACATCTTATATAAAAAAAGTTTATAGAGAATATTTTCTAAAAACTTAAAAAGAAGAATAATTGTCATGGCAGTTAAAAAAAAACTAGAGTAATAAACTAAGAATAATGAAAATAATCCACTCAAACGAAAATCATTGCGAACAACTTTATAGTGGCATCTCCCGTGGCCATAATAGCGTTACGTAGCAGCATCCTATGCACCAATTGTTTGCAGTCATCTTTTATGATTATTGCCAAATGGAGATTTCACCTTTTCCACGAGTTTATTCCAGTCCTTTGGGGCTAAATCCTGAAAAAAGTTTCTTCATGACCTCACTTCTAAATCACGACAGAGGTGTTAATTAGTTTGTAATTGTCTTGATATTTGTCACGCCAAACACAAATATTTTGATAGCCATGGGAAATGCAAAACATCATTTCATCGCTTAAAAAAAACGAGTTACTCCAGTCTCGATCACCCCATTGCAATCTGTCTTTTTACTGTCTCATTCAAGCCCTTCTTTGCTTGCAAGTAGCGGCCTTGTTTTAGATACACGTGATTGAAAATCAAGTTTATAAATTGAGTCGCTGCTGTGTAGTAGATGTTGAGGTATCCTTTTTGTTTATCATGCTTTATTTTATGACATTTGAGGTCCTTAAAGTGAACTTTACTCGTGATAAATTTAGCATTCGGCTTTGTTTTAGTATGGTAATTAGCTTACAACCACTATTTAAGTGATATTTCTTAATGCTTAGTTTTTAAAATCATCTTTTAAAATTTTACTCACAATTCCTTTAGAACAATTCTTTTTTTTCCCTGCAATCATCTGTCACAATAACGGTCCGCTATATCTTTCATGCGGCCAATTTTTAACCCCTAAAAAAACTATAGCCCCTTTAAACACGTTTCTATACGTACTAGCTAATTATAGGTACCATGAATGCAAGTTTTGTCATCAATGGTGACTATGCATAAAATTTTAGAAATATTCTAATGTTTTGAATCGTCCCTGAGAATATTTCACTTTTTTTAATAGTTTCAAGAATTTGTAATAAAATATCTGCTAATTATTTGGATAAGTGTGAGCAATATATCATACGTAAGAGCTTATTCTGAACACTTCGTAATTTTTTTATTCATCCATGTTACTTCTTTTTATAGATATCATACATTTTAGGACAATGAAATACCTTTTTTTTTTGGTTATAGAAGTTATAATTACTTTAATAAAAAATTAAACTTGTTATACTGCTCATAGCTAATATAATTCCTTTTAGACAAGAATGAGTGGCACATCAATAACTTCCTTCTATCATATAAATATGAAGAAGCTCGGATGTGTGTTTAAATATATTTTTATCTCTTTAATACCTACGTAATAAATATATTTCAAGAATAAAATATATGAGTATTTTGAAACAATCATTAAGGAAATATATTAATTCATTTTCAAACTACTTTTAAATTTTTTTTCTTTATTTGTATGTGAGTTGCGTGCATGTCTCTTGCGTGTCAATAATCGTTGATTGTTTTATAAAATAATCTTCCTCTTTTTTTAATTTATCGGAATAAATTTCGACCCTTAAGCTATTTCTGTTTCATTGAAATAAGTTAAATTAAATAATATTCCATTGGTAGATTGTTGAAATGATAGCTTTTTCAAAACGTTCGTCCATTAACTTGTTTTATGATAGGCTAATAATGATGTATAAATTGTGCATAATCATCGTAATCTTAAGTGAAAAAATCTAATTCGCCTGACCATTTTTGACGTATCATTACAGAGCTGGCATTGATTATCAGAATAATCAATCAAATGACATTTGACTGAATCGCTTATATAGAGTCAGCAATTCCTCTTAAACATCATCATTTTTAAATTTCCTATTCATTTTCTCTTCCTCTTTATCTAGTCAAAGGAAAACGATTTTCTCCCCTATGTAAAACGCATTAGCAAATCCTGATCTCTTTTACTATTACCTGTAGTGCCATCTGTTGACATAATTTGTAACGATGTACTGCCAAGCGCAGATAGTTGGAAAAGTTCCACACCGAATGTTTTAAGTAAAACATTTTGATGAACTTTTAAATGTGCTGAGGAAATTTTTACTAAAGAGCAGAAAATATAACCATAACTGATAATATTCCATAAATATCTGTGCATTGTTTTTCTATGAACGAGTTAATTACTTAATTAAAGTCATGTTTTAATAATTATTTGATCCAATAAGAAGAGACCAAAAAATCGGGTTTAAAAAAATCCTAAGCTTTTTCTGTGAAATTTAAGAAAATTTCCTTTAAAAAAGTGATAAATGCTTACTAATGAACAAGAATTATTAAAACAGTCTTATAAAAATAATCATTTTCAGTTGTTATAAATTTTAAACACATTTCCGATGGCGCTTATTTTTTCCCATTTCAACCCTTAAATCATTATAATATCGAATTTTTATTACTTTCAAGAAATGAAGATTGGTTTTTTTTTGTTTAGTACATAAAAGTTTTAATAAAACGTATTTTTAATAGTTTTTCTTAGGAACTGAAACGGAAATTTCTCATTAAAAAATTCATTAAAATATTTGTATCTTATTCAGAAAAAAAAAATATAGGAATATCTTATTTTAATTTTTTGAATAATTGATCACGCTTTTCGAATGCATGCAAAATATGCACAAATTATAGATTGAGATATGCTGCAACTTTTGAGAAGAAATTTATTTTTTTTTTTATTTGTAACATTTACATTGTTTTCTTCTTTTTTTTTAAAAAAAAAAAGAATGTTAAGTTTATATTTGAAAGAAGTATTGTTTTAAAGAAGCAGACTACAATACACTTTTCTACAAAAAACTGTTGCAAAAAATTGGAAATTTGTCGTCAAAATTAAGACTAGATTATATTCTTATATCTTATTATATACTGAACAAATAAATAAAAAAATAAAAAAATAGGAAAATGTTCAAGCAAAACAAGTTAATTAATTGCAAAAATACAGAGCAGTTGATTTTTTTTCCTTGAAAAAAAAACGTATAAGAATTTTAATCGCTTTCACATGTCAGTTTTTTTTAATATAGCAACTAATCATTATTTTTCTATACTTTTACTCCGGTTCTCAAAGAAGCTTGCATTGAATTTCAATTTAAAACTTATCTAATGAATATTCCAAGTGAAATGAAAAAAATTAGATAAGATTTTTTTTAGCTGAAAAGTATCGGAAGTCTATGCATATTCTTGCTCTTTTAAAATAAAATTTATTTTTAATAGGGAAATACCTAGGATTAATTAATGATAATATGATAAACTCGGTTTTTTTTTTTTTTTTTGTAGTTTTCGAATAATAATCGGTGAAACTTTAAATAATTTAGTTGTTTATTCTCCATAGATGTTTTTATGAAATTTCTCGCTTAAAAATAGATGTAAGACCTCCTGAAAAATTTTTTCTTATTGTAGAAAAGTAATTATTGCGAATTAAAAAGAACATAAAAATAAAGCTAAAAACGTATGACTTAAAAGTTTATTTTAATGGAAACGACTTTAGACTAAAAAGTTATTACTAACAGTACAACAAGTAGTCAATTTTTCTTCTCAAAAAATATTATGGGAAAATTATTTAAAATATTAATGAAAAATTGGAGCGAAATATATATTCAAAGGAAAATTATATTGATCTTTATAATAATCATTAACATGATATATAAATCAATATATTATCATATTGGGACAAATTTTAAAATCTGTCATTAATATTTGATTTTCGATTATTTATAATCAATAAATTAAAGCCTCCGAGAGTAAAAGGCATTATTTAAACCTTTGTAATGCTAAAAAATTTTGCTCTCAAAAATGTAATAAGGATGGAAAAGAACAAATGAAATGTAAGAAATACTTCAATATTTAAAAATCTTTTAATATTTCACATAAAAATTGCTTTTTAAAACTTATGAATTGTGATCGAAACCTCTTTAAATTATTATTTTGCCATGGTAAACAATATTGTCAATATTTTCGAAATTTTCTATAAATTAAATATTGAAAATTACCCAGAAATTAAGCTGGATTTTGTCATATACTGTTAGAAAATCATGCTGATTTTTAAACATTTTTATGAAAAAAAAAGTAATCCTATTATTTGGAGCAAAGTTAACAAGAAATTTAAAAATTCTATTCCAGAAATATATAAACTACTCTAAGCCAATCATACTTTCTAATTTGGGGTTTATTATACAGACCACCCCCCGATTTAATGAATTTCGTGATTTAACAAATTTATTTCTTTTCCCCGATTAAAAAAGAGGCAAAAAAACCTCGAATTAACGAGTAATAAACCTCAACGAATTATTTCAACAACAACAAAAAAAAATTTCATTAGCTTGAATTAGAAAAAATTGGATTTCTTTTCAAATGACATCCAAGCCTGGAACAGAAAAAGACTTTTCTCGTTCGTAGCAAATTATGACAGCGAAGGGTGCAGCCTGTTATTAGATTTTACAGGTGTAGATGAGTCATGAGTGTAACTTACCGCATGAGTTTTGAGTAGGACAGGAAATTCCCTTATCTCATTCCACTTCACAAAGCAAAAGATATTTTAAAAGATTTTAACACATTTGCTCTGTCTTCCTAGATTGAAGTAAGGTTTATTATACGTACGGTTTTGTGCAGAAAGTTTTGTTTTTTAAAATTTGTTAAGCATGAAGGATTGTCAGAAATAAATGCGTAACGATTTTTATGCAGAAATTGATCATGAAACTCCCGCCAAATATGTTGCATTTTCTTATGCTTGACATTGTTTGGAAACTGAAAACACCTCATGCAACAGGATTTAAATAACGCAGTATTTTCTGCTCTGCATAAAGTCAAAAAAGAACTCTTTCGAGTCAGGAGTCAAAAAGATTGTCAAAAATTTATTAGTCAATATTTTAAAATTTCCGATTAACTAGTGCGTAATAATGTGCTAATAGTATTTTTAACTGCTGAATAAAAAGGGTGAAATTTCTAACTTTGAATAATTTTTTGCGTAGTTGCTTATTAAAGAATTTCCCAAAGGTAAGTGCAAAAAAAATTGTATTTTTTGGACCCCGATATTACGAATAACTCCGATTTAACGAATAAAATGTTCGGTCCCGATAAATTCGTTACATCGAAGTTCGACTGAATGTAGAAAGGACATTTTATACGCAGTAAAAATGTTTAAAAAGTTCCCATTCTTTAATTAAAATTACAAATAACCTATTCAGTAGCGTGCCCTACATAAATAGATCTGTACTCCTCAACCATTTGTCGCCGTGAACCGATCAACGTTTTTGAGTTTTACAGCGGGAAGCTGAGGGGGGATGTATTGATTGTTTGTACTTTAGATTGTTTTTTTATTTAATCATTTTAATTTAATTGTATTTAAACATTTTTCTTATTTCCAATGGTAGATTATAAGACAACTGCAAACAAAATGAGAAACAGAGAATATTGACAAAAAAATAAGAAACAACAACAAATAAGAAAAGAAACACAAGTCCACAGTATAGTCTATAAATCACACATTTTGTGTCTGGATTCCCAATATCTGCTCCACATGGATCCAGAGCTGAGTGCACGGCAGCGTGCCAAATGAATGGCGTCCATTTCTTCATTGGAGTCACACAGTTTACAAAGAGGACTCTGAGCAATACCTACCATGTTTAGATGCTAGGATAGGCAGTCGTGATTTGAAAATCGGCCACAGTTCTATCTCGTGACCACTTTGGAATATGAAGGAGTTTTTGCTATATATATATAAACCACACACATTTAAACATGCCTTCAGAGAGAATATTAACGTCGCACTGATTAGCAACACGAGGGCTTTTGGCGACGGTCAGCGTAATTTTGAATCATGGTCAAGTGACGCGGATGACACTTGAGCTGGCACCCCCTCTCCTAACTACCACACCAACGGGAGGACGTTTGAGCTCTCGACAGACTTAACGTGCATCGCTCCCCTACACGGCAGTTCCTTAGTGGTACTAGGATCGAACTCATGACACGTTAGCCATGATCCGATGCCTAGACCACTCGGCCACCACGGCCACGACATGCCTTCAGAAGAAAAAAAACAGTTACACTAAAAGATGAATATAAAGGGACTTAACATGAAATGTGCAGGGGTGTAGCTACCACCGTATCAATGATACGGGACCCCCAAGCTACAGGGGCCCCAAAGCGCGTAACTGCAGTTACACTTACAGGAGTCTCACATCTAAAAAAGGGCCCACTCAGCAATTTTGATACAAGGCCCACTCAGAACTAGCTACGCCAGTGATGGAATGTAAAGTGATTTCCAAAAAAGTCTCGCAAATCCGTGAGAAATACACCCCAGTAAATAAAATGAAAATAATTTTATGTTCTTTGGGCTGCCCGGGGGTTGGGGACCACTTACCTAGATCGCGTAACTAGGCGTATGCCTGAAGTCCTACTCTATTGGACACCCTAGCATGGATTTACTAGTAATTCAAATTTTTTTAACGGCATTCAAGAGTAAATGTAGGTAAATAATGAAAAAAACCTTCATGTTATCATTCTTTTATACAAGCATAAGTGATCGCATTTTACATAGTAATTTCATCAGAGAGAAACCCATTATTGTATTTTAAAGCTGGAATTTTTGCTGGATAAATGCCCATTCTTTATAAAAACAAATTTTGTCATTCGTATTAAAAGAGTAGTTTTATCAAAAAAATTACTTAAATACAATTAAATAAAATGGATGAAAATGGATTAATTAAATACAAATAAATAAAAAATAAAAATTATTTAAATGTAAATAAACAAAAATGAATAAATTCAATACAAAGAAATTCAATCATGATTTGGCTGATCAGTGTATATACATTATTCCATATTTGTTTTAAAAATTTCCTTAGTTAGTAAATATAATTGTTTAATTATTTTCCATGAAAAAGGAAAACAACTTAGGACTTTTGCAATGTTTGATGATTGAATATTCTCAATTGGTACAATTCAATATTAAACTGACTTGTGAATTATGCTAAGTCTCTATTCTCAGTTTCCCGAATAAAATGACTTAATTAATCCAATCAAAAATGATCTTCAGGGAAATACAATATAATATTTTACAACAAAACAGAGAGTACCTCTTTTTTAATATGATTACCTACAAAATTTCTAACACAGTTTTATTGTTACACTGTGTGAATATTCAATGTAAACCTATATATCCCTATTTTACTTCATGACCTAAAACATTTCAGAAAAATAATTTCACATTAATATAAAAATAAATTTCCTATCATACTAAACACTATACAAAAGAAACTCAGAAGTTTATATGAATTCTACATTCAATAAAATGCAAGTTTTTTTTATTTTTAATTAGAAAAAATTTTCTCCTTTCAATTTAAAGAAAACAATTGCGTAAACAAGTGAACATTGATAATCGATATGTCAAAAAAAGGCTCCTAAATTAAGAAATTTTCAAAATTTATCAGCAAAATATTACATGATTTTTATATACAACTTTATTCCACGTTTTTCGCTTAATTTCATTGTAAAATAAACAATCACTGTTCATTTGTTCCTGATACAGTATATTAATCTTCCATCTATTGTTTTTAAAAAATGTAATTAGTCAAATTTAACTAGTTTAAAAAAACTGCCTTTCCCATTTCCACTCCTTGCATCAACCATTGCCATTAGGTATACTATTAAAAACAAAACAGAGCAGCAACTTATAAAACTGTTAATTATTTTATTAAAAAATTAATTAAACCTTTAGCCAAATTTGATTCGATTTCAAATCAAAAATAACTTGCCCTAACTTTAACTAAAACCAAACACAATGAAAGATCTTAGCTTTATGAACACACATATCTATATACATGTGTATAAGTTTAAAATATTCTTCGCAAGATTTAATTATTTTAGAACCATGCAAAAACACGCATTTCATTTCCATATCATCCACCGCAAGTGACCATTGTTATTAGACATGTCATCAAGGCTCCATCCCATTGAAAAGAGAAAGCTCTTTAGAGGCCATGTAGACCGATCACTGTCAGCCAAGCATGAATAGAGTATGGAGCGTATCATGATGATGCACTCTGGGGACCATTCCCTGACTGTCTAGCATCGTAATTGGTTTTCAAAAACTACATCGCAGTAATTAATTTCACCGTGTTCTATCATATCTTTTACTTTGTTGGAGATCTCTCTGCGGGCTTTTCTCTTGATTATAACGCACAAAAAGGCTATATGATTAACACGCTCACTACTCTTACTGGAGCGAGACGTATTGGCTCGAATGCTCGTGTAGTTACCATGACACCGGCGACGTGACCAAAGGCCGAATGGCCCAAGCGATCTCCTCTGGTCTGCATTAAAGGAACGAAGACGAGCGATCGTTAATCGTAGAAAAACTTGCTTTTCATGCTCCTCACATACCAGCGGCGTTTTTAAGACCCGACTCTGAAGGTGGGATTGCCAAGGCGGAAATTTTGTAATCAATTCCGTAGACTACTTTTATAAATTAGATGAAATTGCGAACCCGAGGACGCTACAAAGAGTTGCGCTTCCCCGTGTTGGAGCATTTTAAAGCTCTTCTTCCCTCCCCTTTACTAGATCGAGCGAAATGATGCATGCATTGGAAAGCGGTGCTCAAATAAAAAGGGGGGATAACACTGTTTTTATTCAATAAGGGCCTTATAGAAATGAAACGTAGTTCTTTTTTTATGAATGGATGGGTGAATAGAAAATAGAAGAGTATTGTGAAAGAGAAAGAAGAGAGAGGAAGGTGTTAATGTTAAATTCTTGTTAGGGAGCTTTTGATACAGCAAGGAATTAAAGAGAAAGTTTGGCTTAGCTTTATTCTCTAAAGATTTTTCTTTGTTCATTGTGTAAAGTTTGGCTCTTAAATCATATGTTGACACTTAATTAAACTAATTGAGGAAAAGTATTTCAAAAATTTAAGAAGTATTTCACTTTAAATAGATTAAAAGAGATTGATGTTAAGAATATAAGAAGAGTGTTGTTAGTTAATTTTGTTGGGAAAAAAGTTTACAAGAAATTATTGCATCAAAAATTGTTTTCTTAACTGTTTTCAAGCTTAGTTTTAAAACCATTAAAAACTTAATACTATGAAATAAGGAAATAATTTTCTGTTTATACATTTTAATTAAGCTCGTTTATTTTAGGATGAGAGAGAGTTAACAACATAGATATTGTAAATCAATATTCCAAATAAGAAGGATAGGTAATATTCTTTGTATTAAAAAAGAATTAGATTCTACACATTTCCTTTTTTGATTTATAAACAAGAAAATGAATAGGTCATAAGAAAGCATTGATACAGGGAAAAATAGTTTTTAAATTTAATTTTGTTTTAAGAAAATCTTTTTGGTGGAAAGAAGAGTGATTTGAATTACTATCGCACTTAAGCTAATAAGAAAGCGATTTATGATGATTGGTGAAAGGAAAACAAAAGAATCATTTCCAAGAATATTTTCTGTAAGCGTTTTTGAGAGATTTGATATATATACATATATATGGGTGTGTGTGTTGTGTATATAATTCGTGGTAGACTCTTTAACCCTTACTAAATACGAGGGATGATCAGAAAAAAAGGTTACAAGCCGTAGCATTTGACAAATGGTGCTACTTTTCATACAACTGGTTTGCAGGTAGGTAGTGAAAGTTCCCAGGCGGTTCAGGACGATTGAAATGGCATGAACTTAGGAAATTGGTCTAGTTTGGAAGTGCGAGCCTTTATTTGATTTTTATGGACAAAAAATATGTCCGCATCTGATAGAACAGAGCAGAATGAGCAGGCAACATGTAGCAAAATTGTGTCACTCTTTTCAATCAGGCAGACAGGATGTCGAAAACGGCAATATAGCAGGGAGCGCCCGGCCAAGCTCTTCACCAACAGAAATCAACACGGCACGAATTGAAGAAATAATTCAAAATGATCGATGGGTAACTCTGCGTGAAATCTCGTCAGAGCTAGGACTGAGCTATCGTAGCATGCAGCAAATCGTTTCTGATGTGCTGCGATATTCCAAGACAGTGCTGTGAAAACAACCGCCGAAACCTGGCTCAACGAATTGATTTCTACCAAGATGGGTTAAACAAGTTATTTCTGCGTTCTGATAAATGATTAAAGTCTTGGTGATTATGTCGAAATGTGATAGGCACATATGCCTCTTAATTCCCTTTAGTATTCTCTGTCTACTGTTAATAAATATTTCTTTATTCTACTTGTAATCTTTTTTTTTCTGATCACCCCTCGTATATTATATGTTATAAAATGTAGTTCAATAAATATGTAAGAATCTGTGGTATTGTTTCTCTTATCAATGAAGCTAAATGTCATGTATTCTCATTGTTTGTATATATAAAATTATTCAAATCTTAATTACAAATGAAACAGCAAATTATTTTGAAGTAATAATGATGAAAAATGTGTGACATTAAGATCGCAAATACGTTTGTCATCAAGTGAAAAATTATTTCTATTATTATATTTGAATGTTTCTCTCATTATTAAATTTTTCATTTGATAATGATGAAACAAGAGAGAAGGTTCGTTCGAAAAACCACTTCGTGTATCTAAATAATGGTTCATGATGCCAATAAAACGATTTATAATTTCCGTGATCACTATATATATAGATATATATATATATTACCGTTAAAGTGTGAAATCCGTTCTTTCATAGAATAACTAGGTATTTCATGAAATAACTGGACAAGTCAGTTAAAGTATATAAAATTATTGAATTCTACGGTTTATAACTAGGTATTCTATAGAATAACGATTACTTGAACGCTTAAGTATGATATACAGCACTCGAAAGTTTTTTGAACTTGTTATAGCTGTACTCTTAGTCAATTTTGAACCCCGTATGTCTGTTAGCTCATGTAAAAAAATGTGTATTAGTAAAAAGTGTGCTTATTTCAAAAATAATGTGCAAAGTGTCATCACAGCAATCCTAGCTCTACTAAATAATGAAAAATAAAATAAAGGTATTTCATAAAATTTAAATTAATATTTTGTTTGAAAAAGTTTACACAAAGTTTTTATCAAGCAATAGTTTTTCTTCCCGGTATGTATTTTTTCGATAATAGTTAAATAGAACTATTTCTGTAACATATTCTTTTTCTTTCCTTTCTGTTTAACCAACATTATAGCAATATGAGCAACAGTAAATTATATATCTCACCTGCTTTTCCTTATTATTTTTCAATTAATCATCCGCATAAAGGATAAAATGTAGTTTTCGAGAGATTTTAGCTATTTATAACCAACTAATTTATAAAATAACTTTGAAATTGTTTATTTTTCACTTTAACGGTGTATCATTAGATATGTCATATAATAACAGTTATTTCATAGAATAACAAGGTAAAGTATGAAGTATTTCATCCATCATAAATTTAACTGACTTGTCTAGTTATTTCATGAATCTTGTCAGAATCTAGTTTCATGAACTTGTCTAGTTAATCTATGAAATAACTTAATTATTCAAATTATACCCCTTACATTTAACATATATATAATTCTTTCAAATCAGTTTTAATTCATGAAGACTCTGAATTTACACTCTAGTTCCAAAAGCACCTTATCTTTTCAAAATCAGTTTCAGATACAAAATCATAGCGTTTCAGTTAGTTTAGCAACACAGAATAGAGATGTTTTGTCTCAATTTGTGTAATTTCTTATAATGCCAAAATACATGTTTGAGGGTAAATAAGTGTTTATTTACACCACACTGTAAAGGAACGTGAAGGCTATCACGTGAAGACTATTGGCAACGGACCTCGTAATTTTGAATCTCTTCCAAAATTACGAGGCCCTTCTTAAGGATGATAATGACACTTGAGCTGGCATCCCACTCTAATAACTTCCGCACCATACCAATTTGAGGATCTTGTGGTCCACGATATATTTAATGTGCATTAACCCCTCTACATGGTGGGTCTTGAGTGGTGCTTTGGCTCGAATCCGCAACTCGGGCGAGAGTTCGTTACCATGACCTCTAGGCTACCGCGGCCACTACATGTTTGAGGATTACAAATCCATCATAAAATCGGCATGTAAATATTCTCATGGAAACAGAAAAAATCAGGTCAGAGGAGAATATAAAAGAGTGGTTCGGAGTATATTCACCATTTATCTTATTTCGTCAGTGGTAAATGTTTCCGTCATACGTCATGTATGTTTAGGTTGTAAGTCAAGGAGGAGAGTGAAAATATTCAAAAAACAATTTTTTTGTTTGAATTGGTAATACCTAAATTTCGTTAACTGTTTTTCGTTGGTAATCAGAGTCATTTATTAGCCGAATTTTCACTCCAGTCAGACATATTCAGCCAATGTTATTACTAACATTTTTCACTACTTCAATACCAAATTACTTCATTTTTTACAATTTCCATTCTTGATACCACGAAAAGGTATCATTACCGAGCTGGACATTCAATCCGTGTCAAGTTTCAGTAGATTTGACATTTTCATTCATTAAATAGTTAGTAATTATTCGCTCTGAAGTAGTTACTTCATACATTCTTACCATGCTAGTGATTAAACTAAAGAACATATGAGGAATAAAATGATATCAAATGATTATTGAAATTTAATTAACTATGCATTTGTTATGACAAAATATGTAAGAATCGTCTCCAGCTATCAAATGATTAGGATGTCAAATGATAATTTAAACTTAATTAATGCTTGTGTTATGACAAAATATGTAAAAATCATCCCACCTGTTAAAAAGTCTTTTCTATATTTAATCTGTTTTCATATACAGGGTGATTCGCTATTAGACAGACAAAAATATAAGACCGTGGCGTAACGTACACTCTCACATCACGGGTGGGGGGAGGGATCTAGGAGACCCAAAGCCTGACTGTCGCCAAGTACCTACCCTTTGTAAAATCCAACTTGGGGGGCTCAAAACCTGACTTTGTGGGGGGCCCAGATGTTCTTCGTTACGCCACTGACACAAGGTGTGTAGAGGGTACAGAGACAACTCGCAATCACATAGGAATGCAGGATTGCAAATGCGGTATTTGAGAGCTATGGTGCAAAGAATCAAAGAAAAAGAACAGAAACAACGCGTGAATGGGACAGAAAACATTTTATTGGAAGGTAGTACTACAATATATATAGATGTTCGAAATTGCAACCAGAAGTCGTCGGCAAGCCTGACAGCGGCAATTCCTTGCACGGAATTCCTTGCGTTCTGCAAGATTATTGGCCTTTTACTTATCCTCACAGCAGCTACAGATATTTGAGCAATGACATCTTCATCTGAAGGAGTGGACGTCTCGTACACCAAACAGTTCATGTGACCCCAGAAGAAGCCCACGCGTGATAGATCCGGAGATCTGGACCTCATTGGAATGTTCCTTTTGCCCAGTTCGTTGGACGGTAGGGTATACCTGATCTTCTTGCAACAAGTCCTGCCCGAACTTATTGATGCAACATATGTTCCTCCGTTGTTGCGCCGCTCCATGTGGTACCAGCATGACGGGACTTCTCCACATAACGGAATTCATGCCCGCCAACGCCTCAACATAACCTTCGGGCAGCAGTGGATAGGTCGAGGTGGCCCGGTTCAATGGTCTGCCAGATCACCCGACCTATTATGCATGGACTTTTTCTTCGGGGGTCACATAAAAAATTTGGTGAACGAGACGTCGGCCCCATTAGTTGAAGACCTCATTTCTCTTATATCTGTAGCTGCTGGGAGGATTCAATCCCATCTTTCCAGAACGAAAAAAAAGTCCCATTCAGCGCCACTGTCAAACTTTACAAACCATTTCTGGTTGCAAATTTGAACACTTTTTGTAGTACAACCTTTCAATAAAATGTTTTCTATCTCATTAATGGGTTGTTGTTTCTGTTCTTTATCTCTGATTATTTGTACCATAGCTCGCACAACTGTGGCATTTGCGACCCTGCATTCCTATGTGATTCCGATTTGACTCTGTACCCCTTACACTCCCTGTAAGTTTGTCTGTCTGATAGCGAATCACCCTGCATATATATATATATATATTGCAATTTCACAATTTTTTGGTATACAACGTTCTTTTTTCTTATTTATGAAGATAAACTTAGTATTTATTGTGAATATTATCTATTTATTTCATTAATGATGTTTGTGAATTCCTTACATACTACTTTATTTTAGTTCAAAATTAACTTTATAATTTTAAAACATTTTGTGCTAAAAGCTTTTTGTGACTGAAAGGCGATTTCTTTTCAAAATCGCGATTAAATTTTGCCTCAATTTTTACTGAGTGAGTTAATATTAACGTAGCACTATTCAGCAACTCCAGGGCTTTTGGTGACAGACCTCTTAATTTTGAACAATTGTCAAGTGACGAAGACGACACCTGAGCTGTCACCCCCTCTACTAACTTCCACATCACACCAACGGGAGGACGTTTGATCTTCGACAGATTTAACGTGCCACTGAAAATCCGCCTACACGGCGAATTTTCAGTGGTACTAGGCTTGAACTTATGACATGCCGGCCGCAAGTCCGTTGCCTTGACCACTATGCTACTGTGGCTACAAGTAATATATGGAAAAGGTGCTCTTTTTTGTTAATGAACAACAAAAGAAGTTTTTATAATTTATATAAAAAATGTTGAAATGTGCTTCTTATTTCTTGGTTGATTAATAGTTGAAGAAAATATTTTTTTAAGAAACTCTTTTTTGACTTTCCATATAATATTCTTCTGATGATTTGCATTGTCGACTACTTCGTTGAATAGAAATCTATGATTCGTAGAGTTTATGTTGATCTTTAATCAATCAGGTGCGCCGAAAACAAATGAATGTAACCCTTTTTTCTATATATTACATACATAAACGAATAATTAATATAAATAAAACATATTGATAAAAATAAGGAAAAAATGATATATGAAATGTATCAAATTCTCATATTAACGGGTATATATCATTAGGAAAAGTCTATTTCTCTCACTTATTCCAAAACTACATTTTGAGTGTAGTAATACCATTTTAAACATAACACATTTATCGTGTGATAAAACTATACTTTATTTTCCTTATTTAAATTTTTGATATTCAATAATGATGTAATTATATAGTAGTTTACCAAATCTCTACCCGTTTTGTCCATAAAACAGTTATAAAGCTACGATTTAAAGAAAATATATTTCTTAATTTTAAAAAAAAATTTCATAATAGAGAAAAAATAAAATTAACTCGAAAAATTAGCTAAGGAAATCTTATCTCATTATATAGTTTCATGTAGTATCCGAAACAATTTGGTAAAACTTGTAGGTAAATATTATTTGACATTTGGTGTTATGGGATTTCAAAAAATTGCTAATAATCTGCGGAAAAATTTTCGTAAAATTTTTGAAAAATTGAGCTTTTAAAAATAGAGTTTGAAAATGAAGCACTTAAATAAATGTTTTTAAAAATTCTCCTTTCGCGTTTTTACCGAAAATAAAGTTATATTATTTGTGCTATAAGCTATTCAGAGGTAAATGCATAAAATGCTTAAGTTGGTTATATGCTCCCAGGCAATTATAGGTGCTTACGGTAATCAATAATCTGCACCATGGGAAACGGATCACTTTTGAAAATCTTTAAATTACGAATGCATCACAGTGCTTAATGTGTGTATATATAGAGAGAGAAGGTGAGAGAGAGGAAAATTCTGATTTTTCACTGAACGTTTTATATAATTGGATAAATTACAAGACGATAAACGTGATGATAAAATAAACACAATCTTAAATGAAAAAAATAATAATAATGAAAAATAAAAGTTTAAAAATTTATTCTGAAAATGAAAATTTTTAAGTTTCACATTTTAATTAAAAAAAGTAATATTTGAAACAATTCATTTAAAAACTTAAATGAATCTCTGTTCTCGACAGTTGTGTAATAAACTTTTGAAAATTGTTTAATGTCCTTTCCATTGAAAATTGCATGAAATTTGTAATTTTAACTTCAAAATAAAATGGAGTCTCTTTTTTAAATAGTGATAAATATGTTTCTGAAAACTGCCTGATTCTGTTTCGTTCAATCCTGACAGCATTTCATATTTAACAGCAAACGAAGCTCATTTTATTAGTCTTTTCTAAAGCAAAATATTTTGTTTAGAACGCGATTGTATTTCTTTTCAATTTTCTCCCGTCATTTTGTCCCTTACTTAACCACGTCTTCCTATGTATTTGTGTATTAATGCAATAGAGTGCTCTGTATTTTCCCTCCCCTTATTATTAGAAATCTATTCCAGAGTCGGAAAGATCTCGCAGGAAATCCTAATGCTTTTCCTGAAAAAGCAAATCCAATAAGAATCCGAAGCGGAAGTATATGAAAAGAATTTTTGTTCCCTTCCAACTCCAGGGGGAGGTCTCCAGCTCCGAAGGAAAAGAGTCACAGCACATAACTACTATTACTTAACCGTGTTTGTCATACAAGATGTGCTAGAAGCAGCTAAGGCTGATCAGTAGCATTTTCTTTGTTTAGCTTCGCCGTTCTTGGCTTGACCCCGGAAAAGAGCCCACCAATCAAAGCGCAAAATCAGGACCTTAATCCTCTTCTATCGTAAACACGGGGGCCTCCTCCCTGCTTTTCCTTCCAGCCTCAGCAAGAGACGCACGTCAGCCTGCTCGTCTTTTTGCTTAACGAAAATGTTGATTAAACGCCCCAAGCTTCCTCTGACTCGTCATCAATAATGCACCCGGTATCTGCTTCATCAATATTAAATGAGAAACTCGCTCACTCACTGGCTGCGCCTCATGCGCCGCGTGGTGGCAGCACTGGCTCTCCAATGCAGTTCGGGCACGCGCGCCATCTGGCGGGCTCCTAAAGTGATTATCTCGAGTTTTATGGCGATAATCACTTTGTTGTAAGAATGAGAGGAAAAGTGACAACGCTGATAAAATATTGGAGAATTTGTCGAATTACGTGGAGCAGTAGTTACTCAGGGGGAAAGAAAGTATTGTTGGATAATTAGACAAATTTATTTGGAAATATGGTTTTCGGAATGATGTAGAAAGATAGAGGCGGAATTTTTCTTCCCCTTTTGACTGAGTTTCTTTTCTTTTATTTTTTTTAATTTACTTCTCATAAGCGATTTAATTCAATTTGCTTCTCCACCTCTCGCGCGTTTCGTATTTTTTTTAATGGCTTCCGGTAGAGCTATCTTTCACCACTCTTTGCATCATGGATGATAATCTTTGGAATTAAAAATTCTTGCTCTTCGGGTTATGCTATACATTTTAATTTAATCATTCATATTCGCTTTTCGTTTTTCATGCGGATGCGTTTAAGAGGGATTTTTTTTTATGCTTCGCGTCGCTTAAAATAAACTAGAAAGGAATTTTAACCTGTAGCTTAAATGTGATTAAATTTATCATTAAATAAATTCGAGTATCTATTTTTCTTAAAAGACTAAAAAGCGGGGACGTGTTAAGATAGTCTAAGAACGTGTATTGAAACGTACATTCCGAATGACTTCTTATATTTAATCGAACTTAAATTAATTACAATTTTTCTTTTTGGCGTAGAAGGCTTGTAAATTTTATCATCTAGCAATTACTCTACAGAGAAAGAAAAGTTATCGTATTCTACGATTGTGAGGCTAAAACAGTTATAAAAAATGGATACGCACTTTTCCAACATTGTTCAATTCAAATTAGTTATCAGTAAAAGAAGAATATTTCTCAATTACTTTTCTATTTTAATTTGTTTCTCAATGTCCTGAATAACGTTTATACTTCATCACATTAATTTTCAAAATAGATAAAGTGAACAGTTGATTTATAGTGAGTTGTGCTTTAATAAGAGAAATACTAAGAGAAATCTCCGTACTATATAAGATAATAATTACCTGCATTAATTAAAAATAATTATTGGATTACTTTATATATATATATATATATAATATATATATATATATATATAATAAATATATATATATATATATATAATATATATATATATATATATAATATTTATTTTAAATTTTAGAAAATTTAAGTTATTTTTTCTAAAATTTTAAGAAAAAAAACTGCGAATCTTAAGTAAAGCACATTTCCTCTTCTTTCTTTAAATAGTACTAAAAGAAGAAGAAAAAACTAATTACAATTTTTTTTTTCAAATTTATTTTCAAAAAATACAGTTTTTTACAATGATGCGTTCGGTTGAAGCCCTTTATAACAAATATTTACTATATATAGTTATCAAACCTTGACCAGGTTAGTTAGGAAATATTCCAAAAAACAATGGTTTATTTGCCTTAAATTAGAAGCTATGGATTCTAATCTTTTGGATTTTTTATTTGCTCTCTTTTGTAAGAAAATGAGTTCAATATGTAATTAAAAACCACTTATATAACTGTTTTTTCTAGAATTGCAATTCTTTTCCGTTAAATTAAATAGTATGAAAAGCAGTTGCACATTAAATTCAAACGGGACTCAAAAATAATCACATGGTTGAATTGGCAGATTTGCAATGAGCATGTTCGGGTATCCTACTTTTCATTTGATCCTTTTCTTAAAATAATAAAAACTGTTTCTTTAAACATAATTAATCATCTAGAAACATTATTTTCTAGCTATCAACGATTTTTTATTTTAATGTCTAAGTATATGGACTATAGTATACGAATAATTAAAATTATAAATTTAGCATTGTTGTTGGCGGTTTTCATTCGGGTTGTTGGTTTAAATATATTTTGATGGATTTAAGTATTAAATAAATGGGATTAACTCATTAAATTTGATGTATTGTGAAAAGTAGAGAAAAATAAATTAGCAGCTCGCATCAATAGGATGACGTTTACTGTAACGACCATTAACTAAAAAAATTGAAGTTAATTTATTATTTTCAAGTCAAAATGTTAACATTCTTCAAAAGCGTTTATATTCTGGATAATCTGTGCATGTTTTCACTAAATATTTCAACGTGGTTGAAAATATAATATGGAATGTATACATTTATTCCTAATAATGTAAATGAAAATGATTTTCATAAATGACTTTCGAATAAGATGCTGCATTAATTTGTAAGTCAGAAAATCTTAGTTTATTACAGTAAAGTATTTATACTACTTAAGGGATTTTCTCAAAATTTTCTTCCTTGAATTACTGATTTCAATACAGTTAACATATTCATTAAAGGTAATATTAGTACTATAAATGAATGGTTTGGAATCACAAACAACTGAAAATTTTAATTTGGATAGGCGACGCAGTACCTCGAATTTCTGAAATGCTAGTGACAAATATGTGACACGTATCTCGTTTCTCCCATCCATATTACGCCGTCTAAGGATTGCAAGGATCAATTTCGTTTAATATGAAGCATACTACGATATTCAAAACAAAGGGTCGTGAATGAAATCACGATTCGAAACCACAGCGCATTTGGAAAGCCCATTTTTTTTAGCCTGACCATAACTCAAATATAAATTCTAATGCAAGCAAATGAATATAAAAATTGCAATAAAACTTTCTAAACCTGATGAATTTTATTGAAACAGGTATGAAATGAAATAACTGGGGAGTTTGTGAAATTCATATATAGGATGAAATCATTTTAATACAATTTATGGTGTTTTCCAATGGAAAAAAAAACAAACTTTTTTATAATACTGAATTATCTGATGCCTTAAATTCATTTCATTTTTTTAAAAAAAACTTTCTTTTATATATTAGAAAATTACATTTAATGACAGATTCCAGTAAAATCCTGAAATAATTTTTTTAAATAACATTGAAACTTCGACATTTATATAAGTGGCGTTCGAGATCTGATTCCAATACAAAGACAGAGATGGATTAAGTTAGTTGGAGGCCCCTGGCGATAAAAGGTTTGTGGCCCATGAATTCAAGAGTAAAAAACTAAAACAGTGAAAAGGTTCGTTAAACTTAAAATCTCGTAATAAAATGTATAGCTATATTGAAACTCAATTGCTCAAGATAAACCTTAACTTTAAAAAAAATTTAAAACTTTATTAAAGAGCTTGTGCAATTTTGCTGTAAAACGTTATGTCTTGATTTCTTTTTGGCAAATTCATCAATTTTTTCCCGTGTCTATTTTGTCCAAAAAATCTTATTTTATACGTAATATTTCAAGGTTGTTCATCTTGTCTCCTCTCCCATAGCATTCTTAAATAATTTTAACGCGCCTTAAAACTGAAAAAGATCACTCACCTGATACATTTGGTATCGGTATTGTTAAATATATTTTCAAAAGTATATCTGCACATTAGGGAAAATCGATACCATCAGGGCCGGCTCTAGCAGTTTTGCCGCCCTGGACAAAGTGGAAAATGCCGTCCCTCTCCAAAGCCAGAAATTATAATTAAAAAAGATAAATTGTGTGTTCACATCAATACACAACTATAAAACCTGAATAATTCTGACGAACAAAAATGCATCCTATATATATATATTAAGCCTTAAAAATACAAAATAATTCGAAATTAAGTACATAATTACCTATTATTATTTCAAACAAGTAAAATGTAAGAGAAGAAATGGCCCATTTCAGTGGGCCAATTTCTTCGAAAAAGAGTCTACTGATGGTGGGGATCACAAGTATATATTTTAACTAATAGTAACTACATTCAAGACTAAAACATCTCTTGTGGCTCTCTATCCATTCAAAACTTTTACTACCCCTGTCCCCTTTTGGATAGCTGACACTGGACATCGTATGGGTGAAAGGAATGTCTATTGTGACCTCACTCCTGGATGTTGAGAAAGTTACCAGTGAAAGATGTGTAAGCATATCAAATTTCATGATTTAACATATACTCCCACCTCGAACCCTTAAAGTTTCAACACAAAAGACAACTGACTCTAAGCATTAAGAGTACAAAATAAAGAAATAAGGCACGATAAATGAAATATAAAATTCACACCCATATTTCAGAAAAATATAACAAACTTTTTGTAACACTAAAAAATATTTTCCAAATTCGATCTAAATGCCGCCCTTAAAATTTGCCGCTCCTGACAGAGGTCCGGTTTGTCCGGCCCTAGAGCCGCCCCTGAAACCATTTCTCTAACAACTCGATAAATTTCTAGTGGGGTTTTCAATGTATCTTTGTTTTCTTTCAAAAATCGTAAAAACTGATCCAATACTTCGCGAAAATTAAAAGATTCAATACCATCTTCATAAATATTCATTAGTCTTTGTATAAGAGCTTTCTTCTTAATTTTAGGTAATAATCTCTCTTCAAAAATACAGTTAGGTGTGTTCTAAAACAGTTTCATATATCTCAGCTCTTCGGGATAGTTCTGTTATTGTCCTATCGCATATGACATAAAATGAATTCACTGTGAAATTTTCCCTTCTTTCAAATTCATAAATGATTTTTCCGAATTCATGTCCGAAATTTTGGATATAATATTCTAGATATTTTGGTAGACTAGAGCCTTTTAATAATTCACTCAACTTTTTGCAACTATTTACTTGTAGCAATTATTCTCAGCAGTAAGATATTCAAAATCAGGTCATTAGGTAAATTTCATATTTGTCCATCTGTTTCAAAAGGGAAGTTGTGCCTTCACTATTGAACCTTTTCCCCCCTCATTCGCGTCACGGATTTCGGCCAGGGTATCTCTTGTATGAGTATAACACAGTCTTATAGCTCGTACGACATCTCCTTTTGCTGACCATCATGTACCTAAAACTTTTATCACCGATATTGCCCGTTTACTTCTTTCCAGAATTTTATTAATATTCGCCAATGATGGGTTGATAAATTCAACTTTCAGTGGTGCAATATCCCACTAGAGGGCCAAGGCCTACTGTGCCCATCTCAGTTTTCGTGATCTTGGGCACTGAGAAGCATGGCCTCATATTCCGGTCAGGTGGTCAGTCTGGCGCGAAACCTTAGTTCCCGAGCACAAGCTTGGTACTCATTTTATCGACCCATTGAAGGGATTAAAGGCTCAGTCGACCTTGCCAGACCGGGGTTTGAACCCTGAACGTGGTGTGAAAGCGCGACACGCTACCACTCGATTACAGATGGGGGGGTATGCAGAGAAAAAATGAATATCTTCTGGGCAGCATAATATGTTTAATCACATCGCTACACTTTTTGTTGCAAAATTTTCTACTAAATTTAAGGAGTGACTGGCACAAAAAAAAACGTTGCGCTTGAACTGTAGTTTAATATGTGCCTGTAGACTTGAGTATTACCTGGACATATTGAATGCATTATCAAATGACTGACCTGTATAATTTTCAATATTTTATCCAAATTTAGCAAAAAGTTCTAATACTTACTGTCAGGGACGTCTTAAGGCATGGGCCAACTGGAGCAGGGCCTCATCTCGTTTCCGACTCAGCCTTAATAAGATCATGTTTCGAAATATTTCAACGTTCGACTGTTTTTCCGGTGGTATATTCTCCGAAAAACTTGGAATTTCGGATAATATGTCAACTGGCTACATGTGATGACCGTCGTCCTTATATAGGCCTAGCCGATTTGTGCAATTGTAAGTTATACACATTTATTTGTTTGGGGTTTGTACGAGTATTTGACAACGTATGCTACGCAGTCTACTTTTATGCGTCATAGTTGGGGGCCTACATTTGTGCAGAGGCCCAGGGTCTGCTTTTGCGAAAGGGCCCAGGACCTCAAGAAGTCTTAAGACGTCTCTGCTTACTGTTCTAAATATAAAGAAGTATAAATGTGCTGTGTGTGAAGCCTTCTGTGCGTATAAATTGTACAAATCTTATGGTATGAATTGCTCAAGTTTAGGGCCCATTCAAACGCCTGGGGCCCTTGGCGGCCATTCGGCCGCTTAATCCACCTCTGCACAAAAAGGCCTTTTATCAGACTAACTAGGTCTGGGCCTATAGTATTTGTATCTCGTGCAGAAAGATTACCAAAGAAATTCAAAATTGAAAGATTTGCTAGATTTCTAAGCAAAACGATGTTTGATATCAGTGGCGTAATGTACGCTCCCGCATCGTGTGTGTGGGGGGGGGAGGGGGCAAAGCCCGGTGTGTTACGGTTTTGCAATTCTTTGTAAGATATGGCTTGGGGTCCAAAATCTGATTTTGCACGTAGGCCTTAATATTCTACGTAACGCCATTGTTAACTAGTAAATTTTTTTCATCAGATTATTTTCCAAAAACTCAATAAATGTTTTGTTTTTCAAAAAATTTGAAATTTTGCAATAAATTTCATTAAGTTCTTATGAATGTTTTTGTTTCATTGATTTTTACTAAATATATGAATATTTAGATCTATATAAAGTACTCTAATAAACTTAATTTTGGTGAAATATGTTTTTTTTTTTACTATATCCTTTAACACGAAAAAATATTTCAATTCCAAAATAATCAGTTTCGTGTTAAACATTTTTCACCGTATTCGGAAATATACGTATTTTTTTTTAAAAAAAAGATTAAAAAACAAAAATATTAACAGCTTAACCAGTTTCATGAAAATTTTTATATTATTGTATATGTTTGATTTTCCTGTGCAATTGTCTGTATTTCATAATATTTAGTATTTTGGATAGCTAACCCTTTTAGCAAAGTAGACATGTTTTTTGGAACTTATAAATAATATTGTGCGTATCTCATTACTTGGTACCATCCGAAGCATTTTTCAAATGATTTACTACTTGCTAGCGTTTCAAAATTTGAAAAGATAAATTATAAAAAGATGTTGATGTATTATATGAAATACAATTTTGCTGTATTTTTACCACTTGTAAAAATGATCTAACTGTATTTAACAATTGTTAATATTCTTACACATGGAATTTTATTGCAAAGCTTTATAAAATATTTCGCTAATTCAATTTTATGTGAACGCAGGAAAAAACATGAAAAATACTTTTTGAACTTTACATAGAAATTTTTTCACTAAATTCTGACGTTTTTCTTTATAATTGCATAGTTAATTTCAGCTTATATTTGATTCAAATTATTTTATTATAGATCTATTTTTAATGCGTATTTACATTCTTATAAAAACTTTGCTTCGTTTATATATCTTATTTTCCCCTTATGATGTGTAGGAATTTTTTTTATCTTTAATCATTTCAACTGCTTTACAGATAAATCAATTGAGGAAGAAAATATTGCTGTTCTCAGTATAACTATAGATCTATGTCACGCGGTAATCATTCAAGATAGCTTGAATTCTACTCTGCATTGTGTCAATGGAACTAACTGCTTTTTCAAAAAGTTTTCTAGGAAGACCACACCTCTAAGCCCCGATACTGTTGAACCACTTTGACCAGATGCCTCCAATAAATGTTAAAAGTAAATCATTCTCTTTTCCGAGAAGAAGGCAATCAGACTCTCTGTCTCCACCTTTTCATCTTTGGAATCTCTCGCACCCCTAAAGCAGGCCTCGGCAGCACATAATTGCTTACTTCACAGCCAAATCTTGAAAAGCGGCTTACTTTAAGGTTTAGGTGATTTAAACATCCCTAATAGAATTATTAGCCATTTTAACTCATTTGGAATTATCCAATTAATATTATACGCATATTGTTGCAATGAACATAAAATCAGTTCGCTAAAACAATCCCCCCCCCCTTCTTTTTAAACCTAGAAACGATTTATAAAGGTCTATATTTTGTTTTTATAAATGTTAAGCTTAGGGTACATAGTGATCTCAGTAAGGAAGTTTTTAATTTGTTTTTTTAACCCAAACCTTATCAGGTATATATATATATGCTGACAATGTTTTAAATTGATCGATTGGGTCATGGAGCAACACAGGTTTCTAATTTTACTAATTTCATGGTATTCAATTGTTATTTTATGCATTTTTATACTAAGCAAATTTTTTAAACATTTCTTTATTTTATTGCTGATTAATAAACTGAATCCAATAGTTAAATGTTAAAAAAAAACCCGAAATTTCGGAGATATTTATCGGATAAATTTTAATAAATAAGGTGTTGTTTGAATTCTTTTTTATAATGATCAGACAAATCTTTGAAAAACATGCCCAGCTTTTCCAAAATTTTTATTAAATCCCGTCAGAATTTATTAAAAAATGTACAGCTCTTTCTAATATGAGATTGTTGTGATCGTTCCTGAGTTTCTCTCAATTTACTATCAAGCAAATTTTGTCTTGTTACACACATCCGAGCCTGTTTTGTATTTCGTTTTACATATGTTTCATTACTGAAATTAATAAATGCATTTCTTTCATTCATCTCACAATAATTGAAATATATCAATAGAATACTAAAGTATATTTTTTTTATTGCGAATCTTTTATTTTGCAGCAATATCTTCTTTAATTTCAAATAAAACCCTCCCAAGATTAATAGTTCTACGGAATTTCATCCTTTTAGTAAAATAAAATATTAGTATAATAATATAAAATTATTTTAATGCATTTTTTTAAAAATCAGAACGATGTGATTGTCAAAAAGATCACCAAAGAAAAATAGAAGTCTTTATGCAAGTTTGAATAAGAGTAATAGTAGCAATTGAGACGGACACATTAACAAACTTTTTTACGAGGTCCAATAAAAAGCTATCTTTCTATTTTAATGCGACTGATTTAATCTATCGATGTACGATCGCTATTTGTTATGTGAAGCCTCAATTCATCAATTAGCTGCAGGTTTTATATATTTCTGAAAGTCTTCAAAAGTTAGCACATTCGGAAAATTATTTTTTAAATAGTATAAATAGCGAAAATATTAAAGTATTAATAGTATTTAAAAAAATTAATATTTGTTAAGCTGAGTATCAAGCATTATGAAAATAACTAGCAAAACCAAGAACTAAGTTATATTTTTATCTGAAAACCCTCTTAGGATTCTAGTATAATTTATGTGGTTGAAGGAAACGATTTTGATGAACTTAGCTACAACAGAATCATTTATAATGAAAAGTAGCAAAGAAATAATTGACTTACATAATATTTCTAGGATTTCAAAACTGAATGAATACTTTATACCTTTTTTTAAAAAAAGAAATACAGTTTCCCAATTTTCTTTACAAAACATGTACTGTTAAATGTTTTTTTCTTAAATGTATTTATGTTGCATGTAAATGTTAAAATTTTAATATAAATAACTATGCAGCTAATGATTGTTTACTTATGGAACTTGTAAAAATTATGAAAAATCAACTATACAAGGTTTTTTGATTTAAGAAAAATTTATTACTTGTACCGCTTTGACATAAGACTGAATGCACCACCTTTTAAGCTATTTACTGCACAAACCATTGTATTTTTCAAATGGTTTTGAATTATACCTACTGTATTAAAAAGTGTTGTGTAACTAATATTGTTGACAGTCTTAAAAAAAGTAGACAATTGATTGCTCTTAAAACTAAATAAAATATTAACTTATATTGCATTTCCCATCATATAAATATTACTTACTAATTAATTACACTACACAATCTTTAATGCTTTAGAAAGTCTTTCTCAACTGTGATGCAATTATAATGTATATGTCACCACAGCTGAAAATCCCATCTAGCACTCTTTAATATCAAAAAGTCATTCAAGACTCTCAGTGATGTAAGAATATTTACTTCATTCATCTCTCTGGTTGATACACAGAACACATATAAAGGTACCTGAAAAACTTTTAACTATTTAAAGTATTTATAAAACAAATAGTATATCAAAAACTGGTCCATTACTGGACAAAAAATAAAAATAAATCCTTATTAGTAAATCTATACCATAAAAAAGGCAATCACATTATATCATTACTTTCACTACCAATTTCCTCATCGCCCATGAAATATAACATATGGATGAAATACCTGTTTCTAAATAGGCAAGCAGATTTTCAAGGTCTATTCCTGTATAACAAATAGCACAAATATTATCAAAATGATGAATCATTTATTATTAAGAATTATTTACACATAAGTTAAAACATATTACTTACTTTAGTATATACTTTTGCTTGTATTGATAGCAAGCATTAACATCACCTGATTCACTATATTTTATATTTAAACACTTACCTGCAAAAAGTATACATGTATTTTCTAAATTTATATGTTCCAAAAGTATAAATCAATTTTTTTGCCTAAAATTTTATTAAGAATGAATGATATAAAAAATTACCATATTCCCATCACTTTCCGAAATTTGTGTGGTAACATTCAACTGCAATGGAATCTCTATCCTGCATGATTTTTAAATTACATGCTTCTGTCATAAAGCCATTTGTGACAAAAATTTGGTTATTTTTGATAATTACTTACCTCCTCATCTGATATAAAAATATACAACTTTACCCCATAAAAACATAGCTAAATGTCTTGGAAAACAAAAAACAACACTACAAGCATATATCAGGTGTTCAAGATACAGTTAAGTTTTTTTTGCAAATAGTTTTTGAATTGAGTAATGCTGACTTGCCTGAGCTTGAATGTTTTCTTTCTTGACAACTAAAAAAAGAACATTCCAGAGTTTTCCTTTTTATTTTTATATCCCCAATAGTTGGCTTAAATAATTAGTTTAAATGCTGATTGGGAGGTAGGTACATGAGGATCAGGTAAATAATTCTTTAGTAATTACTTTTACCTTTCTTTTACTGAATTGCATGTTGAGACAATTGTTCCTGAACTATTTTACCTTGCAAAAAACAATTCAATACTACAAATAGAAGTTCAGTTTCCTGGTTTTTCTTATGTCATTACATATTTCTTTGACGGAAGACCCCACACCACACTTTCTATCTGAGATATGGAAAGAAGTATATTCAACATTTTCAACAACATGGAATCTCTCAAACAATTTAAGAATGAACTTAATATGTTTACATGGTGCATGATTATCTGAGCATTTACATGTATACGAAGCCGAACATGATAATTTTACACACCTGTAATGGCATTGATCACACACACACACATAACCTCTTTCTGAAATGCTTCCATAATCTTTTTAACTACATAAAATACATCTTCATTAGTCTGCAATTTTACAAACCAAGAATTTGTTGCCTGGTCATAAATATCTGTCAGGAATTTTTAATTCATTTTGAAATGGAAATAGGTTGTGAGGATATAAACTGGGGAGAGTATCATTTAAAATTCTATAATGTGCTAAATATGTGTCATGCTGTATTTTCAACAAACTATCTGCTTGACAGTTAAATTTTCATTTTAAAATAATTGGACATTCATGTATTGTGAAAAGATTAACAATATATATTTTTATCAGTATTGGCATGCAGGAGTAGATGATGTGACTTATACTATTAGTAGGCTGAATTACAATAATTATCATCAAAATATTTATTAAAAGCAGGCTTTTTATCAGTCGATGCAATTTTAAAATTTTCCATTATTTGTTTACTTCATATTGAACTTATTCCTTCCAAAAGAGCTACTAGAGAAATTTCCCTTCGCATTTCAAAATTGGAAAACAAGATCATTTAACCATTTCTTCCAAGTGCATTGAAGGTGCCAATTGCAAAGCCAAACACTATTCCAAAATATGTTTTAAAAGCATGTGAAACTGTTTGGTCATGATTGGCTGTAATGCAATTAATTTTTAACTGGGCACCCTTTCTCCCATAATGTTGAAACGCAATATATATTTCCTGTATTTAATTTATTAGTAATAACATGAGCAACAGAGTAAAACATTCCTTATTAGTCAAGTACAATTAAACTTCTATTAACCGAATACATATTCTAATACTGAAGATTTTTCAATACCCATTTCATGAATAGCTTTAATGAACTCTATACAAGTTTTATAAACCAGTTGAAATGCTTGATTATGCTTTGAAAAACATATTACACTGATCCCTTAATAGTCTTTATAAAGAGTGATTCTACCAAGATATTCCATTAATAATTGGAATATAGAATCTTTGGTATTTCTACAACTAGTTTTCCTTTCATATGTCTAGGAAGCTTCACATGTTAGCAAATGTATTAAATATCTAAATCTACAATTTCACTCATGATATGGAAAAGGTTAAGGGAAAGTTAAATCTAAACATATTGTGTAGATCTTTACATGCGATTCGTATACAATTTTTTGAGATAGATAATACATTCTAATAATGATTTTTTTCTTACTTTTAATTAAATAAATGTATTTTCTTATTAAGAATAGTGTTATTACCTTTGGTTGGATCCTAGAAGGGCCCCCTTCTTTTACAAGAACACCTCCAGAAAATTTGTATTTTCTATTATTATTATCACAATCATTTAAAAATTTAGAAAGACAATTTACCTCGTATATTTACGCTAATTTTTCATAACAATCAATAGAACTTTGGATTTAACGACAAGAAAAAGTTTTACACTCCCGATATCAGCCAAATGGGCAATCACACAGCAGGAACTAAAAAAATAATGAATCTACTACAATGGTAAATACCTGGAAATTTTAAAACGGATTATTAAAACATTATAAATAATCAAAGCATTAAATTTTACCATTCACGTGATCGGAGAATCGAGCTTTCACACGGCAGAAGCTAGAAAGTCGATGAACTGAAAATGTTAATTATATCAAATCAAAGCACAAAATAAAAAAAAATACAATATAAAAAGAGTAAAATAATAATAATTCAAAATTATGAGTCGAAGTTTCTAGTTGTTCACATAAGTTAGAAATTCCATAAATCAGCAAATATGTTAAAATGATGGAAAACTTAACAGGAAATTAACACAATATAAAAACTGCAAAAAAATTTAACAATTAAACATTAGAATTCAAAATTATAAAATACCTAATCAATAAATCTCGCCGCTAGAATTTCATATACGAACCTTTCTGCACGAGCTATACAGCAAGAATGATTTTAGTAGGTTCAATTAAGCCAACGATGAACTTGGCGATTTTCAAAAAGAGGCCAAAAATATCAAAGTAACCCATCCTTGTTTGTAGATTATAGGAATAGGTGCCTCCCCAAAGAAATTGAGCATTACATGTCCGGTCTTGTTTGTTCTTTTTATCTGTCTCTATCTTATATATATATATATAATATATATATATATATATATATATATATATTTGTTCCTTTTATCTATCAGACTTAGGTGCTGTCTAAAGGCTCATTCACACCAAGGCGTTCGCCGTTGCGATCAAAGTAGAAATCAGAGATATTTTCGTCGATCGATTCACACCAAAGCGTTTTCGTACGCGCGCGGTGGATTTCTGCTCATTAGGTGACGCTGAAGATAGTAGTTGAAAATCATTCTATATGGATCGCAAGAGATAAGTTTTTTTCGCAAGTTTGTTAACATTAAAAAGGGAGGAAAAGAAACAATAGTGGGTTCGACGTATTCATTTAAAAAAAAAAAAGCGATTACGGCCGACATCTATGCTAATAGTTGAGAGGCGAGTCTCAGACAGAAAGCTATTTTAATTTTTTTCGAATGTCGCCGCAACTTTTCGATAATTTACTCTGAATAGTTGGGCCAATTATTTCTAAAAGCGATATTATAGAGATAGTATTCAACCAAAGGATAGATTGGCTTCACCTCTGAGGTTTATACAAATTTCTTCTAATGTGAATAAATTAGTTCTGAAACTTTGATGCTCTTACAAATGTTCATTTAAAAAATTTAAATAAGAATGTTTAAAGCAGCTTCTCTTACTTGCTGTGTTGGAGAAACATTGAATTTTTGTCATGTAACAGAGATTTAAAAAAAAAAAAAAACATTATTTTGTGATAGGAATCAAATTAAAAACACAAATTAAGTTAATTTTTCTTAACAAGCATAATTACATTGCTAATGATGTATGTTTCTATTAGGCATGGATATATACATAATTAACTCTTTCATGCACTGAATTTTTGATAAAAATAATGCACTAGAGGGAAATAATTACAAATATTTTAGATAAACTGCACTAAACTATAATTATTGAACAAAAGTTGGTACATATTAATATTAAACATTTTTTTTTTCAAATAAAGGGTGTCTAAAGTTTTAAAAAATAAAAGGCACATATTTAACACCACCACACTTCAAGAAGCATGATAGTTCTGAAAACTTTATTTTTTCTTCCCTATGAAAAATGAGTTGCAGACACAACTCATCGATTCTGTAGGAATAGATCAATAAATAAATATTCTGCATCTTATACTGTTATTCATCCCATAAATTAGAACATTTTCAGGTTTTACTTGTAAGCTTAATTTTAGTTTGGTCCTAATTTACCTAATGTTTGTTTTAATTTTAAATATTCTATTCTATACATTATTTTATTTTACCTAGTTTTTATTTAGTCGACATATATAATAAGTGTATTAGTTGTATTTATTTTTTCTTGAACACGAGCTATATCTCATTCAAGCCATTTGTGTAATTTTGTATGTACTATTATTTAATAAATATTATTATTATTTTTTAAAAATGTAACTAACAACAACAATAAACACAATATTTGGCAGAATACACATGTCCATTATTGAGAAAAAATAAGCAAAATGCATTTTGTATTTCTAAAGAAGATGGCCTTCAATAGCGCGGTGGTACATTTTTTGGGCTCTCATATTTTTATACTAGTAATGCACATGTAAGGTACTAATTATTGAAATACTGACTCATTTAGTTACATAATATATGTACTTACCTGATTTGTATCAAATATCACAAGAATCATTTTTATTTACACATAAAAATACACAACACAGTCACTTCCAAAAAATAACACTCAACAGACTCACAGCTGATGAAAGAATGAACTACTACATAAACCCATTACATGCAATTAGCTTCTGATATCTGTTGGAACCCCCTAGCATTAATTTCTGAGGCATTTAAACATTTTATGAACCACCACACAATAAACAAATAACTTGTGGTACAACATATGTACCACCAAGGATGAAAGAGTTAATAAGCTCAACACAATGTGACCAGTGTTAGCATTCTTTTTTGCTGGTTGCACACCTGAATATAAAAAAATGTGACAGATGTATGTTACAAACATATATTTATCAAAAGATTTAATTAAATACCTGACATCCTCGCTTACTGAGAATTAAATATTTTTTATTAGTTCACAGCAATGCAATCTCATCAAAAAAATATACAGATAGGATTACTTCACAAATCTTTTGATTTTAAGAAAGCCAATTTCAATCCATGTCAATTACAGTTGGGCAAAAAAAAATAATATCAAATAATTTATAACAGGAAAACTAAATAAAAAAAAATATCTATCTTGAGTAAATGTTGATGTAATTACATATACTATTTTCCCAGCTACAAAATTCATGCACTTTTAATTGTTTGTAGAAAATTCTTGTGTCACAGATGGTCTCTCTTGGCACATAGGGTTAAGAAACTCTGATCTAGATACATGTTCGAAAATTATGATCATAAAAACTATTAAGTTTTATGATAAAAAAAACTATAAGATGGCATTTCTTACAAAACTTAAGTAATAACAACAACAAAAAAAAATGCATAATATTTTCATACAAGTATAAATCTGAAATACACTTTATTTAATGCACATTTTATCATTATTGAATGTATTAAAATATGTAAATTAATCCTAGAGCATATATGCTTTAGCATCAAAGAAGATTTTTTGAAATAGTTGTTTTTAATGTGCTAAGATGTTTTTGATATTCTGTATTGCGAGAAGAAATTCTTATTATGGAATTTTGTATGAAAAAGATGCTTCAAATTTTTTTAATGCTGGTATTATAGATTTCTACACAAGTATAAGAAAATATTAAATAGTTTTTTTTTACTTTGTATGTATTTTGTAACACAATTGTGCCATAACATACGATCTATTATCAATTTTTTCAAGAATTAAAAATAAATGTAATGTAAATAAATAATTACAAGAAATTCTTAAGAAAGTATAAATTTTCTTCCAAGCATTTTTTTTCAACCTTTTATTATTAATTAATTGCGTTTTTTTCTTCTTTTCATATGTAACAATGTCATGGTCAAAAACTTTAAAAGCTTTTTTCTCTCACTTTAAAGCACTCGATTGAGCTGGAATTTAAAAAACAGGATTATTTTAGATGACAATTTAGTTATAATTAATAAAAATTAATTGTTTAAAACTAATTATTCAAAGAACTACAGATACAGCCATGTTGGCGTCATTCTTGGCGACACAGTGACCATTTTAGCGCGCGACTTGGGTCAAAACCTTTTTTCTCACATTTTAAAGTGCTCAATTGTAATGAAATTTTCCATACACGACTGTTTTGGGTGACAATACAGTAATTTAATAAAAATTAATTTACAAAAATAATTATTCAGAGAGTTACAGATATATCCCCGTTGGCATCATTTTTGGCAATTTAGCGACATTTTGGCGAATTGTGTCAAAATTTTAAAAGTTTTTTTCTCACGTTTTAAAGCGCTCGATTGAACTGAAATTTAATGCACACGATTGTTTTGGATAATAATACAATAATTTAACTATAATCAATAAAAATTAATTGATTAAAAGTAGCTTTTTGAATAATTTAATTTTATTCATAGTTCCAATTGTTTATAATGTGTAACGGTTGAATTAGTAACAATACAAAAGCATATTCATCCGTGATTGGTTAAGTGTGCGACACGTGACTAAACTATGCACGCTCAAACGCCTGAAGTTGAATCTTTTTTAAGTTAAAATAGTCGCGATCACAACTTCTTCCACTGCCGGAGATGATGCCTCTGATTGGCTGGACGCTTCACGCTGACTGCCTTGGTGTGAATGCGGCTTGACCCGTCTTCCCTCTCCCGCCACTGCGAGAGGTAAAGGAAAGGTAATGGCGGGATTCTTTCTAATCCCGATAGATGCATGAAAATGAAACATGTAATATTCTTAATAAATAGGCTTAAAGCGAGAATTTCTTTTTAAGTATTAATTTGGAAAAGTAATTGTGAAATAACGAAATATAATAGAACGACCGTCTTTGGTGCCGTCTTTTTCAAACTTTTTCTTTCCTTTGTAGAAAGGGTATTTTGCTAGGCCGCGGTAGCCAAGTGGTCTAGGCATCGGATCGTGTCAGGAGTTCGATCCCAGTTCCCCTGAAGACCCGCCGTGTAGGGGCCAGATGCACGTAAAATCTGTCGAGAGCTCAAACGTCCTCACGTTGGTGTGGTGCGGCAGTTAGGAGAGGGGTGCCGGCTCAGGTGTCATCCGCGTCACTTGACCATGGTTCAAAATTACGTGGACCGTACCCAAAAGCCCTCGTGTAGCTGAACAGTTCGACGTGAATATTCACTCACTCACTCAAGGGTATTTTGCAGAGTGACTTCGACAAAAACAAAATTAAGGAATCGAATGTGCCTCGAACTGTTAGATTCAATTCTAAGAATCAAAATGATTTTAGAAGAAAAAGGGACATGCAGCGTTGATTTCATTTCCACATCTCCACAAATGCTTCAGTATAATTCTGAAATCTATAAAACAGACACAGCAGACAATACTGAGCAGGAAGTATTTGAGCGTATTTTAAATGAATTAAATAATTAAACAATGTTAACGTTTTTTAAATGAATTAAATAATTTTAACGTATCTTTTAAAACAGTTTTACAAAATTTAATAAATGGTATTTATAAATTGCAAGTGAAAATCGCTTCGCTACTTTTTCTCCTTCTTTGTGCTACTTTGCTGTGCAAATATCTGGCAACACTGAAGTAACGCTGTGCTAAGTAAACATTGAAATGTGTGGTGTATTTTTAGGGATAATAGCCATTGTTGCTCCATATCCCATAAAACCTGAACTGAACTGTGTGGTGTATTTTGAAGAATTTCATGTTCTTTCCAAAAAAAACCCTGATCTTTTTTTAATTTGTAACAAGAATTTCACAAGATCTGAAAAATTATAAATACATATGCGTATTCATTCCAAAAAACAGCAATACTCTAATGATATATGCATGAAATCTTTTGCAAATGACAGAAGTTTCAAAATTCATATGAGTATTCGGCACAAGTTCGATATACGGACTTTTTTTGGCAGTTTTTTTATCGCCCTTTTGAGGAGATTCTGCGCCAGATTCTGTCTACCCTGATTCCCCCTGTTTTCCGGTCCGGGTCGGTTTCCACGGGCTTTTTCGTTTTATGGCGAATTTTCCAATCAGAGCAGTAATGTTTTTTTGGTGGTGAGGGGAGCTATGGAATTCTCTCTGACACCCTTCTTTTCAACTGTTCAGACATGGATATTTCCGGATAAGAATTCACTGCCTTATTTCCTACTATTTCTTAATATTTATTTAATATTAATTAATTAATCATTATTATTTAATATTTATTACTAATATATCATATTTATTTAATATTAAAATTAATAATTTTTATTCTTTATTTAATATTAAAATTTATAATTGTATTAAAATTATTTATAAAAAACAGTTATTTAATATTTATTAAAGTTTATTTTTAATTATTGATTAGGTTGTATTTCAATTCTTTTATTATTATTACCTTATTTATTATTCATATTACTTATTAATATTTCTTTTTAATTACTGAAAAATTATTTAATTATTGCTTAGGTTGACTTAATTCTGTCATTATTAGGAAATATATTCTTTTATTATTAACATTCATTTTTACTTATTGATAAATTATTCCAGTTATAGATTAGGCTGACTATCAATTTTTACATTATTATTATTAATTTACAAAGAGATTAATTTAAATTTTAAAAACCTTGTTATTTTATATACCTTTAAATATTGTAACCTGTTCCCTCTAACCATGGGACTATTTGCAGTGTTTATCCCAAGTATAAGAAAGTTCTGTCAGAAACAGTTCCTGTTTTATTTTCTAGCAAAAAGGCCACATTTGGGGAGAAAAAGGGAGTATTTAATCTTGATTTTGTTTATGAAATATGTAGGGATAGGAAACTATTTTTAGATTTTGCAAGAAAAACTCATCTGATTAAATTAGAATTTTTTACTGAAATTGTAATGTTCTGATGAAGTTTGAGAAGAAAAATTCTATTTTAGATGATTAATCATAGATTAGCAGAAATTCCAGGAATAACAAGATATGTGGTTCAACTAAAACCATACATCTTGACTTGTGGTTCAGTTGCAGCAAACTAAAATTAAATGAGATTTTTCGTCTCACTTATCATTTGATCATGGGAACCAGAACAAAACAGACCAAAGCTTATTTCTATTTATCTTCTGGTACAGCTGCAGATTGGGGGCAATTTGTCATTGAAGTTATTCTATATTATGCAGAAGTCGACAAATCGAATTCAGAGGGGAAGCAGTACACGACAGATCTTGTGAGATTTTAGTCAACATTTTAAAGGAATGGATAGAGCAGGGGTGGCCAACCTTTTTGCGAAGCGTGCCACATTTTGATATAAAAAAAATTACGCGTGCCACATTTTGATAAAAAAAAATTACGCGTGCCACTTCCAACTTTTCCACCAAACTAAGAAATATGCAAAAGTGAAAAAATGTTACTTAGAATGCAAGTTCTATGTGAAAATGTAAAAAAAAAAAATGGTATGACAAATAAAACAAAAGTAGAAACTTATATTTTATTGTTGATAAATTTTTACAGGATCAATCAGTTAGCTAAGGTACAAAATAAAAATAAGCAACTTGAAACATTTAATTTTAAATCATTACTTAGCAGTCTCTTAATGTGGCTTTTGAATCTGTAGTTTTTTTTACTAATTCGGATTATAGTTCGTGAAGATGCTAACAAAACTAGGTGTTTTAGGTGCATATCAGTTAATTTTGAGCGATATTTTGATTTAATTACGTTCATAACAGAAAACATTTCTTCACAAACATATGTTGATTCAAACCTACAACAATGTGACCGCTAAATTATGTAAATTTGGAAAATTGCTTGGTGGCACAATTTCCAAAATTCGATGTAATTCGGATCATTTGCGGTTAAAATAATTTCCTTATATTTGCTTTTAAGAGTAATATGGTGCTGTAGGTCAATAATTTCAATTTGTACCTGAGGTGGGTAAGAATTAATGTCTTGAAGAGAAATGGAAAAAGGATTAGTGAAAAGTTCAGTATTTTTTTATCATCTTTAAAATCCTGAAACCTGGCACTGAAAGAATCCTGCAAAATGGATATTAAATTTTTAAATCTATCATAGTCTGGAACATTACTAACTTTGGCAGATAATTCCTGCATAAATGGGAAATAAGTTAATTTTTTTCTCTCCAAAATCCAGACAAAAAAGCTAAAGTTTTGTTCACAAAAGAAGATATATGACCAACTAGGGTAGGAGAAATACAATTTTTTCCCTGTAATCTTAAATTTAAGTTGTTTAAATGTTAAATTATATCGGTAAGAAAAGCTAAATCCCACAGTCAATTTTCACTCCTGAGGAGCGAGCATTCACTGGGCAGTTCATCGTTTTCTTCCAGATATTCTAAAACACATTCCCTCAAACTTCAAAATCTCGCAAGTGAACTTCCTTTGGAAAGCCAGCGCACACTACAATGAAGGAGTAACTAGCCATTTTCTTAAGTTTCTTCAAGGAAAAGCGTACGAAATCTTCGTCGATTCAGAGCACGAGCTCGTATTTTGTTGATACAGCGCACCACGGGGTCAACAACGAAAGACAAGTTTAAGTCCTTGACACAAAGAGCTTCTTGATGAATAATACAAGGATACTTGACAACTTTTCTTCTCAAATAATTTTCAAGCAATGCAACAAAACCTTTTATTCTGCCAACCATGCAAGGCGCTCCATCTGTGCAAACACTGTCTAATTTTGTCCATTCTACTTTGTTAATTTCAATTACATTTTTAAGTTCCTTAAAAATGTGTCTTCACCTGTAGTTAAAACTAGTTGGCGCATACAAGAAGTTCTTCCACAGTATCAAAATTTTCGTTCGTGTAACGCACAAAGATGCTTAACTGCACATTGTCAGTGATATCGCAGCTTTCATCCAAAGTTAATGAAAAATATTTGCAATTTTGAAGTCCAGAGACAATTTGCGTTCCAACATCCTGGCCCATGTCCATGTCATGTCACCCACGCATGACGGTATTTCTGGACAAAGCTATTTTATCAACCATATTTTTGACATTAAGATCACAGACATTTTGTGCGAAAATTAAAAGGCTGCTTTTTATTAGCTCCTCTCCGTCTGAATATGGGTTTTTCTTGCGGGCTAACAACAAAGAAAGTTCATAAGAAGCCTTCGCCATGGTTTCTATTTCGTCATTTCTCTTCTGGAACAAAGATTGTTAGCCGGCTAAGGGTTTCTTTTTTTTCTAAAATTCCGTTCGCAAATTTGATCCAACAGGATATTTGCTGTTGAAATCACTATGCAGTTGTTTGAAATGACGGTCCAAGTTAAATTTTTTTGGAACTGCTATACAAATTCCACATATCAAACAAACAGGCTTGGAAGCATTTTGATGTGTTAACAAGTATTGCTCTTCCCAGACAATTTTAAAATCACGTGCTGCAATATCCTCTTCACAATTTCTTCGATGTCAAAGGTTTACTCAAAAACATATTGAAAATTTAAAAAAATTTTAAACAACTATGCTCAACACTAAAATCTAAAAACAATTTTAGAAAAGGAGAAAATCTAAACGTCTTGCTAAACAGAGTTTAAAATCAACTGAGTCTGACAGCTAGAAACAATTTGCCAATGTTACTAAACAAATTTTCTAGGATCCGAATCCAGCATTCTGATTAGTCATGGATGCAAGTTCACACTCCCTCTGCTTTACAAAGCGGCTACTTTGTGCAGATAGAATTACTTCTACCGTAACAACTGCTCTCCTAATATATTGCAGAATTACTTCTTGACATTACAGAAATTGTAAACAGCCAACATCTCCGGAAAAACCTTTTTATCTGACATCACGCTGACAGCCAATAGCTATCAACTTCAGCCCTGCACGGGGAAGCTGAAATTTGAATGGAAATCTGAGATGTTAAAAATTAACCGCCCCCGAGTGAGAGTGACTTTTTGGGCAGTTTCGACCGTCCGAGAGAGAGAGAGAGAATTTATTTGTTTTTAGTCTTACGTTAATCAACACTTTTCTCGGAATGTTACAAAGCAGTAGAATTGTAAGTTTTGGAGCAAAAAAATGGTATCATTTTTGGCGTTTTTCTGAAGAAAAAAATCTTGCTCTGCCTTAAAAGCTCACGCTGAAAATTTCAGTTTCTTATATATTCTCTTCATGAAAATTTTTTTATTGTAATTCAATTAATTCTGTAATATCTTCATAATATTTTTGTAATTTTTCAAAAAGCCTTCGCGTGCCACAGTTACGACCCCCGCGTGCCACAATGTGGCACGCGTGCCGCGGGTTGGCCACCCCTGGGATAGAGCCTGGAACTATGATTTTTCAAACAAATGGAAGGCATTTAAAAATTTAGGACAAGAAGGTTTGATCATTTGACGTTAAATCATAGCCTTCATTTTGTAAATCCAGTAACGAATTGCCACACAAATACCATAGAAGGCACTTGGAAGCATGTTACAGATTCACTCCCTACCTGCAATAGAAAAATAGATTTAAAATTTCATTTGTTGCTGTATATAAGTTTAGAAAATGAAGCAAACAGCAGGGAGTGGATTGTTTCAATAAGTTTTTTTAAATTGTTAGGGACATCAACTGGGCTGAGACGGGCTTAGGTCAAATTCTTTAAAAGGGGAATTTAATCAAGATTTTTTATCACCATGATTTTTATCACAATCTACCTTGCTGACAAGTGATGACTTTGGCCATTGTGTGACAATTTTTTATACATAAAGTGCTGCAAGGTAAGTTAATTCTATTTACATTTATTTTATTCAATGTAAGCAAGAAAGATTCTCCCTTATATTTAATTTATGACTTCAATTTTAATGTTAATTTGCTTTAATATGTTAAATTTTAATGTTTTTCTTCTAGGCTTAATGATGATAAATAGAAAAATTTGTTCATTACTATTCTGAATCACTTAAAAAAAAAAATTTTCTTCTTAAATTCAATGCAGTATTGCTAAAATAATCATTAACTATTTACATTTAGTTCTATAAAAATTTGTCCTTTCACTACTTTTTTAGTTTAATATTATGTAGGAAAAAAATATTACATGATTCCTTTTTATGCTTCTACTAAAGTTAGAAATAATCCCCCACCATTAATTTTCGTACAGAGGTGGTGGGGGGAGGTAAACTTAGATCGAAGACAGGAACTTTGCAAAACTGTTTAGTCAGGAGGAAGGGAGGGGCGGGGGGGAAGTATCGCGGCGTTTCCTGGCGGCTAAGGGGGAAAGGAGGGGGGGGGACGCAACCCTGTGCTTCCCTTGGCGGCTGTCGTCGCGGAAAAAAAAAATTTGGCGATTTTTGAAAAAAGTCCATATATCGAACTTGCTTCAAATTTTGCTTGAGAATGTCAAGATAGACATATTTATTCATTATACTATCAACCAAATGTAAGTTCCCGACACCATAACTTACCATGCAACCCCAGACAATTTGGTTATCCCCTCCATATTTGACAGTAGGGTATAAATTTTTTATATGCATTGCTGTATTTGATTTCTGACAAACTTGCCATCTGATCTAAAAATGATATATAATTGTTTTAAACAACAAAAATAACATTTTCCCAATATTCTGTTAGCTGCCTTACATACATTTTAGCAAATACCAACCTAACTTGTCAATTTGCTTTTGCTGATGTAGGGCTTTGTTTGAGATACTTTACCATGACACTTAGGCATTCTTATGTTTGCTTGTTTTCAACACTACTTGTTTTCTCTTGAATCTGCCAATGATGTTAAAAACAGTAGACTTACTCAAAATTTCAAGATTTTTCCTATAGGGGGAACTGATTTTTTCTCTTTCCCTTCTTATGATATTTCGCCCACGAAACGCCATTTTTTCTATAAATAATCTTATCTGTTGAAACGTTTATGTTTATATTTCTATTCTAAAAAAGTGACGTGAAATTAAATTCTATTGATGAGCTGTATATTTGTTAAATTTCTCATTTCAAAAGTGTCCCAATACTTTTTTGACTCCATTGTGCCTTTGAATTATACTTGAGAACCTAGATCAAATTATAATTCTGTAATACTAAAAAAAATTTCCTGATATACTGTATACCAAATGTTAAAATATTTCTTAATTCAATTTGTTTTAATGTGATAAATATTTTTATAGATGGCTTTACAGCTATGCATGCCAAGTGTCCCAATAATTTTTTGAGTGTGACTGTAAACTATAGTTAAACCAAAACATTAATTACTATGATAAAATACAATAATAAAGTTTTAAAAAATATATCAAATTTATTTCGTGTACTGAAAAAAGTCAAAACACAAAGAAGACAAATAAAATGAGGTTTAACACAGTTATAATGGTAAAACAATGAAGCACTAATGTTGACAGGAATGTCATGTTACAAATAAGATTAGACATGTTACAAAAACTGGAATAGCATTATTTGGTGATGAATTGACCACATTATTTCGGTTGAAAGTCCTAAAATATTTTAATTTATATGAACTCTTAAAGTAGTGAATGTTACAAAAAACACTTATCGACATATATCTTGCAGTAAAAACTTTAAACAAAATTCTCAAAGGATTAATTGAAAATTTATAACAAAATAATTTATTTTAATATGGTTAATTAAAATCATCAGAAATAGAAAATTTATATGAATACTTGAAAACAATTTTAACTTACTTGGACTACATTTTAAATATGAGTTGGGCAGTGGGTGCCAGCTTAGGTGATATTCTCATCACTTCACCATGGTTCAAAATATAAAGGTCTGTTGTCCTTTGCAGCCCTTATTTACACAAGAACTTCACCATATGCAGTTTCAAAATTTGATGTTAATAAAACAATTAGTCATTAGAAATTCAGTAAATAATAATACAATGCTGCAGAGAAAATGAATTTTATACAATCATATCAAACTGGTATCAAGGGTGTAGAACCTCTACTTCCTAAATACAGGAAACTAACTCAATGCAAGCAGAAGAGTTGCTCATTGCACCATCTTTAAATGTAATAAATTTCGAAAATGTTATAAATTCCAAAGAAGAATTTCACATGCACCTACATTAATGAATTTACTGAAAGAATAATGCTTACAATTTTCAAAAAACAAAGTTTTCTTGATTTTTTAAAAATGTTTGAAACATAATTTCTGAAATACAGAAAATATTTTGTATAACGAAAATATTTTTTAGAAAGTGTGAATACAAATTATACATTTTTATTTTGTCTTGTCTAAAAAATTTTGTGTGACTCAACATATAGAATATCCAGTGCTACATGTATTCTACAAGTATAAAAAGTTGAAACAAAATTGTGGTCAATGATTGTCCAAAAGTTCTGTATGAAGCTTATTTAAATTTGAAAAATGTATATTCAGTGCAGATATATATATATACACACGAACATAAATGTATTGAAATTTATTTCACAATTTTTTTATATTGTTGGAAATTTTTAAATATTTGAAACATTTAGTAATCATTAATTCCATTACTTTGCAGCTCTATTGAATATTAAATAATTTATACAACTGTGGAAGTTATTGGCCATTACAGCTCAACAAATACCATTAAAACTTTTTGATAAACAGGTAATCATGGTATTACTAATAAAAAATCCTGTCAGTAATACTATTTCACTGATGAGTCTTTTGTGTATAGACTATAGCTTACTATACAAGAGAAATATAAGAAAAATCATATAAAAACTAAATGCAGTGGCAATCATAAATTTCTTAAGACATATATAAATTACTTAAGTTACATATAATTCCTACAGCTTCTATAAAAGCAAATACGTTACTTCCCTTACATGATTTTTAACTAAAAACTAATTAATTTTTTCTTGATTATTTAAATTAGTTATTGATTATCTTATAATATGTTAACATCATTATTCAAAACATAAACAAAATGTCAGCTTCTAGCAAATGTAGAATGATGGGAGTAGAGACATGCTATAAGATCAACTAACAGAAATGCCTACATTAATTACATATTTATTTTAAAATATATATCATTCTTAATAAATGTTAAGTTTTCCATACTGAAAAGAAACATATTTTTACATTTATTAAAAATAGCATAAGAATCAAAGTTTAGTTCCTTGTTCACATAATTAAAAATACAATCATGGTATACAACATTAAACAAACCCATTTTACCTCTATCTCTAACAATATCTACACACGAACTTTATAGTAGAAACTTAAAAACTAAAGAATTCCAAAGCAAATTAAATAGAGATTTTAATTTTTTTATGAACTTTTCTTTCTTATGTGGTAAAGGAAAAAACAGAGGTTTCAACCAAAAAATAAATATAAAAATATCATGTTTATTTATCATAAAATCAAGTTTTAAAATACATTTAAAAATTCTATAAAAAATATTTTAAACTAAAGAGAGGGGGATTATGATAATAAAATTCATACAAATAATATACAGCAGAGAAAATCACTGAAAAAAAGTTATAATCATTTAAGTTTGTTTTACATTCTTTTAAAAACAATGATAAATGCAGAGACCTATTTTGTTTATGTTTAAAATTTAAATTTTAAGTAAATTATTTTTTAAAGACACATTTTTATGCTTTATACTAAACATTATTTCCAAATATGCACTATATTATTTAAAATGTCAAACATAAGAATTTTCACTTGATATGAATGCATTAACTGTTTTTAAGTAATATGATACAAAGCATTATTCACAAATTTCACAAGCACAAGGCTCTTCCTTGGTATGAATGCACAAAATAGTTTTTGTAGAAAAAGGCTTTTTGAACGCAGCCTATAATTGGAATGTATACGAAAATAACATTGTAAATGATTGTAGGAGAAAACTGTCTTACATATTTTGAAAAACTCCTTTTAACTTTGTATGAATATGCAAGTGAATCTCTAAATATCTATTATAGGTAGTCTTTCAACTAAATTTAAAAAACATAGTGCTTTTCTCTTGAACAAAATGTGCTTGTAAATGTGTCATCTGAGAGAAGACTTCACAGACATATCGTTTTCTTTGCATGAATATGTAAATGAGTCTGTAAATTAGAACTCTGGGAGAAGGCCTAACATGGGGCAATACACACATAAGGTGTTTCCTTTCTATGAGCACACATGCAAATGAATCTTTAAGCTATTCAAATGAGCAAAAGCCTTCTTACATATATCACAAACATATGGTTCTTCCTAAGTATGAATACGTAAATGAATTTTTAAACTATTACCATGTGAAAATGCCTTCTCACATATTTCACAGACATGTGGTTTTTCCTTTGTATGAGTACGTAAATGAATTTTTAAACTATCATTCCGTGAGAATGCCTTCTTACATATTTCACAGACATGTGGTTTTTCCTTTGTATGAGTACGCAAATGAATTTTTAAACTATTAGCTTGTGAGAATGCCTTCTTACATAATTCACAGACATGTAGTTTTTCCTTTGTATGAGTAAGCAGATGAATTTTAACTATTACCATGTGAGAATGCCTTCTCACATATTTCACAGACATGTGGTTTTTCCTTTGTATGAGTACGTAAATGAATTTTTAAACTATTAGCTTGTGAGAATGCCTTTTTACATATTTCACAGACATGTGGTTTTTCCTTTGTATGAGTACGCAAATGAATTTTTAAACTATTAGCTTGTGAGAATGCCTTCTTACATAATTCACAGACATATAGTTTTTCCTTTGTATGAGTAAGCAGATGAATTTTAAATATTACCATGTGAGAATGCCTTCTACATATTTCACAGACATGTGGTTTTTTCCTTTGTATGAGTACGCAAATGAATTTTATAAACTATTAAGCCTGTGAAGAATGCCTTTCTTACATATTTCACAGACATGTAGTTTTTCCTTTGTATGAGTAAGCAAGATGAATTTTTAAACTATTACCATTGTGAGAATGCCTTCTACATATTTCACAGACATGTGGTTTTTCCTTTGTATGAGTACGTAAATGAATTTTTAAAAGTATTACTTGTGAGAATGCCTTCTCATATATTTCACAGACATGTGTTTTTCCTTTGTATGAGTAAGCAGATGAATTTTTAAACTATTACCATGTGAGAATGCCTTCTCATATTTCACAGACATGTGGTTTTTCCTTTGTATGAGTACGCAAATGAATTTTTAAAGTATCAGCTTGTGAGAATGCCTTCTTCACATATTTCACAGACATGTAATTTTTTCCTTTGTATGAGTAAG